>BCHO01000014.1:776484-903556 GCA_001599655.1 Golubevia pallescens
GCCTCGGTCATTCTCTGGGAGCTCGGAGGTAGCAGGTTCGAAGAGCGTCCAATCCCTGATTTGCTGTGGGCTTTTCTCAGAGAAATCTCATCACTCCTCGTCAACTACTCTTTCCAGACTCGCACTCTTCTTCAAAGACTCGTTTCCAGTCGATCTGGAGGATCAGGAATCGATTGAGCCTCGGTCATTCTCTACGATCTTGGAGATACCAGGTCTGAGAAGCGTAGAGCAGGTGAATTGACGGGGGCTTGCTGCCTCACTGAAATCTTTCATTGTTCGCCTTCGACTCGCTCTCACCTCGAAAGACTCGTTCTCATCCGATGGAGAACATTTCGAACCATTTGAGTCTTGAAAACTCCTTCAAGGACCCAGATGCTCTGCACTTGACAACCATTCGTTCGAACTGTCCGAAGTCCAGTCTTTGTCCAAAGTTCGGCTTTGCTTGTTCGGTACTTGTCCCTGTAGGAAGATTGACCTTTTCTTGAGTCTTGAGACCTAATTCTGTCATGATAGTTCAGCTGCAATTACATCGAATGATGGACCTCTTTGCAAGGGCGATTCGGTGCGATGGGGGAGATGGAGACTTGGAGAGATTAGAATCGGTTCTTCTGTCTTTCCACCCACCATCACAGAAGTCATCTCTTCTCCCTCGACAAGATGGCAGAGACGGAAGAAGACCGAGCAGCCAAAGCAGCCAGAGCAAGACAAACGGTGAGAAGGGAAACTGAAGCAAAGGCAGAAAGAGAGAGCTGGCAGTGGAAGCAATCCATACTGATTCTACTCTACTCTATCACTCTATCTCATTCTCTTCTCGTTCTATTCTGTTTGGAATCTCGTCGCCATCCTTCAATTCCAATCATTCCAGCTGAAGAAGCGTCAAGCAGCAAAGAAGAAGGCAGACTCAGCGACAGCGACAGAGACAGAGACACCTCAATCCGATCCTGCTACTGTTGCTGTCACTTCGAATGATTCAGAGCTCAAAGCAGATCAATCCACTCAAGATCAATCCAAAGATGAACCTTTGATCTCATCAACAAAGCAAGAAGAGAATCAGACAGCAATCGATTCAAATTCGAAAGCAAAGATCGAATCTCTGGAATCCAAACTGGAATCCCAATCTCGAACAATCTCGGAATTGGAATCAAAGATTGAATCTCATTCCTCAAACATCCAAGATCTCAAAAATGACAATTCAAAGAAAGAAGAAGAATTGAAGCAGAAAGTGGAAGCTTTGGAGAAGCTTAGGGTGGAGGACGAGAGCAAGAATAAGAAGATTAGAGAGAGCGACAAGGCTCACAAGGATTTGGAGGCCAAGTTCAAAGAGAGTCAGAGGCTCGAGAAGGAACTGGATGAAAAGGAGAAAAGTCTCGTGAGTGCAAAGAGTCCGAGAAGATGGTTCAGGAGACTGGACGAGAGGAGAAGGTGCGGTTGCCTTGATATCCTCATCCTGATGAGATTAGAACATTGCCTATCTCTCATGTTCCATGTCTAAAGCCAATCATTTTTTACTTCTTGATTCTTCCTACAACAGTCACGAGAACTGTCGATCCACCAAACTCAACTTTCGGAACTACAATCGACATTGAAATCCAAAGATGAAACAATCTCAAACCTCGAGTCCAAAGTTCAAGACGCATCTTCAAGCTCAAAAGAAGAGATTGATTCATTAAAGTCAAGTCTTAGTTCATCGGAAGATAGACTCTCAAGTTTAGAAGCTGAATTAGCCAGACGAGGTCAGAAAGCTAGCGATCTTGAAAAGGAGAAAGCTGAAGTTCAGAAAGAGCTCAAGGATTTGAAAGAGGAGAAGTCAAAGCTGGAAACTTCAACCAAAAGTCATGAGAAGAAGAATGAAGATCTAGAGAAAGAGAGGAAGAAACTAGAGAAAGAATTAAAAGAGGAGAAAGATAAATCTAAAGGACTAGAGACTGATTCCAAAAATCACAAGAGTAAATTTGAGGAATCAGAGAAAGCTTTGACAACTTTGAAATCAGACCACCAAGCTTTGAAATCTAATATCGAAGATCTGAAGAAAGAGAAGGAGACTATCGACAAGAGATCTCAAAGCTCAGAGAAAAGAATCGAAGGTTTGAAAGTTGAAAATGAAAGATTGGTTTCTACTTTGAATGAAAGCAATGAAAGAGTGTCAACTTTGAACGAAGAGAAAGTCAAAGCAATTGAAGAGAATGAGAAGAAGGTCAAAGATCTAAGAAAGCAATTGGAGGAGAGAGAGAAGACTCTGGAACAGACGAAGAAGACTCAGGATGATTTGGGAAGCAAGGTCAAAGAGCTGGAAAAGAATCTGAAAGATGAAAAAGATTCGTCTAGTTCAAAAGAGAAGGAATGGAATCTGAGCAAATCGAAATTGGACAAGGAAATCTCTAGTCATAAAACCAAATCGACTCAAAATCAAGCCGAGTTGGAAAAAGCTCTGAATGAAGTTCAAGAGCAGAAAGATGTGATTGAAGACTTCAGCAAGAATGCTCAAGAATCCGATTCGACGATAGAGAAGTTGAAGAAGGAGAAAGAAGGCTTGGAAAAGGAATCTAAAGAACTGAAGAAGAGCTTGGAAGACAAGACGAAAGAATTCAAGGTCAGGGAAGATGAAACGAAATCTCAGCTAGAGAAGTCCAAACAAGAGATCCAATCTTTAGAAAAGAAGCTGAAGGATTCAGAACTAAAAACTAAAACAGAGAAAGAAGGTCTAGAGAAGAAGCTGAAAGATCTCGAAGCCAGTCGAAAGGAATTAGAGGTCAAATCGGAGAATGAAAGGAAAGAAGC
The DNA here is from genome assembly GCA_001599655.1 of Golubevia pallescens. Taxonomy (NCBI): domain Eukaryota; kingdom Fungi; phylum Basidiomycota; class Exobasidiomycetes; order Golubeviales; family Golubeviaceae; genus Golubevia; species Golubevia pallescens. The sequence continues at coordinate 779,263 of BCHO01000014.1, forward strand.
AGAACTCAAATTGAATGAGAAGACGAAGGAATTGAATGAGATCCAGAAGAAGCTAGAGACTGAATTGAAATCCGCAAAGACTTCCAAAGAAGAATTGACCAAATCCAAGAAGGAGCTAGATGAGATCAATCTCAAGTTCAAAAATCTGGAGAAGAAACATTCTGATCACGTAGGTGAATCAGAAAAGAACCTCAAGGCTCATAAAGACACGAGTACAAAGAGCATTTCGGATCTGGAGAAGAAGCTCAAAGACCTGACTTCAAAACATGAAGATCTCATTCAGAGCTCAGACAAGAAGCTCAAAGATTCAGAAACGAAGTCCAAGAAAGATCTGGAAGAATCTAACAAGAGAATCAAAGACTTAGAAGCGAGCCATTTGGAAAAGATCAAATCTTCAGACCAGAAGTATAAAGATCTAGAAAGTGAGAAGACTTCAAAGATCGAAGAATTCGAAAAGAACTTGAACACCTCGACACAAAAGTTGAAAGAATTAGAAGACAGTCATTTAAGTTCAATCAAATCTTTAAAGGAGAAACATGACAAACAAATCAAAGAATCTGAGAAGAACTACAAAGATCTAGAGGACAAGCATCTCAACAAGTTAGATAGTTCGGAGAAAGAGATCGAGAAGAGAGAAGCTGAAAAGAGGAAAGAAGTTGAGAATCTGAAGAAAGAATTGAACGAATGGGAATCAAAACACGATGATCTACTTCAGAAAGAAAATAAAAGTAGTAAGAAGTTGGTTGAATTTAGGAAAGAGAAGGAGGATTTGGAAAAGAAGTTCAAGAAGATCGAAGGGGAGAAGAAAGAAAGTGAAAAGAAGACTCGAGAAATAGAAGAGAAATCTAAAAAGGATAATCAGAATCTCACAAAGGAAATCGAGGAGTTGAAAGGTCAAAGAACGAAAGAATTGGAAACGGAGAATAGCTCAAAGGCAGGGCTTGAGAAAGAAATCAAGAAGTTTAAAGAAGAGAAGGCTAGTCTGGAGAAGGAGAAAGAAAAAGTCAAGATTGATTTGGAGAAAGAATTGGAAAATTTGAAAACCCAACTCAAGATTTCGAAAGATCAAGACTCAGAGAAAGACGTTCAGTTGACAAAGCTCCAAAGTGAGAAGTCTGATCTACTCAAGAAACAAGAAGCTTCAGAGAAGGAATTGAAAGAAACAATCTCAAGACTACAGTCGAAGAGCGACGAGAAACCAAAGGTGGACAATAAGGAAATCTTTGACCAGACTTTCATCGATGAAATTCAATCTAGGCATTTGATCGAATTGAGTTCAACGAGATCTCAGATCCGAAAGCTAGAAAGTGAGATTTTCGAATCCAATGACGAGAAGATGAAGTTCGAAAGAAGAGCGTTGGAATTAGAAGAAGCTCTTTCGATTGCTAGAAACCAATTCAACAATTCTTCGAATTCTTCTGGTTTGATCAGTTCCGAAACTCCAAAGATCCAACCAGCTCCAACAACGTCGAGTCCTGCAAGTGCTAGTGGATTAGCAGCTGCCAGGTCTCATAGAAGAGCTGCAACTTCAACTCATATACCTTCTTTATCACCACTTTCTGAAAAGGGAGCTTATGATTTCACAACCAATTCAAAACAACCTTCAGCTATTTCTCAAATGTTAGCTCCTTCAACTTCTTCTTCGATTTTACCCGCTCCAACTTCCCCATCTTCAAGAAGAGGTGTTAGAACTCTTACTCCAGAAGAGGAGAATTCAAAGCTACCTACTGCTCAAAGGCATAGAAGAAAGGAAAGTTTACAAATGTTGAGAGCTAGAGTTGGATTGGATGATTTGAAGGAAGGTGAAGAGAAAAAGAAAGATGAACTTCAGATCTTACCTACTGAAACGATCTCGAGTCCTTCGGTCGAAAGGAACCTTTCTTTGGAGAATGGAGAAGGGAAAGGAAAAGATGAAGGCTTGAATCGATCTGCAGATGTTGGTAAGAGGAAACCTCTGTCAAGACCTCAATTCTCTCAAGAAGATATTCTTTGTTGCTCAGCTTGTAGAAATGATTTGATCATAGTTTAGTCTTCTTTGTAAAAGTCATTCCTCTTCCTTGTGCTATTTTGCATTATTCATTGTTTATCTACTATCTTTCTCGTCAAAAACCAATTCAAGACGTGGACATTGGCGTGTTTCCAAATTGCAATTAAGTAAATATGGTATCGAGTGTGACAAACAATAAAGTTAGAAAGTACAAGAAATAAATACTAAGAAGTCCGAATAGATAGGGTATCTGACAAAAGAGAGGTTGAAATTATAGCACGTCGAGAGGGGATGAATGAATGAAATCATCAAACGATTTGAGAAGTGACTTTTGATCTCTCAGAAATAGCATAGAACAGACGATAGACCTCGACCAGCCAAAAGATTCCATAAAGACCAATATAAACTCCAACATCGATTTGTTGATCTGAGGCGAGACAAAGAAACAAAGAGGGGGAGAGAAAACTAAAGTCAGATCTCGAAGATCAAAACGAAACGGTAATGACAGGAGACGCATGAACTCACCAGAGTTCAAATATTCAGAACCAGTCCTAGGTTCAGGACCTGCCAACTTGTTCAAGGTGGCCAACTTGACTCCGGTGAAAGCAATGCTCAAGGACCAGAAAGCCAGGACTACGATTGAAGAAGTCGGTCTGACGGAATGTGGAAGACGTAGATGAAGTAGGATCATGACCAAGACGATTCCTCCCAATGTGAAAGGTAGGAGACCTGCTGCACGATCTGCTAGATAGAGTCTGACGATTTCTAGGATGTCTGTGGCGACGAGGAAAGAAGAAAGTCGAGTAGGTAAAGTTGAAGAAGAGTCAACAAACATGATCGTCGACGCAATTGATCGACCTATCGTAAGCACAGAGAGCAAACTAGCACTCACTCATCAAAAGAGAAGCCAAAAGCAATAAAAAGTAAAGGATAGCCAAAGCTTTACCTAACTTTGGGAATTTGGTCATGAAACCAGTTCTCTGAGTCGAGACTGCTGATAAATCCGTTGCACCAACTTTCTCTTCACTGGAAGCACTTTGTTCCAATAGATGATTTGCTTTCACTTGAGATGAACTAGTGAATGAGTACCTTTGAAGAGGGGTTTTTGGACCGGCAGAAGTAGATTTACGAGATGAAAGATAGACTGGTAGGATGAGAACTGCCAATAGAACTAGTAAGACCCAAGTTGCCAATGGGACTAGGATGACGTCTTCGAAGCAGGTGTGTGGTAGACTGTAAGTCAGACCTGTGAATGACTGGAATGAGGGAGAAGAAGAGGGGAAAGGGAAGTTAGGTGGGGTTAGAAATTGAAATATACCGGCGGCAGGGCAATCTCTTCTTCGAGAGGGGTGAGAATCTGGATCTGATGATATGATAGACTGAATCTGTATCACCAGAGCTTCATAGGCCAGGTACAAAGTCGATAGGTTCTCAGAATTCGACATCTTTGCAACTTTGTATTGATCGATGCTCTCCTTCAACAAATTGGCTGTTCTCTCGTCTGAACTCTTTTCTCCTTCTTTATTGCAGTTCTGATTCCAGACTGCTTTCTATCCTGATTCTCCCTCGAACATGAAGGCAAGAAGATACTCACCAGATTGTTGTCCAATCTCTGTCCACAAAGCATTCTGTGAGGATAGGCTCGAGTGATCGGTGTAGTTCTCATCATCTTGTCTGCTTGATGGCTGAGAGGATTCTAGTAGAGAAAATGAGAGTAAAGAGTGAATAAAGAGTGAATAATGTGGGAATGGAATGGTTTAAATAGGCAAGATGTTCAAGCAATTCGCAACAGAGAGAAAATCAGTCCACCTCTTCTTTCCCTTCTAACCCCGTCATCGGCAACGTCTATCTTTTCATGTTTGGATGAGCATCCTCACTGCACAAATAAACTCGAGAGACATTCTAAAAGAGATACAGGCCGAAAATGGAACTCAGGTGAGTCAGAGGACATTCAGAGAGAAGGAGCTCGTATGATACGTCTTTCCAGCTCAGTGGCTAATCCAGAACTCCATTTCTCCTTGTCTTCTTCTATCTCTTTGATCGGATTCAGCTCTTTGCTTCTATCCAAGATGATCTTGACGTGAGTCCTCGATGTGGCTCATCGATTTGACTCCAGTTCGATTTTTTCTACTCTCTTTCGAAAGGCTGAGCCTCTGATCTTCTTCCCTTTTTCTCTTCTGACAGCCTTTCGGAGAATCTTCTTATATCGATACTCTAGATGTTCTATTCAATCAGAAGCAAGGTATCTTACGTTCAAACAGGACGACCGAGATTCAAGGCAAGTCTTCTCTTTCCAGACGTCGCTTCTTTACTCTCTCGTCTTCTAACCAAAGAATTGGCTTCAGTCCCACTTTGTTTCTTTTCAATCTTTCAAAACAGGTCCTCCAAAATCAGGCAAAACATCTTTGCTTCTCTTCCTATGCATGACCATTCTACTTCCCTACTCGATCCATCTGCCATTCTCATCCATAGAAACAGAGGTGATTCTAGGAGGTAAAGGTCCGAATAAAACCATTCTATTATTCGATCCTTCATCCAAATTCCCGATTCAGAAACTAAGGAGAATGTTGAGAGATCATCTTGATAAGAGAATCAATGATGTCGTGAGGACTCAAGGATTGAACCTCGACCATTCACCGACGGACAAAGTTAGGGATGAGATAGTGATGAATTGGTTGAAAGGCTTGTTAGTCTGGAGGCCTAAAGATGAGTTTGGGTTCATTGCTGATGTGAAGCTGGCTAGAGCTCAGGCGAGAAGAGTAGATGCTGATGGGAAAATTTGTGAGTATTCGAGACGCTTCTGTCTTTTTGACGACGAATAACGAAACAGAAATCACAGATTTACTGATTTGATCTTTAAATTTCTTTTACTTCGATCCTTTTCATCTATGTCTCATCCGATAGCTTTGATCTTGATCCCAGCTCTATCAACTTTCTATTCAGCTTCAAAACTAAGAAGTGAGAGACTTCAAACAAATCAAACTCCAAATCCAATCGCAAAGGATCTTACTTCACCTTCTTTAGCTCCCCCATTCTCTAATCTACTATCGTCCATCAGGCAACTTCAAATCTCAACCAATTCACCTCTGATCTATTCCAATTGGAATTTTTCTAAGAATCCTCAAATCGATCTTCGAATTCCTTTCAAATCTTCATTCTCTACTTCAACCAATGTGGAACTCAAAGCTTTTAAGAAAGATTATCAGATCGTCTTGGATTCTACTCCCACTCAAGCACCAAAGATCAAGAAGACTTCGACTTTGAGAGAAGCTATGATTTCGCAGAGGATTTGGGAAAATGAAGTCGAGCTTGATCCTCAAGGAAATGCATTGATCGGCATTCCGAAATTGAGATGGATCGAAGGTTGGCTCAGAACGTCGGAAAAGGATGTAGGCCATGCAGAAGGGAATGGAAATGGGAATCGAAATACTAGTGAGAGTAGGAAATCAAAAGGTCCTTTCTATTTCTCTGTTCAGAATGACTCGGTTACTCCTCGCCCGCTTTGAATGACCTCGATGTCAATGTACTTGTATCTCTTTCTATGAAAGTTGCTCTTAGAGTCGAAGAGGAAGACTTTGAAGTACAGGACGCTGAAAGGAGAGCGGTTTTGATTTGGCTGGAGACGTACTTCTAAGTACCGATTTTAGCCCTCAAGCTTTGAGGATTTCAGAGGGCTTCTTCATCCAAAGTGGCTCTCGTTCTGATCTAAGTTAATAGTTTGTAAGTTAATAGAATCATTACTGGACTCATCCGTAGACTTCGATGTGATGACGATGAAGCAGGTCGAGCCAAGTATTCGACTTTTCCAACTTTTCCATCTTGCTTCTCGACCACTCGCATCCAACTTTCTGCATCTCTCAAAAGAGCTGCTATCCTCCTCTTTGATTCGTCTTCGATTCTTCTCCTCTTACCCAAATCAATCCACTAGCAACAATGCAAGCTATCAACGACAACGACAATCAGGATCCCATCCAAGAACTTCCAAACGAAATGTTCACTTCCATTCTCTCACTCCTTCCTCCCTCGTCCATCGCTCATTCAAGCGCTGCATCAAGATCTTGGCGAGCTAGCATCCTCTCTAGTCCAAGATTGTATCAAGAAATCGACCTCACCAAGTTGAAAGAAGACCAAGACCTCTTACCAATCACCTATCATTTCGTGAGACTCAGTTTTCTCTCTCTGAACAGGCTCACAAAGGTTTCTCTCAACATGACACCTTTCTTGAGAAGATGGATAGAGAACGAGTATGATGGACCGGCTCAAAGGTTCAAAGCAGACGACATTATTCTCACTACTCTTCAACAATCTCAGAGAACGCTCAGAGAGATCACCTTGCTTCTCGACGGACCTGGATGGTCTTGGGAGTCAGAAATCGACATCTTACCTTTCCTCCTCCAGCTTCTGAGAAGTATGTCAAACCTCACTTCACTCAAGTCAATTTGGTTGGAAGCACCTATCTGGTTCTCTCTAAAGGCTGGCAACTCTGGCGGCAAGATGATTACCGTTCTCAACAAACGTGACAAGCTATTCAATATCGATTTCGGTCTGACAGATTCGAAGCTGATCGCAGAGTTTATGCAAGAGGTCAAGAGCATGAGCGACAGCGGCATCACCGAGTTCTTACCAAGACCGTGTGAGTCGTGGGATGAAGAAGAAAGCCCGGAAATTCTCAAAGAGCTCTTGGACTGCTTCTTGATGGAGAAGCTCGACGCATCGTGGTTTTCTCCTGGAGTTGATGACAAAGATCTCTGGAGGTTTGTTCTGCAGCTGCAGAATCTCAACTATCTCGATTTGTTTCTTGTTGGAGATGAGGGACTTCAGGATGAGAACGCAAGGACGTTGCAAGCACCTCAAGGGACGAGAACAGCAGCTAAGCTCACTTATCTACGGCTCTCCGTGTCTCTGATGAAGGTTGATTGGAAATCCATCAGCAAGTGGGCCGGCGTTGCGTTGGAGGACCTGCATCTTGAGCTGGACTCCCAGAGCATTAAAGGCTGTTTCTCTCTCATCACCGACTCCACAGAGACTCTTAAAGAGCTTCACATCGGCAATGAATGGTCTGAGAACAGTGGTGATATTCATGAAGTCGTGCAACAGGATTCAATTGGAATTAAGCTCTTCTTCCCAAATTTAGAGAAACTTCGCCTGCAAGACGTGAAGTCCTTTATCTTTCAGTGTCTCTCAAATTCTGAATTTCGCAAGCTTCAAAACCTCACCATAATCGCTGAGGATCCTTCTATCGCAAGTTCAGGCTTCGATTGCCTCATGAGAATCCTGGCAAGATATGCGTCAAAGATCGTTGACTTGAAATTCATCATCAAAACCCTCAACAGCTTTCAATCTCCTTGGTCAAACTTCAACTTCTGTTTTCTGAAAGGAATACGGATTGGTAGACTCTCAGAAGTGGCTGACACAGACGTAGCCAAGTTGCCTCGATGGATATTAATGAGTCTCTACCCGAAGTTGACAAGTATGGGAGTCTCTAACATGACTAAGGAACAAAGTCAAGAAATCGTGTCAACTCTGAAATCCCAGGGTAACGCTCCAAAGCTCAAGATCGAATAGTTCTACTTATTCCAGACTCTGGCCGTTTCTCAAAGCGCAAGCAAGTCTCTAGACGACAGATCGGTTTGGTTGTGATTTTTGATCAAGCTTCCCTCTCGCTCGATCATCTTCTGTCATGAAACATATGAAAATGAACGGCTTTTTTTCTCATTTCTCATATAACTTCTCTAAAAAAAATGAACTGAATTCTGAAATGAGCTTTTTGATTACTTTCCCCTGTCTGGTTCGTACAATTTACATGGTTGTTGACGCTTCTCAGCCTCATCAAAAACGTCCATCGCAGCTTGGTTTCCAATCAAGAATAGATAGCAAGTCAAGAAGCAGAAAGAGAGTCCAACCAGACCCATCCCAATTGTTGAGCATAGGAGGGCGCGCAGCTTTGCTCAGACACAAAGACAAATTAATTACTGGAAAGACATGCAAACAACTGAAAGAAATTCTATGACGAGACACTTGTAGAAACAGAAATAAATTCGAGACCTTTGTAAAGCTAGCTAGCCTTTCAGTCTTCTTCCACCTCTCCATCTCCTTCCCCATCCGCTTCCTTTTTCTTCATCTCTTCGACAAATTCTCTCGCGCGTTTCAAGACCTCCTGTTCACCTTTGGCATCTCCGGATTTCTTTTCAAAAGCCAACCATTTCTTCAAGATGGATTTGGCTTTCTTCGAAGATTGCTTCAGAGATAAAACTCGATCGAAAAGAGCGCTGTTGGAGAAATCGGGAAAGACGATGTCAGCGACGAGAGGTTAGGTCGATTGTGTTCCAAGCCGTAAATCTGACTTACCGAGCTGCTGAAACATTTCCAACTCTTGCTTCTTGATCGATGTATTGCCACCAAAGATCCAAACGTTTAGGATAACTGTCTACCAATCCTTCAAAGACGGTCCTTCCACGTTCGGCATCTCCAAGTCTGAATTCACCTAGAGCAAAGGCGAGGATGGTTTTGACGTCTGAGGGAAAAGTGATTCGAGTTCAAGTGATGGAAAAAAGGGAGAAAAGGGAGTTCAATGCCTCGGAATGATGAGAGAGACTTTCGCAAAGTTCAACAACACCTCGACAAACACTCACGTTTTCTCTTCTCTAGACTTTGCATGCTTCTAGGGATCAATAGTCTAGCCTCTTCGAACTTCTGTTGTCTAAGATAGAAAGCAGCCACTCCACTCCAGACCTTACTCGAATTACCGAATTTCTTTGTAGTCTTTTTCCAATTCTCTCCAGCTTCTCCAATCTTACCAGTCTTTTCCAAAATCTCATTCATTCTCAGATAAATAGTCTTTGCATCATTAGCTTGGACTGCTTCTTTGAAAGTCTTTTCTCTCTCTTCAATTGATCCATAAGAGTTTTCCAAATTCAACAAAGCGATCCAAACGTTTAGCTTTTCCTGCTCTTCTCTGAAATTGATGACTCTTAAAGCTCTTCTGGCGACTTCTCTGGCTCTTTGAACGTCCGACAGTTGCAATTGAAAAGACATGAATTGGATCCATAGATAAGAGGAATTTGGAGAACCGAGTAGTAATCTTTCGAAATCCGTCGATGAAGTTGGAGTCTTGGTCGCTAGATCTGCAGTGACATCTTCTTGAATACCTTTTCCTTTAGCAGCTTTCTTACGACGATTGGATCTCTTCGATGTTGCACCTTCTTCTTCTTCTTCTTCTTCTTCCGAGTCTGAATCGCTGTCCGAAGAGACAAGGTCATTCTCGTCTTCATCATCACGAGCTGACCAACTGAAGCCACCAGCCAACTCCAAAGCTGGAACCGAGGCTTGAGAAGAAGATTCGACCTTTTTCTTTGACGATTTCGAGACTGGAGCTTCTTGATCTTGATCCATTTCAATGTAATCTCCTTGATCAGACTCAGATTCAGAGTCATCTCCTTCGTTCAGATCCTCCATTTCTTCGTCTGAATCTTCTAACTCCTCCTCGCTGTCTCCGCCATCCAGACCAGCTTGCTTCAAGAGAGCAGAAGCGTCCATCTCGTCTCCATCATCACTTGCTTCTTCATCCTCTTCATCATTAGCATCTTTCATGACGACGTCTGCTCCGTCTTCATCTTCGCCTTGATCTTGATCATCTTCATCCTCTTCGTCTTCAAAGTCTTCATCTTCAAAGTAGCTAGGTTTCAATCCGAAAGAGATCTTCTTCTTCTCTTTTTGGACTTCTAGAACGATGGCCTTAACCTTGTCGCCGATTTCGAAGGCTTGAAGAGCATCCGTCATTGAAGCCGAGTCTGATAGTTGGGATTTATGACAAAGACCACTGACGTCTGTTCCTTCGACTTGAACAAAGACCCCAAAGTCACTTTTCCCTCTAATGAAACCTCTGACCTTGTCTCCCTCGGAAAAGTCGGACAATTTCTTGATTGAACCTTCCGCTAGAAGTCGAGCTTCATGCTTTGCTTTCTTCATGGCAGTTTTCGTCTCGTTGGAAGGAGTTGAGCGAAGGGAGAGTTCTACCCTTGCGACCTTTGGATCGATGCTTTAAAAATGGCAGTGAAATCGAGATCAGAGGGGGTGGAAAGTCAGTATTCGGAAACCTCAATGAAACACGCAATCGCGAAAGAATTCAGAGAAATTTCTACCTCGACTCACCTGGGAATTGTTCCTTTGACCAGCATTCCCTTCTTCCAACCTTTCTTCCAATCCTTCGTGAAACCATCTTCGATTTCTTTGATCTTGACTCTGACAGTCAGATTAGCTCCCACATCGACGAAAAGACCACCATCGGCAACGTTTCTGACGAAGCCTCTGATCTCCAATCCTTGACTCAAAGCCTTCAATGCCGATTCCTTGTTCTCAGCGGGAATTTCTGGATCTCTGATGGAGCTGGTAGATGAAGGCTGACCTTTGGATCTGGCGATGACTGAGGGCCTGGTCGAAACCTCGGCCTTCCTCTTCGAGTTCTTGAGACTTAGAATGCAAACTTCGATTGTAGAACCTAGTTCTGGCAACTTGACTCTATCGATAGGTTTGAATTTGGAATCGGAATCCTTTGTAGTTTGAGACAACAGATCGTCATAATTGTCGATCATGTCTACGAGATGCAATCTACCTTTACATTTCCCAGGTAGAAGAAGAGAGATTGCGTTTGGTTCAGAGTCTAGACCTATAACTCTAGCATCATGAATGGATCCGACTCTCAAGTTGACCGCTTCTTGATCTTGATTCGTCTTGGTTTCTCCTTTTTGAGTCTTGTTCGAAGCTCTCTGAGTACTACCAACTTGTCCCAAGATGACGATCCCTTTCTCCTTGTTCTTGGTGACAACTTCTAGATTTTCGATTCTCTCTTCTTGTTGCAAAGTCTCTCTCAATTCGTCTTCTTCGACTCCTCTGATCTTGGCCAAGACTTTCAAACTAATCAAAGCCCTCGTGTCATTCTTCTCCAAGGTCATCACTACCACGTCTTGATGGATTGCGACTAGAGATCCAACTACTTTCTCTCCGATCTCTACCGAGTCGACGTTCAATTTGGACTGGAATTCGGTTTGGGCTTGTCTGATCGAACAGACCAATCTTCCGTTGATCATGTCTACGTTGGTGATTCTGACCTTGACGACTTTACCTTCTGCTCCACCGAAATGAGATTTGACATCCTGAACGAAAGAATCCGAGATTTCAGAGGGAGGCAAAAGAGCTCTCAAACCACCAAAGAGATCGATCAAGACCGGCCCAACAGAGGATTTGGATCCATCGCCGCTGTTGTTGTTTGCTGGCAAGAATTTCGACACGACTCCATGAGCCAATCTCCCAACGAAGGCTTGTTCCAAATGAGCCAAAGGTTCCAGTTCCGAAGTGACCAAGCTTTTCTTCATCGTCAAAGTGATTCGATTCTTCTCTGGTTGAACGTCTAGAACTCTAGCCCTGATGGTCGATCCGACTTTGAACTTCTTTTCCAATCTAGCCAATTTCATTGCTGAACCTCCTGCTGAATTTGGCGAGACCAGATCCGAGAAGTGTAATGGGAAGACCACTCCATCAGTGCTACCGTTGAGATCTAAGAAAATGCCACTAGTTTGAACTGATTTGATGGTACACTTGAGGATGGATCCGATCTCGACGTCTGAAACTTTGAGGAAGGTCTTTGAAAGAATCGAAGGTCTGAAATCCAACAACAAGAGTCCATCAGTCAAAGCATGACCGATGACTCTAGCTTGATGGTTGGATCCCAAAGTGAAGGGTGAACCTGACTTGGTAGACAGAGATACCACATGATCGTCCGAGACTCTTGAGATATGAACGAAACCTTGGAGAGGGAAGGGTAAAGCTTGAGGCAAGACTCCGTCAGAAGTTGGTAACGAACAAGAGACTTCCAATCCCCAGTCCGAAGAAGAATGAATGACAGTCGCATTCAAAGTGGTTCCGATTGGGAAAGCATCATGAAGCGAAATCATCTCTTGTTGTTGAATCTTCGGTTTGTCTTTCGTTGACCTTGTTTCTTTACCGTTGGTTGCGACTTCGACGATGGAATTGGGACTTGGAACCATTACACTGGATCTCTCAATGACATGACTAGAAGCTGATAAACCAATCTTTCTCTCACTCTTCTCGCTTCCGTTGATTGCATCTCCACTACTTCCTAAATCCCATAAAACTCTAGCTTTGATCTTCTTTCCTTCTTTCCAAACATCTTTTACTTCTTTTCCGTCGGGGATTGGAGGTAGATGACTTCTATCAATGGTGGTATCAAACATACCATACAACTTGACATTCAAACCAGAAGGTAGAGAGGCCGTGATCAAACCTTGAACCAAACTTCCAGGTAATAAAGCATTGATGGAAGGGACAGGGTCTGAATGAGGAGATAAAACTGCAGTATTGACACTTCTAGTGGCCAAAGTGGCAGTGAAACTTCTAGATTTAGAGTTTAAATCTGAAGAAGTGATTCTTGCCGATAGAACCATTCCGACCGGTAATCTACTATGATGAGTGTCTGGAACATCTTTGAAAGAACAGAACCCAGTGAGGTTTTGAACTCCAGAATCCAAGAGATAACCATGATCCTCGACACTCTTGATCACCACTGGTAGAACGAATTCGGTTCCTAGATCTGAAATCGAGACTCCTGCATTTACTTGATTGGGTTTCAAAGTCAATTCGACTCTTTTGGCTTCTCTTTCGTATTCTCCTCCTTCTCTACCTTGTCCACCGAAACCTAGAGAGTTGGATGATCCTCCTTTGTTGTTTGCAGAGTTGATGGCCACTACAGATGCAGTCACCCATTGACCTGGTTGATAGAGCTCGTTCAGTTCAGGCGGAGATTGAAGATTGGAAGAAGAAGAGTTCTTCTTCTTTTTGATGTTGGAAATGGTCTCTTCTGCTTCTGAATCTTCTTCGTCATCCTCCTCTTCATCAGTAGAGTCTTGAAGGCGTTTGGTGTAGATGTCCGAGATGGAAGTGATTGGAACATGACCTAGAAGTTGGTTTGGGAGCGAGAGAATGAGAGCCAAGGGATGGACTGCCAAAATGGTACAGAGGACTCGAGAGCCTGGTTGAAGACGCTGTGTTGCGAAATCGGGGGAGATAGAATGAGAGGATGTTAGAATGAGATTCGAAAACATGGATCTCACAATTGCCATATGGAACCGAAGGAAAGCTTCCACTCATCCAGGAAGAGAGAGAGACATCTCGAGAAGTTCTTCCTGAGCAAAACTTGCCTTTGCCCTCTCTGTCCTAATATCTCTTCACTTTGTTCTCTTACTCAATGTTTGGCACGCATATAGCCGTCTGTCTCTACCTACTCTACTCACCTTGTAATTCAAATGTTCGATTCTATTGTGATCCTCCTTTTTCTTCTTGCTGTCCTTGTCAGCAGCCAACTCTGTGGTAGTAGTAGGAGCGTCATTCTTTTTCCTCTTTGCATTCTGTTTGTCTCTAGTCATCTTTTTCCTCTTCAACTTTCTAGATTCCTCCTCTTGATCGACATCGTCGTCGTCGTCATCTTTGACCTTGTTACTCTTTGAATCTTTAGACTTTTGAGTGTTGAAGAGATCCTCCTTTTCGTCCCTTGTTGCCTCTGCTCTTGCTTCTCTCAGAGTCTGACGGTATTCCAAAGGAGTCAGACCAGTCGCACCTCCTCTTGGGAAGTCACCTTCTGGAACCAAAGAAGAGAAAGAAGAGGAAGAGAGAGGACCAGCTTTGGTAGAAGTAGAAGTAGAGGATGAATCTTTTGAAGGTCTGCTTCTCTTTACTCCAGAAGTTGATGAAGATGATGGTTTTGCTGCCATCTTCTTTTACCAGAATAGAGTAGGGTAGACTAGAGGAGAGTAGAGATCGACAAGGTAAAGAATCAAGATGGAAAGATTCAGAAAGAAAAAACTTCTTGACCAAAAAACGCAAGCGCCAAAGACATCTTTCTTTCCTTCACCTCTTCACCCTTCTCCTCCTCCTCATCATCTTTGCATCTTTAGGATGGCCACGTCTTCCTACTCATCCTTCTTCCCTGCAGTCACCCCTCTCAAGGTTCTAATCCTAGGATCTGGAGGTAGAGAGCATGCCATAGCTCATCATCTACTCAAGGATTCAGATCCTTCCACCTTGCAATCCGTTCACATCTGTCCTGGAAATGGTGGCACAGGTCCTAATTCTATAGATCCAAAAAGATGCTTCAACTTGGATTCAGTAGTGGTAAAGGCTGGAAACGGGGATGGCAAAGGTGACTTTGCAGACATTGTAAAGTGGTCAATCGACAATAAGATCAACTTTTTGATTCCAGGTCCAGAACAACCTCTGGTGGATGGAGTGGAAGAGGCTTTTAGAAAAGGTGAGTAGAGTTGAATGAGTACAGTACAGCAGAGTAGAATGTAGACTGTATAGATGGGTCAAGGTTACGAACAGACAATATAGAGAGCAACGTCGATTGGGAAAAGCTTCTCTCTCTTTTTTCAACATCCCTAGAGATCCTTTCAAGTTGCACGAGACAAAGTTGTTCCTTGTTCTCTTTGAATATATTTTCAAGTCTTGTTTCATCTTGGACGGACGGATTCACTGTCGCAGCTCGAGGAACTGAAACTGACTTCTCTCTCTCTTTCCCTACCTCTCTCTCTAATATCTCCAGTCGGTATACCAGTCTTTGGTCCTTCACCACTAGCAGCTCAAATGGAAGGTTCAAAGACCTTCTCAAAGCACTTCATGTCCAAGCACTCTATCCCAACTGCAGACTTCCAATCCTTCTCTTCCAACCAAGTTTCAGAAGCCATTTCCTACATTGAATCCTTGGGAGGTTACTCGAAAGTCGTTCTCAAAGCCTCTGGTCTAGCGGGAGGCAAAGGAGTTCTACTCCCAGAATCCTCCGAGGAAGCAAAGCAAGGAGTAGAGGATATCCTAGTCAACAAGGTCTTCGGTTCAGCTGGATCCTCTTTATTGATAGAATCCAGATTGATTGGACCAGAATTGTCAGTCTTGGTCTTCTCGGATGGTTACAAGACTCTATCTTTACCTGGATGTCAAGATCATAAGAGAATTTTGGAAGGAGATTTAGGACCAAATACTGGTGGAATGGGAGCTTATTCTCCTGCACCAGAAGGACTTTTGAATGGTTTACCTGAAAGAATTCAAAATGAAATCGTTCAACCTAGTATTGATGGAATGAGAAAAGATGGTTTCCCCTTTGTTGGTTTACTTTTCATAGGTTTAATGTTAACTCCAGATGGACCAAAGGTTTTGGAATACAATGTTAGATTTGGAGATCCTGAAACTGAAGCAGTCCTGGATCTTTTGGAAATTGGAAACAATGGCGAAGGAGGAGCAAATCTTTTAGAAATTTTCAAAGCTTGTACAGAAAGGAGATTGGATTCAATCAAGATCAAATTGAAGGAAAACGTTCATTCAGTCTCTGTGGTTTTGGCTTCGAAAGGTTATCCAGGGAAATATTCAGTCGGAAAGGAAATCCAGATCCAACATTCCAAATTACCAAAGAACGTCAACGTTTTCCATGCAGGTACCAAGATTCAAGATGGGAAATTGGTCACTGCAGGTGGAAGAGTCTTGGTAGTGACTGCTTTCGGTTCATCGTTGAAGGAAGCTTGCGATTTAGCTTATCAAGGAATCGAATTTGTCGAATTCGAGGGAAAGACTTTCAGAAAGGACATTGCTCATAGAGCTTTGAAATTGAGCTCTGAAATCTCCTCCTCTTCTTCTTCAACAACAACAAAGGGAAAAGGAGAATCGATGACTTATTCTTCTGCAGGTGTCGATGTTGATGAAGGAAACGCTTTGGTGGAAGCCATCAAACCTCTAGCCAAAAGTACAAAGAGATTAGGCTGCGATTCCAATCTAGGTGGTTTCGGGGGGACTTTTGATTTGAAACCTCTCGGCTTCAAAGATCCCATTTTGGTTAGTGGGACTGATGGTGTTGGAACAAAATTGAGAGTCGCTCTCGATTGTGGTCTACATGATACTGTTGGTGAGTCTTTTGCTTTCCAATTGCGAGAGAGAGATTCTTCTCTCGCTGCAACGATTTGGTTCATCGATCTTCCCTCGCCTACTCTTTTTCACTCTTGTCCCATTCTCTCCTGGTCTCGCCGCCTTTTTCTCACAGGAATCGATCTGGTTGCAATGTCAGTAAACGATCTTCTAGTCCAAGGAGCGTTACCATTGTACTTTCTAGATTATTTCGCTTGTTCCGCCTTGAAACTGCCCATTGCAGTCTCTGTGATTTCAGGAATAGCCGAAGGATGTAGGCAATCCAAATGTGGTTTAATAGGAGGAGAGACTGCAGAAATGCCAGGAATGTACGTTGGAGAAGAATACGATTTGGCAGGTTTCGCAGTGGGAGCCGTCGAAAGATCCTACCTATTACCAAGATTGAACGATCTCAAGAAATCAGACGTTTTAATAGGTCTTAGATCCTCTGGAATCCATTCAAATGGTTTCTCTCTAGTTAGGAAAATCGTCAAGAAATCAGGTCTGACTTTCAAAGATCCAATCCCTTTCGATTTAGAAAAAGATCAAGAAGAAGTCAAAAATTTCAAACCGAAAGATTTAGGTTCTTTACTATTGAATCCAACTAGGATTTATGTTGAAGCTTTGGAAGAAATCTTCAAAAGAGATCCAAAGGAATTGGGATTGAAAGCTTTATGTCATATCACTGGTGGTGGATTCACTGACAATTTACCTAGGATCTTACCTGATCATTTGAATTGTAAATTGGATCTCAAGAATTGGAAGAGACCTGAAGTCTTTGGTTGGTTACAAAAAGTTGGGAATGTGGAATCTAGAGAAATGGCTAGAACTTTCAACAATGGAATTGGAATGGTTTTGGCTGTGGAAAAGGGAATGGAAGAGGGATTGATTGAAATGTTGAAGAGTAAAGGAGAGAGACCGGTGGTTATGGGTGAGATTGATGAGAGGGGAAAAGGAGAAGATCAGGTACTCTATCAAGGATTCGAGAGTTGGGAGTGAAGAATGAAAAGGGGATGGGAAGATGGAAAAGGGAGGTGAGATGGGAAATCTGACTCGTTGCTGTTAACATTATTTGATTTATACAATAGAGTAGAATAAGTTTAATCTCATAATGTTTTGCGAGAGAAGAGTGAATAGCGAAGTCAATCGGAAGAAGACGAACAGGGGGCAGAGTTAGTCTTAAGTGTAGGACGACAGCTTTCTCCGCCCCAGATCTCCTTTCCTTCCTCCCATCATCATCCTTTCTCTCTCTTTCTCCAATCTCTCCCAATTTGCAACTCGAGCAAATCAACCACATTCTTTAAAAGGACCTCCCACCTCTAATTCCTCAAGGCCCGCAAGTCCTACTTTCTTCTTTTTCGACTTCTTGAAATTTCAAATCTTCGTGAGTATCTTACTTCTTTGGGCAGGACTGGCCAGAACGAAATACATGACAGGAATGCAACAAAGAACAGAATAGAATGGAAAGCATAGAAAGGGCCGGAATGGTTGTGGAAGCCAGCCAGACTGTCAAACTGAGAAAGTGGTATGACAGGATAGATAGGATTGTGCAGCAGAGCAACTTTCAAAACAAACAAGAGAGAGAAGAGAGAGGCTTTCCTCTTCTGCTCCTCTATCTCTCTTTGTTTCTTATCTGCTTTTCTTTCTTATTCGACCTTCAAACCGCAACAACAACAACATCAAAGACGCAGTTGGAGTTGGTGCACAAGCTTGTCCTTCTCTCTTTGCTCTCCTTTCGAGCAATCTCCGAAGTTAGACACATCATCCCATCTCCTCTGCCTTCTTCTGAGATCGCTTCTTTCCCGCCTTTTCCAATTCCCTTGTTTCTCTTCTCTTTCATCTCGCCCTTCGATCCGTTTCGTTTCCAGGTGAGTTCTTTCTATCTCTCTCTGTCGCTTGCTTGGCATTTCCCATTCTCCTAAACAAACGCATCTTTCTCTAACATTCAACCTTTCCACCCTCCTACTTCTTCTCTTCGTCTCTTGCAGAACTAAGATCTCTTATCTTCTTTCTTCAAACCTCCAAATCCCTTTCAATCTTCTTCAAGATGTTGGCTCTTCGTACCATCTCGTTGCTATCAGTCCTAGCCTCTATCTCTTCAGCTCGTCAAATCTCTTCCAGAGCAGACGATCTAACTCCAACCGGTCCAGGTCCCAATGACAAGTTCAAAAGCGGAGGAGATTGTGTCATCACCTTCGAACCAGATACCTCTGGATCAAACAAGTGGAAGAATTTGACGATTGATTTCATGACTGGAGCCAATCAAGACATGACTTTCCTAACCAATGTAGCAACCAACATTGATGGAACTTCTGCTTCATCTTCTCCAGTCACTTGGACTTGTCCAGAAGTCGATCCACCAGCTGCAATTTATTTCTATCAATTCACTCATGGAAATGAACAAGGACCAATGTGGACCACTAGATTCTTGATCACTGATGCAGATGGAAACTCGGTTGATCCTCCTCAATCTAAACAACCTGGAAGTGATGGACAGGATATCCCTTGGGGAGAAGGAAAAATCGTTGGAGCCGTCTCTAGTGGTAGTGGTTCTTCGAGTGGTTCTTCAAGTTCACAAGATTCAGATGCTACTTCTTCGACTGATTCAAATGCTTCTCAAACTTCTACCTCGACTTCTGCAATGTCAACTTCAACTTCCTCTTCTGCAACTTTATCTACTTCTACCGCTGCTCAAACTTCCAGAGCTTCTTCTGGTAACTCTTCGGACGCAAGCAAGAACGTGGTCTCCTTGTCTCTTTCAGCTTTGGTCGCTGTTGCTTTCGGAATGACATTGGTTTAGAAAAGAGGTATATAATTTGGGTAGTCATGGGAGTTCCATTTCGCATATTTGGTTATAGCTATTTATTTTAGATGATAGCCGTTGAAAGATGGGTAGGACGACTTCGATCTTCACGAAACCTCCAAGGACTTTTCTTCTTTTCTTTATTCCTTCTTCCCTCATTTCCACTATCATTTCTCCTCCTTTCTTTGCAAACTCGATGCTCATAACTTATTTAGAAACACCAAAAAAAACCTCACTCTCATCTCTCTTTTTTGTGAGCCGTCGTCCCCTTTTGCACCTTCTACTTTTCCTATCTGTTTTCTTTCTTTACCATACAGTTTTTCTCCTGGCAACTATCTTCATCATCTTACCTTACTTTGATTTCGTGAGAATAGTGATTGAGATTTCATCCTTCGGACAAGTCGGAGTCGAAAGGGTCATGATGTGAACGAAGTAGAAATGTTTTCTTCTTTCTTGAACCAACAACACATCAACGTACAACAAAAGATGGAAGGCAAAAGAAAGAACCAAGCTCCAATCAGATTGATAGTTGCTGGTCTACCAAGAACTGGGACCAAATCAGTTCGAGATGCGCTGAAAGAAGTGGGATTGAACTGTCAGTGAGTGTCCTGTCAAGGTCTCATTCGAAAGTTCAACTTCAGCGTTTCACTCTGTCGAAAGTCTCTGAGACAGATCTCTCTTTTCTCCTACAACTCTATGGCCTTTGATTTCTCATCAGTCATATGTGAGTCTGAAGATCGTGAGTATACGGTAGAAGCCACTTCTGACACTGTCCAAACCCCCTTGAACTCTCTCTTTCCTCTTCTGTAGGTCAGAACTCTACAAACATAGATCTCAAGAAAAGGTCTGGTCAAAAGCTTTGGAGAACGGAGGATTGGATCCTAAGGAATGGGATCAACTCTTTCAAGATTACGGCTATTCTGCCACCTCGGATGTTCCATCTTGTCTCTTTGTCAAACAGTTGGCAGAGATCTATCCAGAGGCAAAGATCTTGATCTTGGAAAGGGACCCTGAAGAGTGGATCAAGAGTGTTGATAAGGCGAGTCTGGAGCAGAAAGTGGTCTAGAAAGCATAGAGTATTGTACATACTTGTACTTGTACATCGAAACTGAAGAGAATCATTTCTTTCTTTTCTGGGAAACAGACCATCACGCTTCCGAAACCTGGATTGGATACTTGGATAGCCAAAAAGTTCTGCAAAAGACTCTATCAGAGTAACATGAGGGAGTTCTGTGAGTTTTGAAAGCTTTTGTCTTTCATCGAGGTGTCAAAATCTCATCTCTCTCAACCTTCCCTTTTCCGCATGAACGCAGGTGAATCAATTCTCTACCCTCCTCACGGGATCTTCAAATCCCATGAACTAGATCCTCAAGTCCTACCAGACTACATCTCGGATTTACGAGATCATTTTTCCTCACTCGACCAAAGCAGTCGAGTGCTGGTCACTTCGGTCTCTGGGATATCTTATCCCATCCTATGCAACTTTCTTTCCATCTCGCCCCCGCCTGGAAACCCATCATTCCCAAACACGAACGCATCAGAAGGCAGTAAGAATAAGAAAAGTCAACCGGGGACGACGTGGGAGGATACCACGAGTCAACTGACCTTACTCTTGGAAGAAATCGAGGCTACAAAGACGAGGTTCATAGAGTATGGAATGGGTTTGGTTGGACTGTCTTTCTGCTTTTTGATTTGTTATCTGTTCTTGGTTGGGACTCGAGCTGCGATGGACATTTTCGATAGGGCAGAGAAGGCGAACAGTCTATAGCGAACTTTTTGTTACAGTAGATACTCCGAGGTGGATCTTTTCTTCTTGCTTGCCAACTTGCTTCTCTTCTGCATCATATCTTCTTAAATCTCGAACTTCTTTGGATTCTATATATCTTGAACTAATCAAGTTAGAGCAAGCAACTTCATCCCAACAAGCTAGCCAGCAAGTCTCTCTCATTCCTTTCCTTGTTTTCCCTTTGTCCCATCATCACCAATCGACCTCTATTTCTTCAACATGTCTTCACTAAGACTTCTCAGGAATGCTCAAGCTTCCACTTCGATCAGATCTTCTCTATTGAGTTCAAAAAGAGGTAAGCAATCGTCTTAGATAGAGGTACTGCTCGTCGAGTGCTCCCTTCTGTCTTTCTCATCCCAACCAACACTTTTGACTAATCCTCCTCGTCTCACTATCTCCTCTCTTTCCTCTACGTCGTTAATGACATGAATAGCCTTTCATCTGACTCCAGCCTCTAGAGCTCTTCAGAAGTTTGCAATGCCAGCCATGAGTCCAACCATGACTGAGGGTGGGATTGCTTCCTGGAAGAAAAAGGTTGGAGAGAGCTACTCTGCAGGTGACGTCTTGCTCGAGATCGTGAGTACATCAGCTTGTTCTATTCAGAGATGATCTCATATCCCAGCACACTACGAGGTGGATCACTCGAAGCTGAGGGAAGAAAGAGAGGAGCAGGGAAGAAAAGCGAGCTGTTGGGGCAGTTCAATGAAGAGCTCCCATCATCTCATCAGTTCCAATACGGAGGTGAAGAATGGTTTTATGATATCTTTGGATGAACTTCGACACACTCCACTCTTTTGATCATCGTTCTTCGATGGCATGGGTGCTGCAATGTTACGCATTGACCTTCCCTTCTAGTTCGACTTCGATAGACAGCTCATCTTTAAAATCTTCTCTCTGACACACTTTCCCAGGAAACCGACAAAGCTACTATGGATGTTGAAGCTCAAGATGATGGTATCCTAGCAAAGATTATCGTGAGTAAGACTCGATGAGAGGCTCAAGCTGAGAATCTCTCATTTAGATAAAATCTAGATTTCTCATAGCTGAAACTCAATTTTTTGCTCTCTCTGATCTTCGTTCAGGTCGAAGATGGTGCCAAGGGAGTTCCAGTCAATCAAGTCATTGCCATCACCGCTGAAGAAGGAGACGATCTTTCAGGTGCCGACGCTCTAGCAGCGGAAGCAGAGAAAGAATCACCATCTTCATCAGAATCCAGTGAATCATCAGAAGCACCAAAGAAGGAAGAATCCAGCCCAGCTCCAGAACCTTCTTCTTCTTCTTCTTCAAAGAACGAATCTTCTTCATCATCTCAATCTTCAGCTCCAGCAAAGGAAGAATCTTCCCCAGCTCCACAACGTGATTCTTCAGAGAGAATCTTTGCATCTCCAATTGCAAAGCGTTTGGCTCAAGAGAAAGGTATTCCATTAGGTCAAGTCAAAGGAACCGGTCCGAATGGTAGAATCATCAAGACTGATGTCGAGAACTTCAAGGCAGTTCCAGCCCCATCGGCTACTACCTCTTCTCCATCTGCTTCTTCCAAAGCTACTTCCAGTCCTTCTCCTTCTGCTCTTGCTCCTTCATCAACTCCTTCTGAAGATTACACGGATATCCCATTGTCTGGAATGCGTCGTACCATCGCTGGTCGTCTCACTCAATCCAAACAAGAACTCCCTCATTACTACGTCTCTATCGATGTAGAGATGGACAGAGTCCTTCGTTTGAGAGAAGTCTTCAATAAAGCTTCCGAGAAGGCTGCAAAGGGTGACGCAGCCAAAGCTAAGGAAGCCAAGCTTTCTGTTGGAGATTTCATCACCAAAGCTGCTTCTGTCGCTCTCAAGGAGGTTCCAGAAGTCAATGCTGCTTGGTACGGAGATTTCATTAGACAGTGAGTCCTATTAGATGTTGTGCTTCTCAAAGTCTCTCGATCATTCAAAGGTCATTTTATTCATTTAGCTCTCTCTCCCTCTCTCTCCTCGGTCACTTTCCAATTCATCCTTCGCAGACATCACAAGTC
This sequence comes from Golubevia pallescens, assembly GCA_001599655.1. NCBI lineage: Eukaryota > Fungi > Basidiomycota > Exobasidiomycetes > Golubeviales > Golubeviaceae > Golubevia > Golubevia pallescens. The sequence continues at coordinate 801,812 of BCHO01000014.1, forward strand.
AGACATTTCCATCGCCGTCGCGACTCCGACCGGATTGATCACTCCAATCGTGAAAGATGTTGGATCTTCAGGTCTATCGACTATCTCTTCGACGACCAAATCGTTGGCTTCCAAGGCCAGAGCTGGAAAACTGTCTCCACAAGAATACCAAGGTGGTACCTTTACGATTTCAAACATGGGAATGATGGGAATCTCTCATTTCACTGCAATCATTAATCCTCCTCAAGCTGCCATTTTGGCAATTGGTGGAACTGAAGCTCGATTGTTACCTGCAGAAGAAGGTTCGGAAGAAGGTGGTAAAGAATGGAGAAAGGCAAACGTCATGCAAGCTACCATTTCTGCTGATCATAGAGTCGTTGATGGGGCTACTGCTGCTAGATGGATGAAGGCTTTCAAGGATGCTCTTGAGAATCCTTTGAGCTTTATGCTTTAGATGGAAAATGGAACCCTTCAGCAGATTTTAACTTTTTCTTGCTCTCAATCCTTTATCTCCATTAACTTTTCTCTCTTGCTTCACCTCAATCATCAATTCACCTCTCTCTCTCTCTCTCGCTTTTCTCCTCTTTGTCTATTGTGCTTGTGAGGTAGTAGGGTGTAGATTCGAAGAAAAGCTTAGATTTCTCAAAAGAAAACGATCACTACCAATTTTTCCCTTCCCCTCCCCATCCTGTCGATAAACCCGCTTGTCACTATCTCATGTCAAAGACGAACCCCTTTTAGAAATGTCTCTTCTCAATTGTTAAGATCCTCCTCGTTTGATTCGAGCGTCAGGGAAGAAAGAGAGTTGAAGCAGTCAAAACGCCAGGAGGTTTGAGGAATGGTGATCTTGGCAGCCACGACTGAGGATGAACAAAAAAGGTGGAATGAGGAGGACGAGAAAAGAACTACTATCAGAAAAAAGAAGTTAGACAAGAGATGTCAGAGCTCGCTTTGGTCTGATAGAATAACCTGCTTGGTAAACTCTTCGCGACATTTCTGTCTAAACTCACCCCCTACATCTCTTACGACACCTTCCAGAATCTCAGTTTAGGGTCCTCACCGAGCAGTAAATCATTCCCTCTGGTTAACAGACATTCGGATTTGTCTCCTGTCACTCAATCCTCTGCATCTTCGATCAACACAAATCGAGATCCTCCTTTAAACCATCCTTTCCATTGAGCCTCGTCCTCTTCACCTTCTTTCCAAGAGTCGGCTGGTGATGGTAAAGGTTGAGAGAAACCTTGAAGCTCGTTCCTTTGAAAATCATAGACTACGACTCCTCCAGCTGAAAAACTGAAGCCGATCTTCGAAGAATCTGAATTGAAATGTATAGAGTGAATTGGTGCATTTCGACCCTTGGAAAAGTCAGGAAATTGGACATTGTGAAACCTAGTACTTGAGGTGAGGAGGGAAGAACTACTCGGATCAAAAGTGAATGTGTGTAAACAGTTCAAGCTTTTTTCCATGATTGTCGGTAAAGGACTCTCGATCCTTATTCTGGTTGTTAAATCGTAAATCTTCAACGTCCCAGTGATATCTCCGATTGCAAGGTAGTTCATGGCTTGATCGATACTCATCACTGTAAAGAAGCCTTCGCCGTCCCGATTCCGATCAGACTGCAGATTTCTCAAAACAAATTCGTGTTTTGAAGTTGATAGATTGAATCCTCTGATGATGTCTCGATCTCTTGTTGAAGCTGTCACTACCAAGTTTGAATCCGGAGACAATAGACTTAGATATTTGAAGCCACTGTCTCCACTAAATTCGCCTTTGCTCTCTCCCGTCAGAGGATTGGACAGTTTGATCGTGCCGTTTCCAAAGGATGTGAGAAGAATCGTTTCACTGGGAAGTTGCACTACTTGAGATACTTGACCAAGACTTGAAATTGGATAGAGACTTGAATGATCCTTTAGACTGCGAGAATCTAAGATCGAGAGCTTGTTAGATTCTGTGTCTTGAAGGAAGATCAAATCCTCGTTTCTTGAAAAGTGATCCGAGTGCTCCATGATGGTTCTACCCTCGATGAATTCAATTTTGGCCTCTAAAAAGCTGTTGAACTCGACTAAGAATGTCAAACTTGGGCTGAATAGACCCGACTCTATCAATTTCCGCCTGCCCTCCACTGGCTTCTCGTACCTCTTGCTTGGAACATGCAACAGCAGCTTCTTGCCACTTGGACTGAATTGGAGGAAACCGACTTCGAAAGATAGGTTGGGATGATCCGAGATTGACTCTGGCAAAAGTGACTTCTCCAAGATGACCGTCTTGATTAATTCCCAGCAGTTGCCTCGATGCTCAGTTCGAGGTCCTGTTCTTAACGTCTGGCGGAACAATTGCACCTGAGACTCCAAACCGACTGCCAAAGTTCTAGATGGATGATGAAAAGCCATGCCTCTTGGTGATTGACGAGAGAAAGAGATTGAAGATAGCTGTGACTGAGCATTCCACGAGATGGGATGTTCTGAAAGCCAAGATGCTGCAGGAGATCCAGAATGGTTGATATGAGTCAAGACTTCTGGAGTGAGAGGCGGATAGACTGCATGTCTACGGTATTTGACCATTTTTGATGTTGGTGTTGGTGGAAGAAGAAGAAGTGAAGAGGACTTCATCTTCGTGGCTCAGCATCAGAAGGACCTCGTGCTCGCAAGGATTTCGCTGGGAATGTGCTCGATGCTCTATATTCTGATTGCAAAATGAGGTAGTCTATACATAAATGAGTGAAATCTATTATGAGATACGTTTACTTTTGGAGGATTTGATCCTTTTCATTCAGCCCTTGACCGAGAGCCTTTCCAGCCAAGACGAAGAATTTCTGTTGCTCCTCCGTCCAAGGCTTTCCACTGTTGAGAGAGCACGTATGAGGAGAGAGATGAGATCAGGTCCAATTCTGATTGTTCCGAGGGATTGATTATAGATACTCACGGATTTTTGAAGCTCGTGTTGATGAGACGAGTCAGTTGCTCTCTCAGAATCGACAATGCCAGCAGAGTCTTGGAGTCTGGAATAGACATTCTGATCTTTTGACGATCGATGTAAAGAGAGTTCGAGGACATCTGGAGAGTCAAAACAGTATAGGGAAACACAGAGATCACTGAAATCAGCGTCTACAGCTTACAATCGAGTACCTCTTCACTTCTACTCACCTTCCAATCCGCTTCACCACACAAGACCATCACTCCTCTATCGTCTACAGCTCCCGTTTCCCAAGCGTAGAGCTTCTTGGTAGACATGATCGTAAAGTAAACCAAATGGTTGGCTCCTCTAGGAAGCTCACTGAGCCTCATTCTGAAATTGACGGAAGAAGGATGAATGCTAACAGGTTGATTATTTCCGATCGTCTTGAGCTGATAACTTCTAGGTTCGATCGATAGAAGTTTCGGATAAAGACCAGCCGAGATTGCTACGTTGAGGATTGCCATACTGTTGGAATTGATATCTAAATCAGGTGGAGTAACCATGAATCGAGGTTTACCACTTCCTGCTCTGAACTTGTTCCTAGCCATTTCCTTTCTCGTCTCATCATCGACTTGAGCGAAACCCGAATCCAAGAGGTAGGCCATATACTGCTGTCTCAGTTCTTCGATTTGCATGAGAGTTTGTTGAGAAAGGAAACACTTGGAGCAGAATTGTCGACCATAGTTCTGTCCAACGGCTCTTCTCCAAGCGTTGAAGGCATTTGCGATTGAAAAGAAATCAGAATCTCCAGTTTTGAAAGATGCTTTGGACCTATCGGCTTCAGCTTCTCTTCCAAAGGGAGTGATGAAAGGTGATTTGGAGTTCAAGGCTGCAGCGATGGTTAGAGCCGGATCCAAGCATTTGAAGAGAGTAGCGATCAGAAGGAATTTGGCCATATGGACGTCTAGAGGCAGACGAGATAGATGTCTTCCTAGAGGAGTGATCTCTTCGTTCGCGGTCAAAGCTTTGACTTCCACCAGGGCTGATACTGCCCTTTGAACGTTCACAGCCAGAGGAGGATCCAAAGCCAGAGAAAGAGCATTCTCGATGCTTGTACCGATTCGAATCTTCATCACCTTGAGCTTGAGAGCCAGATCTTGAAGCGACAGTCGAAGCATCTCTGGTAGAGGATGATCAGGGAACTGTGATGAAGCGATAAAGAAGGGAAACAGATTAGACAAAGTCTCGATCGAGCATGATTCAACTCTCGCTGTTTCTACTCACGTATTGATCGTGCCTGAACTTCGTAAAGAGATGGAAAGCCAGACCTTCTTGGACTCTACCAGCTCTACCTCTTCTCTGCTTAGCATTGCTTTTTGCAACGAAACCTTCCACCAATCGAGAGATCTGTTTCTTCTCATCGAACCTCATCTCTCTCTGCTTACCAGAGTCTATCACACACGTCACATCCGGTATAGTGATTCCAGTCTCTGCAATATTGGTAGCTATGACGATCTTTCGAATTCCAGGAGGTGGGACATTGAAGACTGAAGCTTGAGATTCCGAAGTCAGCGTAGAATGTAAAGGATAGACTCTGAATCGATTTGAACCAAAGCTTCGATGAGAAGTCAATAAGTCGTGACATTTTCGAATGTCTGCCAAACCGGGTAAGAAGATCAAGATGGCAGCTGAGTATTGTTCTAGATCTTGAGAGAAGCAAATCCTCTCCAACAACTTGACGATAAGATCGTGATTGATGACGAACTCGTCCATTCTGTCCAGAGTGGAAATCGTCTTTGGATTATAACGAGTCTTAGCCAATGAAGTCGAAGAGGATCGCTGACCTTGTTCAGCCTCTTCGTCATCGTCTTCTTCCATTCGTAAAGCTTCTTCGTCCTCGGTGGAAGCTAGCTTGGCCATATTCGAAGCATCTGGTTTGGTGTTCCATTGGCCTCTCTTCGGCCTACGAGCGTAAGGAGAACCATCTTCGATGGTGTAGTCGCACATCTCGACTGCATCTTCCATATACCGAATTTCGACGGGGAAAGTTCTTCCAGGAACAGTGATGGTTGGACATCCTCCACAGTAGGTACTGATCCTCTCAGCATCGACAGTGGCCGACATGAGAATGACTTTGAGATCTGAACGATGTTGAAGAAGAGTCTTGAGAATGATGAGAAGGAAATCCGATTCGATGGACCGTTCGTGCACTTCGTCGATGATGACATGCTGTGAGGATCAAAAGATGGAGAACAACGAGGAGACATCAGAATTCGTTCTTTCGATTTGAGTGTTGGAGAAACAAACCAGTTCCGAATTCCAAATCAGAGGGGAATGTAACTCACAGTGATCTCATTGAAAGCAGTTCCCTCGAGCATTCTCAAGACGATTCCGGTGGTAGCATAGACGAGCTTTGCGTTCCTACCAACGTTACTCTCCAATCGAATAGCGTAACCCACTAGACTCTCATTTCCTCCTACCGCACCTTTGGGCTCTCCCATCTCAGCGCTGACTCTTTCCGCCAAAGAGATGGCACTGATCCTTCTAGGTTCAGTGACGTAGATCTTGCAAGGTTCTCCTTTCGAAAGACAATGCTCTAGAAGATAGGCAGGCACTTGAGTCGATTTCCCACATCCAGTCTCTCCAGAGAGAACAAAGATCTGAGAGGAATCCAAGACAGATAGAATATGATCTCGATACTTGAAGATGGGAAGCGACTGACGTTGGGGCTGAGAATGAGAAGGTGAGAAAAGCAAAGCGATGAGCATTTGCACGATGAATCACGTATCTGTGATAGAAATCATTATCCACAGAATACTCACAAGCATATCTTGATAGCTCTGAGTCTCGACCTTGATTCTAAATGTCTCTCTAATCTTCTCCTTGACGTTTTCAGGAGCTTCTTTGATAACTCCTCGAGCCAGCTCACCAATATCAGCTTGACCATCCTTCGCATTCAAGCTGGATTGAACACCTTTGCTCTTGCCTTTCCTCTCTCTAGCTTCTTCAACTCGACTTTGCAAGACAGTAGAGATTCTATCGATTCTTTTCCTAGCTCTGCTATCTTTCTCTTCCTTCCTAAGAGAATCGATTTCTTCATACCATTCTCTGAAACCAGGACCCAAGGATCTATGAGTAGGTTTGTCTTTGTCCATACAAGAAAGCGCAACGATAGCCAACAGATCATCTGCTTGGTTTTGATTGACGCAACCGATCGAAGTCAGAGTGTAGACATCTACGAATCCGCCTTTCTTAGCATTCTCATTGACCGAGCTCGTTCCTGGAGCTCTCCAACGTAGAGTCAATCTGGATCTATAGATTCTTCCTCCTCCACTGACGGATTCGAACTTGGATTGAGCATAAGGATCGACTCTTTTGAGAGCGTCACTCAGTAATGTTCTTCCGGTCTTGCCTCCTCCTCCACCTTTTGCTTGAGTTGGTAAGGTCTTGACTTGAACTGTAGTTCCAGTTGCTACGTCTGCAACTTCGGTCGGAGTTTCGTCCAGCATATCCCCAAAGAGTGGTTCGTCGTCTTCCTCCGAATCTCCATCCATATCTGGATCTAGATCGATTTCGTTCTTTGAATTGTGTTTACCTTGACCATAAGGATCCAGAATCTCCTTTCTTTTCTTCTCTTTCTCTTCTTCCTCTTTGAGCTTCTCTTCTTCAGTAAGGACTTTCCCTTCCGAAGATTCATCTTCCAAACTTGCCTTTCCTTCCAGAGCTTCCTTCAATTCTTTCTCTCTCTTCTCTTCCAACTTTCTCTTTTCAAATTCTTCATCATCCTTCTTTAGCTGATCCCTTCGAAACAGCTGTTCAGCAATCTTTCTATCGAAACTAGGTTGTCTTTCAGCGTCATTCAATAAACTTCTTAACTCCTCTCTGATTTTCCCAATCTGACTCGAGACTCTATCGACATCTTTCAATGCCCACTTCTTTCCCAAAACCTTGAATCTTTTGGAGTTCAGCCTGTCGATTTGAATTTGAGCAACTCTGGCAGATGACCAGGAAGGAGTCGGCCTTTCCAAAGTGTCTAGAGCAGAAATTGTTTCAGAGATCGAGCTCAACACACTCTTGACTTCATCCGTCGAAGCTTGAATAACCTCATTTGAAGGTTTCTCATCAGTTGAGGTGGAATTGAGCTCCATTTCTTCCTTTTCTCTGGTTTCTTTTGCTTCTTGGATTTGAGCTTCTCTAGATAATAATGCAGCTCTGGAAGCAGTAGTTCTCTTGAATGAATAACCGGGATGGCTCGGAGGTTTGGTTTCATCAGGTTCTTCATCACTATCCATTCCATCATCTTCGTCAACTACCTTGTCCTCTGATGATTTCTGATCCGATGAAGCTTCATTCTTTTCCTCTGCCTCGTCATTCTTCGGTCCTCGCTCCTTGACGTCTCTTCTGATTTCGCCTCTATCTGCTGCTTTTCTAGCAGCCTCTAGTTCATCTTGACTCAAGATCAGAGTCAAGTAAGCCAGACAATCTTCCAGATCCAAAGAGCCCGATCCGACTATTGAGACGTCGGCTTGAGTTCTAGTGAAACCCAATCTTCTCAAAAGGGTATGGGTCGTCAAAGCCTTGAGTAGAAACTTTTCTTCTGGTTCCGAGAATGAGGTTGCGTTTGAGGACGTCAGAGGAGAGATTGAGGTTGAGATTGAAGATGGAGAAGTAGATTCAGAGAGGGAAATTGATGAGACTAGATCGAGTAGAGTTTTTGACGTTGATTGTATGGGATTGAGGGTTGATGAAAAAGCTCCTGCTTTTCCTTCCAGAGGAGTCACATTTCCTGAAACGTTGTTAGAAGAAGTATTGGTCGAAATTCCGTTGAGAGTTGGGTTGGAAGAAGAGATAGAGGTGGAGTTGGAGGAAGCTGCCAAAGCTAAGATGTCATCTCTAAGCTGCTTGTCATCCATGACGAAAGCAGGTAGAGATTTCGAAAGTCTTCTATCGAATTCGATGCTCTGTAGGTGAAAGAGAGGGAAAGATGAGTAGAGATAGAGACGCAGCTTCGATGAGATTCAATCTTGCCATCTTTCTAGTGACCCCTCCTACCTTGACTGGTCTCTCCAACTACCACTTTGGGATGAATAATATACTCACTTTATAAGTCTTTGCCACTTCCTTGTCCACCTTGTCAGCCAACTTGTCTACCAAGGACTGCAACTCCTGCTCTCTAACTTTGGAGAGATCAAAAGTTTCACCATTTCCTCTTCCCCTGTTCTCGCTTCCAGCTTGATTCATTGCCTTTATGATTTGATCTGCATGATTCTTCTGATCGACTGAAGGAGAAGCAGTGACTGGATCTGCTGGAGTAGAATTGCCTTTTGTGGAAATGGCAGAAGAAGTTGGATTGGTATTTGGATTTGAAGTTGTCTCTGAATCCTCTTTCTTTGAGGGAAGAGAAGTTGTTGCAAATCCTCGATTCACATTGCTCTTCAACGTCGGCTTCTTCTTCTTGGCCATCTCGAACAGAGTGTAGAAAGTGATAGTGTTGGTTAGAACTGAAGTTGCAGCTCGAACAGTCGAACTCTTCTCTTCGCCTTTCATCAGTTCGTCTCTTCTCTTCATCCTACAACATCTCCAGCTTAATCATGGCTACAGATCCAAGGTATACTCTAGAAGCTCTATCAGCTCAAGAAAAAGGTAAGTCTACCTTAGTGCGTTGCATAGCTCGTCTCCCAACTGATTCTTCTCTCTCTTCTCTCTTTCTTCTTCCAAAGAGCTTCGTTTCCACACCTTTTCCTCAGACACCGCCTTTGACCTAGGCTCTCTCATCAGATCCAAATTTCTAAAGGAGATCTCTCCAAATCTACCTCCCGGAAAGAATGGGATCGTCATAGCCATCACTCTGTTCAACGGGCAAAACCTCTTCACCGCCTCTGTTGGACCTGCTGCTTCTCCTGACAATCACGATTGGATCAAGGCTAAACATGAGACTGTTAGGAAGTTTGGTAAAAGTAGCTTGTTGATGGGAAGATATTACTCTGCGAAGGGGGCCAAGATTGATAACAGACCTGACTGGGCAGTGAGTCACAGAAGACGAAGAGAGAAACTTAGAGAAGAAACACTGACGACACTCTCTCTCTCTTGTTCGTTTCCTTGCCTTCGCTTGAAGGCTTATGGAGGAGCTGTTCCAATTCATATTCAGGTGAGTTACCAAAAAGCGAGGAGAGAGAGAGAAGAGAAGAAGAGGCAGAGTAAACAGCTTCCAATGACAAGTCATTCTGTCGGTGTCATTCGAGAATTCCGCTTCTCTCTCTGGAAACGAATCTCACTCGGTTGCTTCCATTCTAATTGCGCCCATAATGTTTACTGAAGCTCTATCTCCGCATTCTCCTCTCTCTTTTTGACATCTGTCAAGGCTTTGACAAGCGGTCCCATAGGTACGATTATCGTCAGCGGTTTGGCTCAAGAGGAGGATCATGAGTTAGTGGTACAATGCTGTAAAGAAGTGATTGCTTCTCAAACTTCTTTGTAAATAATGGATGTAATCAAATGAAAATTAGATAGCGATGTCGAAAGAGAATGGTCATAAAGCTTTGATTTTTCTAGAAGCGTTGGCGTCGTCTGCAACTTCTCTCACTCCACAGGTTTCGATGGGTTTAACCTTCAACTGCAAGGACCTTGAAATCAATTCCTGATTGACTATAAATTGGATCATAGAACAAAGAAGGTTTCTTCTTTTCCTTTTCTTCTTCTTCTTCTATCTCTTCTTTATTCTTTCTCTTTCTTGGTCGTCATTGTTGCAGCAACTCTCAACTTGAATTCAACTAACTTTCTCTCTCTCAATCAACAATTTCCCCTCTGGTAGGAATTCGATTCTATCCTCAAGTTGCAAGTTCAAGTCATTAGAATACAATCCAAACTCTCAATCAGGTTAAATAGAGACAACAGCAAGTCTGGTTTGTTGGGTGTTGATCAAAAGTTGTCGGATTCTGCAAGCAAATCCTTGAATCCCAGAGAGATCCTTTTTCAGTAGGCAGGCCCTATTTATCCTTCATTCATTGATAATCAACATTATCCAATCAATTCTCATCGCAAGAGTTGGCAATCAAAGTGTGTTCAAGATACTTTATTAGATCTCCCCATCTCTCGATTGAGTAGCACAAGGGCTGGTCCCTTCTACCTCCTTCCCACTCTTTCCAACTAGCTGAGCTGTGAGTTACATGTACACAACGCCAACTCAGATTCCACATGGGTGGATTGGGATATGAGTCTCTCTAAGGGCGCTGGATACGACGACTTTCGACTGGGAGGTCGCAGAGACACTCATTCAGCCCTCTATCGGCGCACTCTGTCACTCTTTCCTCTTTTCTACTTAATCTCGCCCTTCTTTTGCTGATCTTTCCTTTCCATGTCTCCTATATTCACCAAATTCAGAACCCTACAAATCCAAATCCAATCCTTCCAATGTTCAAAGAAACTCCAATCGATGCAGAGTTCGACGGTTGCTCTCTATCTTCAATCTCTCTAAGTCCAACAAGTCCTCAATCCCCAATCAAAGTCACCGACATCAACCAAGATGATTTCATGAATCAAGATCAAGAATGGACCGAGTCAGAAGAATCAGACGACAGTAGCAGTAGTGGCAGTTCGGAGGATCCAGATGATACGGTGGCTTGTTCCTCAAACCATTCTTCAACTTCATCATCATCAGCTCCAAGCTATCAATCTGATTTTGGTTCCAGTACTTCTGCTACCTCTTTCACCACCGAAGCAACTTCAATCTCGACGAAATCCGACAGAGCTGATTTGGGAATCTTGGGAAGAAGACGTTCGGAATCGTCACCTCAAGGTCATCATCAACAGCAATCAAGAAGTCAAATCAGGAAATTCTCTTCTTCCACCGTCAAAGAGAAACCAAACTTTCCAAAGTCTCCATTTCCTTCAAGTGAAGATTCATCGAGTCCAAGTTCAGATTCTCATTCTGCTCGATCCCCATCACCTCTAGGACCTGGATCTTCTCCTTCTTCCAAATCATCTCCACATCCAAGGTCTTCTTCTATCGTTCTGTTGAACCAGAGATCTCCTTCGGTTGCTATGAGACATGACGTAGCTTTGAGAGCTTTCAGAAATTCTAGGACTTCACCAACTCAAGAATCCGAAACGGATGATTCAGCTTCTTGCTACTCTACACCAAGTGAAGATAGTTGGACATCTCCAGTAGATCTTCAAATCCCAGTCTCTGCACCTCTTCCAGCACCTTCTCAATCATCGGGTGCATCAAATCAGAATCTACACCAATCATCAACTCCAGAAAGACCAAGTGCTCAGATCAGATCCAATTCATCACCTCTTTTGAATCAAAGACGTAGAACTGCAAGACCTAATCTGACACCTCTGATCACTCCTTCTCCGGATCAATTCGCCGATGCATCAAATGTCGAAATCATCCAAGATTCATACGACGAAGAAGGTGAAGAAGCTGAAAAGTGGGAGGATACGGACGACGAAAAGGCTGACGAACCCAAGGAAATGCAAGCGCCTCAACCTCCTTCAACCCGCGCTGCTGCTCGCAAGTCTCTCTTCTCAGCTCTAGGCAGAGACGATTCTTCTCAAGTTCTACCGAAACCATCCTCGAACATGAACGCTCCTTCTTCTTCAAGTCGTCGTCTACCATCCTTGGATCAGATCTCTTCCAGAGTCAATCATCAAAACCAAGTCCAACCAACAATCTCATCTCCAGCTCCAAGAGGTAGAAGTGGTCAACCAGTACTGTCAACTCCATTACCACATCAAAGATCATTCAGTTGTCCAACTCCTCAAACTCCTCTACATCAGTTGTTTGGATCGGTAGAAGTTTTCATCACTCCACCAACACCGAGATGTCCTTCTTTAGGTAAAACAGATGCAACGATGGAAGTCCTCAGATCACCAACCAATCAAGCCTTTGCTTTCGTCCCAGCTGGAACAAATGAAAGAAACAGGATCACCCTCTTGGAAACTGGATCCCCACTTTTGACTCCAAGTTGGAACTCGAATGGCTTCGGTTTCGGCAATTCGACTTTAAATTTGGTTCCTCCACCTTTTGAAATCGCTCCTGGAAGAACCAAAAAGATGGAAGAACAAGCTCAAGTCATGTTGGATATGATGAAGAAACAACAACAAGTTCAACATCATCATCAGAGTCAAAACTATTCTTACATTCCAGGTTCGCCAATCCCTCCAAAGGCTAACGAAGCGATGTCTTTTGCTAGAGATCAAGCTTCAAAATACTTTGCTCCTAGAAGGAGAATGGTTTCTGATCCTGTCGGAAAAGGAAAAGTTAGCGATGAGAATAAGAAACAATTAGGAGGTGGGAAAGTTGGAGGATCGGGATCGGGATCAGAATCACCTAATTGGAGAGTTAATCACTTCGTCCCGCTTTCTCCTGGCAAAATATCAAGTTCAACGATGACGACGACTAGAAAGCCAGCCGGAAATCACAGTCAAGCTTTGGAAGGAATCAAGAATAGACAAAAGTCGAATGAAATCCAAACTCAAGTCAAATCATCGATTCAAATCTTAGTCGAAGAGGCTTCTCCTTCTACCAAACAATCAGATTCAAGTACGATTCCAGCAACTTCTTCTGCTTCTTCCAACGCTCCTGTTTCGTCTTCAAATACTGCTAGAAGTGCTGCTGGTAAATCGATGCTTGCACGTTTAGGTCAAAGAAAGAGCTGAAAAGGTCATCCACTCTCTTCTTGTAATCAATCCATTCTCTGCTTATTATTGATAGACTTTCTAGTCCTTGTCTCTCTGTTGTTGTAACTTCAATCTCAACTGCTTTTTCCATCATTCTTCCTCATTCAATCGTCCTACAACCACTTCTTCATTCTCAAGCTGTTATCTTTTCCCTTTCATTTTTTCCACTTTAGTCTCATTTGTTTCTCGCATTCGAGCATTAATTTATCTTTCTTTACATTAATTCAAACTCAGTCCATCTTTTATTTCAGCGACAGTGTTAATCCTTGTGTTGTTACGGATCGATGAAGTCAGACAAACACAATCACAAGAGTATTGAAGACGTGATACGTGTAGATTCAAAAGACGAAAAGCCAGATCTGGGAGCGAGAACAAAGTTATGATAGATGGAGAAGAAGTACAAGCGAAAACGAGGGAGATGGAAAGGGAAAGAAAAGCGAGATGGAAGGCGAATCCGGAAAGAGAGCTGGAATGTACAAGAGACCGAGAAAACAATGTGTCGTTACTGTGTTCTTTGTTCTTTGGTTTTTGGTTCTATGAGTTTTCTAACTGTGTATATGAGGGTTTCTAGTTGAAGTCTGTGAGAATGAACGCAGCGACGACGAATGAGTTGAAAGTCCGTGAATGGAAAAAGAGAGCTATGAGACCGATGCGAGAAAGAAGACCAAACCAAATGTCCAGAGTAAATAAGATATGATCGTATAAAGTATCCGAATTGAGAGAAGGCAGTGATTGAAGAGACTTGGGAGGTTTTCGGAGATAGCGCGAAGGGAGAACTTGAGGTGCTATGAGATGGAAAAAGGGGAAAGGGATGGAGTGGATATCTAGAAGAAGAGCTTGGATGTATGCCTCCGAAAGACAGAACTCAAAGAATTGCTTGACGAAGTGAAATGGCTAAGAGAGAGAAAATCAAAAGAAAGCGACTTCTCGATCGAGACTGGAAGTCATGGTAAAGAAGGTAAAAGGTAAAAACCTTGGGATCGCAGATCGTTTTCAGCTGCTGGAAAGTCATCTAATCGTAAGAATGAAGAAAAGAGTCATCCTGTTCCAAGCAGCGTACGTTGATTTATCATCCTAGAACGATCRAAAGCCAGYTGCACTGTTGCCCGATCCTTCCAAAGAGGAGAGACCGAGACAGGGATTCAACTTGAGACGCTATCTGAATCGAATGAAGTCGTTTTCTTCTGTCGATTGGGGAGTTCTCTTCGCTTCGCATTGGAAGGAAAAGATCGACAGTGTCATTTTTGTTCACTCTCTCGATTCAGAAGCTGGGAAAGTCTCAGGTGGATCTTCCATCGTCTCTCTTACTGCGAAACGACGGAAGCCACCAAGCTTTTTTTCCTTTTTTACTTACCACTATCCAGTATACGAGACTTCCTGACTTTTCCATTGTTCTCTTTCACCACTGATCTCCAACAAAGCAAACTTGATACCATCGATCATTTGAAGCTCCAAGACTGACCAGATCCTTCAAGACAACTTGACGTCGTAAATCCCATAATCTTCGCCTCTTTTCGTAACGATATGGTTACCACCGAGACGTGCCATTCCATCCCAACTCCAGCTTGCCATTTCGTCTAGATCCACAGTAAGAGAAGCATTCAATTGATGGTTTCGAGTGCTTAAGCTTTCGTTGACAGACTTAAGCTTTTCGATTTCCGTTTCGAGTGTGGAAACCGTCTCCTCGATCAGGACCTTCTCTTTCTTGACTTTTGAAGCTTCTGCACCTGACTTCTTCGACACTCTCTTGAATCCAGCCCAGTCTTGCTTTCTCTTTCGACTACATTCCTTCGCAGCCAGAACGGCGTCGTTCGACTTTCTTTCCAACTTCCCAATTTGACGCGAGATTCCCTCGAGTTCCCAAGTCCTAGCCATCCAGAAACTGACTTCTTTTCGCAAAGTGTGCTTCTGTTCGAGATTCGAATCAATGGTCTGTTGTTGAACTTCCAAGGCAGATTGGCAGGTGGAGAGTTGTGTTTGAGTCGAAGTGAGTTGAGCTGTTAGATCCTGGATCTTTCCATCTTTAAACCCGATTTCCTCCTCCTTGACCCACAGTTCCTTTTCTTGAGACTCGACGGTAGCTCTCAGAGATTGAATCTCAGTCGATCTCGATGTGAATCGAAGATCGCTTCCAGCTTGTTGAGCTCTTGCTTCTCCAATCTCTGAAGTCTGCACTCTCAACTTCTCCTCCAGCTCCTTGATCCTAGCTTCACTTTCTGCCAGCTTTCCGAGATTCTCTTCGTTTTGAGATTTGACTTCGGATAGTTGGTTTTCGGCAGCTTCAGCTTTCTCTTTCCATTCATCCTTTTCCTTTTCCACCTGAGCCGGCTTTGTTGTCGAAGAGGCAAGTTCCAAAGCGACTTTTTGAGCGATCGCAGGGATCTTAGCTTTGATCTCAGTCTCGACCAATGATTCCACCATCGCTTTCAGTCTTTCCTGGAAGTCAACATCGAAAGCAGTTATAGACTCCTTGCCTTGAGTTGATGAAGTGGTGGTAGCGTCTTGGTCGTTGAAGTTGGATTGACTTTCGTTTTCAACGAGAGTGGCTGCTTCGCTCGGTTGAGGTGATTGAAGTTCGAGATTACATCCGAAAAGAAGAAAAGATTGATGAAGAGGTGGAGTGGATGGAGTGTCAACTTCTGCTTCTAAGTCCTGTTCAACTTCGCTTGAGATTGGAGAGGGAAGAGCTTGAGCGTCGTAAGAGGCAACAACGACTGGACTTGAAGCTTCGCAGAGCTGATCATCTTGATCTTGGAGTAGAAGACGGTGGGCCAACTCGAAAGGTTGAGAGACTTGCCCGTGCATGGCTGCGAATTCCTGACTGCAGATCATTTCCACAACTCTTCCCCAGCAGCAGAAATAGCCGACGACAGCTGCGAAAGGATTGTAGTCGTCTCTCCCTCCTTCTTGGTCATAATTCCCTTCTTGATGAGAAGATTCTGACCTTTCAGAAAAGCCATCTTGATCTTCATCCGCCAAGCTTTCCCTTTCTTCATCATCGTTCAACCCATTGCATCCGACGTTTGAGAAATTTGAGCTCAGGTCTCCCGATTCCTGATCGTCTCCCAAAGTTTCAGAAGAGCCATCGTGGTTGAAATGGCTTGAAAACTGCTCCCTATCCAGCTTGAATGAGTTCCAAAGTTGCTCATCAGATCCCACATCTGGTGTTTGAACGATCGTCTCTTCCAAAAGTGAACCTCCATCTTGTGACTCGGTGTGATCTTGAAGAGTGGATTCAGAGTTGCTAAAGGTTTCTAGGGTTAAGACTTCGGATAAGCTAGAGTCAGTTGATGGAGCTTGTGTTTGAGTAGAGGCCTCGTCTTGTTGGGAATCGAGGATCGAGTTGGAATTGAAATTGCAGTTGCTTTTGTTGCTTTTGTTGGATTTGAAGTTGGGGTTGACGAAAAGCGCAATGACGAAGAGACCGAAGTTCAATCCGATGAAGGCCATGACAAAGATGATTGGTAGTAGATCATAAAATTCTGTGGGAAGTAAAGGTTGGGAAAAGGAATGAGGTCAGATGATGTTGGAGCGAGAGAAGAACTGTTGATTGTTGGATGCATCCACTTCGACTCGACTGCTTCGAATACTTACCAGTGTAGAGCTTGATAGCTTCGATGATGATGATGCTCCAAATAGGTTGGATAGTATCGACAATGACAACAAAGTCGAAAGGGTTGATGAAGTTCATGAGGGACGTTTGCATCGTGACGAAAATGAGATAGAGTTCGAATTGGATGGATTGCAAGATGAAATTCATCGTGACGTTGACGTTGAGGTTGAGATTGAAGTTGAGGTTGAGATTGAGACTGAACTCTATCCGTGTTTTACTTCTAGTAGAGCGTTAGGTTCGTAAGTAGAAAGGTGGAAAGCGTGAGTACCAGTTGAGAAAGCTGGATGGATGCGGTTGGCGAAGAAGGAAAAAGTCAACAAGCTGTCCCCTTTTATACATTCTGTGAAGCTGGATTTTTGGGTGTGTGCTTCCCATCTAATCCAGTTCAGATTGAATCTTTTCAAAGAGAGGGTCGAGGCCAGTTTTCGATTTGGGAGCTGGTCTGGTTATCCCCAGAACGCGAGCCTCGGAGCACTTTTTCACAAGTGACGAGCGAGTGTGGTGATGCTTTGATGTCTCTTGATTTTCACTACTGTGAGAAAATTGAAGACTGAAAGGTGGGTAGCATTTCAGCTGAGAGCGTGTCGGAAAGAGTGAAAGGGGAGGGATGAAAGATTTTGACGTGGGCCTGACCATCAATAACCACCAATTTGACGTCGTTCAGGCTTGGTACCTCCGAGATCGTAAAGTACGACCAAAGCTCAATTGCTTTCTATTCGTCCAGATCGGCTGGAAACGAGTCTTTCGAGAAGAGAGCGAGTCAGGAAAGAGTAGTTGAAGAGGAGTGATGAGACTTCTCTGAGAAAAGCCCACACCAAAGCACAGACTGGACGCTCTTTGAACCTGCTACCTCCGAGCTCCCAGAGACTGACCGAGCCTCAATCGATTCTTGATCCTCTAGAATGACTGGAAACGAGTCTTTGAAGAAGAGTGCGAGCCAGGAAAGAGTAGTTGGAGAGCAGTGATGAGATTTCTCCCAAGACTTCCCCCAGAATCTCTCAGGGAGCGACAATCAACCAGCCAAGTCGATGAAGAATGAGCAAGAATGACCAAGCTCCAAACGGCTCGAAATAGGCTAGTTTGGATTGATTTGATTTTTTTCCTAAAAAAGCGTGTTGGAAAGAGTCGAAGTGTCGAAGAGTCGATGGACCTTTGGCAGTTTTTGAGAGATACCACCAAGTCCCAAAATTCGTGGCACTCTCCCTGACGGCTTCACAGTGAGAACTTCGACAGAATGAGGTGCAGCCATAGCCATACGACTGCGCTCTAACGTCTTGGTCCCAAGGCTTCTTTGTTTGTCATTCTTTCAGCGTCCTTGACTTTTCTCATTCTCTCTCTAGGGTCCCGCCCATGAGCAACAAGAAGATACTCAATCAACTTGATTTTGTTAGACTGTGTTCATCTCTCTAGGGACGAGGCCCATTCAGAAATTTGCGTAGTTGATAGACTCGGTCCACCACTCTCTAGAGACGAATTAAGCTCATTCAGAGTAGCAGGCTGGTCGCTTTTTTTGATAGCAGGGTTAAAGATACATTTAGTGCATCGTTTTTTGTTATACTTTATCGTTGTAGTTTGTCGTCATTGTCATTACAAGGTCGTTGTAAGGTCGTTGTAAGGTCGTTGTAAGGTCGTTGTAAGGTCGTTGTAAGGTCGTTATGTTATAGACTCGTGAGGGTCATTAGAATTGTTAAAAGAGACGATTTCTCCAATCCTTCTTCTCGAAAATCGAAAAGAAGAACTGAAACAGTTGGTTGCTCCAGAATACCAGGTCTTACGCACAAAGTGCCTAGCTCATGGAAAGTTTGAACTTCATCGATGGCACAGATCTGATCTGTGCCTACACACGGTATTTAGCCGTATATCTCTTAGGGAAAGCAAAATTCGAATTAATCACTTTTACTGTCATATTAGATTGCATTTAGCCTTATCACTAATAATCAGAGTCGTCCTGAAGAACCTTTCTTCGCTTCCCTTATAGAGAAGAAGGCTCGATACAGGTCAAAGGTTTCTAACCCCCTTTTGAGGTAAAATAGCTATTTACCCGTATTTTTGGGGACAACAAGGAAATCTGGAGGAATGAAATCGACACAAAATTGGCTGTAGATCTCGATTCCAGAGCTCGTTCGAGGCCCAGAGAAATGTCGAAGAAATGGGAGACTAGGGGCTTGTGTTTTTGGGCGACATGAAGGGCGAACACTCTTCAACAAGCCAGTCACACATTCGTGGTTTCCGGTTCGATTCTCGACCAGGATCAAAAATTTATAACATTTTTCGATCTCTGATTCTCTATTTCAGATCGCTTCCAGGTCTCTTTTCGACGCTTTTCGAGCTCTGGGCGAACGCTGGAGGATCCTGGGAGAGAGAGAAAGCTCATCGTCATTTGGGTTTTTGGCCACGCTCGCTTGCTTCTGACTGAGCTGTCGAGAGTATTAGCAACAGATTCTTCGAGGCGGCTCCAGACCTGAACTGTACCTCATGAATTGGATCGATCATCTAGTCGTTGGAAAGAGGGAGTCGAGGGACACAGTTCGCTCTCGAAGTCAGCTCGCGACTGCTTGCCACCAGAGAGTATTGGGATTTCAAGATGAGAGATCAAGAAGAGACTCCCTGAAAACTTCTAGACGAAAATAAAACGAGTGAAAGAACAATATGGAGAAGGAAACAGATCGAAAGAGCGTGCTTTTTGAGGCCTGTTTTTCCAAAAGTCCAAATCTCGACTAACGATTTGTGGGCTTGAGAGAAAATGGAGCTTTTTTCGCATCTGTGAGGACAATGCAGAGGCTTTCGCTCCTCTCGAGGTTTTCTACAGATTTGTATCATCATTCTGGATCTAGAACAAGGAGTAAGGGAAGCGGAGAGAGGTCCCAAAAGATGGCAGACGTCGAAAAAATCACCCCCAAATCTTCGACAGAGAAGTTCTTCAAAAACTTAATCAGCTCATATTATATGTCACTCAAGTTTCGAAAAGAGAATCTGATTCCGGAAAGGCTCAAACATACTTGGTGAGGTGCTTGGAGTTGTGATGATGTGGTAGATAGTTACGGAGCAAGAGAAAGTGGGAGGTTAGGATTAGACAGAGGGTTTCAGAGATCTAAGAGAAGGGAAATGGATTTTTCATTGATAAAGACATTACTGGAAAACAAGAGGAAAGGGAAAAGAGAAAAGATCATTAGATTCGAAGAGCTGAAAGCGAAAGGGAAAGATGGGGGAGAGGAGAGGGGTAAGAAGAAGAGGGGAGGGGGAATGTTTGGATGGGAACTTCACAGAGGAGGGATGATTCGGAATCTCGTATGAATAGATTGGAGTAGGAAGAGAAGGTAGAGCTGAAAAGTCTAGGATCTCGAGCAGAAGTGATGTTGAGGTTGAGAAGCTGAGGCAATGATAGATCTGCAAATCGAGAAATGAAGTCGTCTCTAGACTTCCGATCTTGAGAAAAAAGAGAGTAAGAGGATTTGATCTGAGATGGTATCTTGCGCTCTCATTTCTTTGAAGCTGTTGTTTGGTTCAGATTCTATCTTGTCTCTCTCCTCCCTTTCGATTGAACGTAGTCTGCGATTCGACAATTTCAGCTTGGGCATCATCTATAAGAACTTGCTTTGATTTTCGTTTATAAAGGATTTGTGTTTCATCTCGATCTTTGATCCTACTTTCTACAGTTTAAAACATTTCCCTTTGATAATGTCCACATCTATTCAAAAGAGAGAAAGTAGAGAATCCTATCGGTCGAGATTTCCTGTCTCGTTCTAAGAGATACTTGAGAAGCATTCTTAGAGAATGAGACAATTGTTCTTCTTCCGACTCTTGACAGGCGCAGGTGCGACTGAGTTTCGAAAGAGGTGAGAAAGGGAGAGGTCAAGGTTCAGCAATTCGACAACTTCGACAAAGTCTCTTCATTTCCCTTTCTCTCGTAAAGCCATCTCTCAAGATCCGAATACTCACGAACACTTCTGATAGCTTCATCAAAGACACCCTTCAAACCCTTTTGAGTCAGAGCCGAACATTCCAGATATTTGGTAGCACCGATGTCTCTAGCCATTGCATTTCCATTCTGATAACTGATTGGAGCCATTCTACGGTCTCTCAATTTGGCAATGGTTTCCGGATCTTCTCTCAAATCCAACTTTGTCCCAACCAAAATCATTGGAATGTTTGGTGCGTGATGACTGATTTCTGGCCACCACTTTGTCCTCACGTTTTCAAAGGATGGAGGTGAGACTAGAGAGAAACAGATCAAGAAAACGTCGGTCTGTGGATAGGATAGAGGACGAAGACGATCGTAATCTTCTTGTCCGGCGGTATCCCAAAGACCTGCAGAGGAGAACAAGAAGGGAAAAAGAAGGCAAGGTTAGGGAATCTGGACTTGAATGTATGCGCTTTCTTTCGATGAAGTATAAATATTATTTTAACTCACCCAAGCTGACAGGCTTTCCATCTACCATGACGTTCGCCGAGTAATTGTCGAATACAGTTGGAATGTATTCTCCCTGAAATCCAGAAGAATCGAGAAGTGCAAGGATAAGTCGGATCAGTAAACTCCTAATGCCGAGAACGAAATGTTCTTGTGAAAGACAGACATCAAATCACTGAATGAATCGATTCAGATCGATTGCTGAGAATGAGAAAGAGTAGAAGAGAAAGACTCGAATACTCGAGCTCCTCGCACTAGGCTCTCTCCAATCAAGAATCTCTCTCTGATGCCAGAGAGAGCATCCTTGCCTCCAATTCAAGGATTTGATTGATTTCTGCGAGGTTTTCAACTTCTCGATCGATCTCCACCATCGAGTCAAAGGAGGAGATTCTCCATTCCCACTTGATCCCGCTTCTGCAGATCCCATCTGCGAGGGGGAGCCTAAATCGAATCCGAATCCAGCAAAGCTGTTACTCACAGGGAAGGCATTGGTAGTGTAAGAGATCAGCAAACAAGTCTTTCCAACAGCTCCATCACCCACAACGACACCTGAAAGAAGGAGAGAAGGAGGAGGGAAAAGGGAAAGGTCAGATAAGATGAAAGGAGGAAGGAGGGGAAAGCTCAAAAGATCTCCAGCTGAATGAGGTAAAGCGATTTCGGACTAATTGCAACATCTCATGTAGTATTCTGAGTATCACAGAATTCCTGAAGTCTCAACAAGAAGTGCTTTAATTCAGTTCTCGAACGGAAGAGGAGGAAACCGAAGAGCCTCCCCATGGTGGTGCGATTGCTGCATGGATCAGAGCGTGGACATCTTTCTTCGATGCTTCTCCTTTTCTGAAGACGACCTGGATCTTGAAATTGAAGTGTTCGATCCCTCAACTCAAGAAACGACAGGCTATCGTCAACGATGCTTCTTGAATTGATCTATCTGTTTACCCCTTTCATCAGCTACGCGTGAATTTCATTGAGCGCGCAGGCCGGATTGAGAGTGCTGCTTGTATGAGAGACGAATTGGATTGATGCTTACATTTGATTGTTTGCATTCTCTGCTGGAGGAATGAAAGGATCGAAGGAGAGAAAGAGAGTGAGCGTGCTTTGAAGGAGAGAGAAATCTAAAATTAGGCCAAAGTAAAAGGAAGCTGATTTGAGACTTGATCTTTGATGGATGAGGATTGAGGACGTTGCTCGACAGATCAGACTTGATTGAGAATCAAGAAAGAGAAGAGGGAAGAGCTTGGGAAAGGAAAGCAAAGTGGTTTCTAGTTTGGGTTTCACTTTCCAACTCAACTCTGCTTCCCTTCTCTCTATCCTCCGTCGTTTCTATCTCTGTCTGTTCTGTTCTGTCCTGTCGAATCTAAGCATCTTGCCATGATCGACGGATTCAGCCTGTCTAATCGGGCCTTCCAAGTTGAGGTGATTGCTTCTTCACTTCTCTGTCCTCTTATCTTGGCCCGTAATCTTGATTTCTGATCTTCCCATCAGACTTGACTTGGTTCGACTTGAAACTCACCTTTGCTGTCTGTCACCAAAGTTGAGGGAATATGAAGTTTTGGAAATGTGCTTGTCTTTTGAGGTTTATTCAAGAAGGAGAGGAAAGGAAGAGGGGATGACGAAGGAGAGCGAGGGGAAGGAGAAGAAGAAAGTGACGACTTTGCTTTCCTCCTCAAAGTCAATCATCAAATCAATCTGGTGTGGTCTTTAAAAGGATCTTCTTGAAAGCAATAATTCAGGTTCACACAAGATCGTCCCTGTTGTCGCCATGATCGACTCTGGCTTCGAGAGACGCAGAGCCTCATCAGCCTCTCTCCCTCGCCAGATTTTCTTTCTTCATCGAGCACCTTTCCAAAGGGATTCCCACCTGGGTTTCGATTTTGAGCTTTGATTGAAACGCACAAAAGAAATCGGATCCAAGAGGACCCAAGAAGATGAATGAGTCGGTGAGTTCTTCTCTTCGTCAATCGTCTCGTCATCTCGTCGTTCAAACGCTCGTTCGATCGATATCCCCATGATTCATTTCATCAAAGCTACAGACATTGAATCTCTAGAACAGCTATCGAATGAAGGTTGATATATTGAGATGGTTTCAGATTACAGATTTTTTTAGGTGGTGACTTGGAGACGATTCGGTGAGACGGTGACATGGAACTGGAGACAAGTAGAAGCATGAATTCGTTCGTAGATGAAGATGAAGCGATTGAGAAAAGATAGATGGATAAGAAGACAGCTCGTTAAGTGTCTAGCAACCTAAGGAACCGTTGATTTGTACCCCGAAGTATTTTCCAAGATGGTTCTGAATGTTTTGTTGAATAGTTGGGACACCATCCGCGCAATTGACGTTCTCTTGACCTGGACAAGAGTAAGCAGTGTTGGAATTGGCTGGGTTGATCCAAATTTCACCTGCAGAATGGAAGTATCCGACTGCTTTTGGAGGGAGAGATGGAACGATGTCCTTGCCGTTGATGACTGAAGAGAGAGAGAGAGAGAAGAAAATGAGGATTCAAGAAAGTCAGTCTTGATTCTTGAAATGAGTGGAGTTCATCGTCCAGTTATGACTTACTGTTGGTGAAGCTAGGGATGGCGCTGGCGAACTCTTTGTTTCCAGCTCTTGGAGAGGCGAAGGTTAAACCTCTAAGATTGATTCCTGGGATCTTGCATTTCAAAAAAGCAATGTCGAGAGTAGCGACAGCAGCTCCCAAACTAAGTATTGAGAAACGTAAGAAGATCGAGAGAGGAGAGAATGTCAGTGAAGCTTCTCAAGGAGATTCTCAGAGAACGAAGCTGACTCACGAGTGACCAGTGACCAAGACGGAAGCTCCACTGTGCTTCGAAAGTTGAGATTTGACTTCAGCCAAAACGGTATCAGCAGTTGAAGCCCAAGCTTTTTGGAACCCTGTGTGAACGCGGGCTGCTGAAGGGAATCCACATCCTGAGAGTCTCGAATCCATTCCAGTGAAGAGGAGTTGAGCGTCGGTCTTGAGAGAGTCGAACTGGGTGGGATCGGTTCTGAAAGGTAGAAAAGAGGAAATCATGTCAGAAAGCTGTCTCGTTGGAGAGGCGACTTCGAGTGAACTCCTTGACTCACCCTTCGTGTGCAACGACGATTTGATTCGAAGCTGAATTATAAGCTACGAAATATTCAGGCACTGAGGCCCCGTTTCCTCCTACCACTGAGATTGTAGCTCCATTGACTACTTTTCCAACAGTTGGACTGCAGTAGGAGGCTTGAGCGTACTTGGCTGCATTGACGAAAGCCGAGGTGTCTCCCTGATACAGAGACGAAGGGCTTGTAGATTGACGAGGGACGATGGTGGATCCCAAGACGACTGGAGTGAAGAGAAGGTAAGAGATTGAGGATTTCATGATGGAGTAGAGAGAGAGAGATAGAGATTGAGCTTGAGAGAAAAGAAAGAAGAGCGGAGAGAGAGAGAGAGAGAGAAGAGAAGAAGAGAGATGGGAGAAGAAAAGAGAGAGAGAGAGGAGAAGATGAGGAATTCTCAAAATCAAAATCGAATTCATCTGTTTAAATAGTTTCTATTGGGATCTTGCCTATCCCATCTTGGATTTTCTCGATGAGGTCCTTCCTCTTTCGGTCTCAGGACCTTTCCCCAGATTCTTCTCAGGGACGTTCGCCCTCGATTTCTGAACGAACTCTATCCCCTTCGTCCCTTTCTTTTTCCAAGAATGCTTTCAATTAGAGGCCCAAAATTAGGCGAAAACAAGTGTTCTTGACCTCTGGAATCAAGGTTCCGGTAATCTTGAACCACTTCTCAGAACGACCGACCATCAACCGCCGATCGGACTCCTTCTCTTCGAAGAAGAAAAGGAGGTCATGGGGTGGAAATCTCATCTCATGCCTTCGATTCCTTGACGGTTCTAGATCCAGGAAAAGAGGGTTCGAAATGCTGAAGAACTTTGGCTGTTTGGAAAAAGAAATTGAAGAAGAGAAACGAAGGGAACGCATCCTCTCCATGATCTGGAAGATTCGATTGTTTGAAGATATTGGAACTTGCAGATTGATTTCTGAGTCTTAAGAGTACATTGGAAATTGAAAGGAAAAAAAGAGATGCTAGAACGAAACCATTAACCAACCTCAACTTTTTTCAAAACGACGAGAGAGAAGCCTTCATCTACATCTTCTAATCGACTTCCATCTTGATTCCCCCAGATGCATCTTCCGATCCCAATTCAACTCCTCTAACACATCTCAAAACTCTCAAAATCCTACTCAATTCACCTCTAGGTAATTCATCCACAGCATCATTCATCAATACTTCCTCATCATCACTTTCATAAGAAGCATCTCCTACGCCTTTAGCCGCTCTATTCAAGATTCTATTCCAAGCTTGTAAAGGTAAAGGAGGTATTAAACGTTCTCCAGAACCATTATTGAATCTTGGATCCGAATCGAAATGTAAAAGTCTCTTTTTCTCAAATTCAGAAGAAGTCGTCGAAGTTGAAGGATTAGAAGAAATGAAGTTTTGATTTTCAAGAATTTCCAAAGTTTTAGGATAACTCAAATCTGAATTCCAAAGGTTTTTCAAAGTCGAGATTTGATTTTCATGATTGATCAAATATTGTTTTCCAGGAATCATCAAACCATCTTGATCTAGTTGAATTTGTTCTTGAGTATTAGTAGTAATTTCTTCCTCACCTTCTCCATCTTTACTTTGACTGATTTCCATTTTCGAAGAAGAAGGACCAGGAGATGAGTTCGATGGAGAATCTCCAACAATTCCTTGAGCAGTCTTGTTTGCCTGAGCCAAAATGTTAGCCAAAGGATAACTGGAATTCCCTTGAGGTATACGTTTTGAAACCCTGCCACCACCAGCACTTTCACCATTGATTGAATCTGTAGCTTTTCTTTTACCTTTTCCACTACCTGAACCCGAATTCTTGACTGCATGTCCAAGAGGAGGAGCAGGAGTTCCTCTTTCCGACATTAATTCATCTTCTTCATCACCATCACCACCAGGTAATAAACCGCTTCTTGTAGATTGAATTGAATTCTCTCTCTTTTCTCTGATATCCTCGCCATCTATTCCTCCACCAGAATTAGCTTCAGCCAAAGAAAGAGCTTTCTTTTGTTCATTCCCAGCAAATTCAATCAAGAATCTACCTCTTTCTTCCTTCATTTCCTTTCCCCATTTCAATTCTTCCTCTGTATCCAAATTTTCAGATTCCCATTTCTCCTTTGAAATCTTTTCGAATCTAGGAGCTAAAAGACGTTTTTTGAAGAGAGAAGGTGGAGGGAAACCACCCTTTGGTTTAGGTGCAGTGTCGTAAAGAATACTTGGAGCACCATCCTTTTCAATCAAAGTCATCAAAGAAGAAACTGTCTTTAATTTCGCAGCTTGTTGTTCCTTTGCTATGGTTGCGGCAGATTTGTTCCCAGAACTCGAAGAAGGAGAAGGTAAACTAGCTTTCAACCAAATCAAACCTTCTGGATTTTCTATTCCTTTCCAACGACCGTTTGATTTTTGAATCAAATCCTCTTTCTGGACTGGATTTAATTGATTGAAGTAGTTGAGGATGTAGTTTTCGGATCTTAAAGAATGTTCATCGTTGAAAGGATTACTTTGAATCAAATCTCTAGATAGAAATGGTAATCGATTGAAACCTTCGTAATAATTCCAGATTAACCATAGGAAACTTTTGGCTCTGGATTTGGAACTTAGATAACTATCTTTTCTTGGGAAGAAAATGCTTAGGAAATCTTCTCCTTCTTTTTCGATCTGATCTTTGGTCAAACCTTCATCTTCATCCACCAAGAATTCATCTTGTTCTTCTTCATTCTCTACCTCTTTTCCTTTTCCATTTCCTTCCCCACCACCACCACCACTCTTCTTCTTTCCATTTTTCTTCTTTTCATTATCGAAATGTAAAGCAGTAATCTCTTCCGGTACAGTACTAAGAATAAAAAGTAAAGTACAAATACTAGTCACTGGATCTCTACTCGAAGTTTGATTTCTCCTATTAAACTTTTCGAAAATGTCATCCAAGTTACTAGGGACGTCTTCCAAAGTAATATTATTCTCTTCTGCATTCTTGACTGCTGCCTTTCTATTCTTTGCACTCTTGTCATTCTTTGCAGTTGGAGTCTTCGTCGAAGGATCTACTACTTCGTTCTTTGTGATTCTACTAGAAACTGCAGGTGGTTCTTCATGAATCAAAAAGGCAGATTTCAAAATTGTCTTCATTCTAGGTGCATCTTGCATGACTTTACGAGTGTTTTCATTGCGTTGAACTGAAGGTAATGGATGATAAGATCTGAGAATCGTCTTCATTTCTGGATAGACTGTTGAAGG
Source organism: Golubevia pallescens (assembly GCA_001599655.1). Lineage (NCBI taxonomy): Eukaryota > Fungi > Basidiomycota > Exobasidiomycetes > Golubeviales > Golubeviaceae > Golubevia > Golubevia pallescens. The sequence goes on from BCHO01000014.1 coordinate 828,699, forward strand.
AGAGAGAGAGAGAAAAGATGGATAGTGAAGGTCAGTCAGCATGAGATTTCAATTGAGATTGATCAATGGCTCAAATAGGTCCACATCTGACACCATGGAAGGAGGCTTTGTCTTGGAAAGGAAGGAGGTCTATCTTCCAATCGCTGCGTCTCTTGCGTCACTCGTCCCTGCCTCCACCAATTGAAACTGTATCATCTTGTATACTCACAAGCCAACGTAGTATTCATCTTCCCCACATTGACGAGGAGACAAACCTTTGCGAAATCCTCTGCGTATTCCGGATCCGCAATCAATTTATCCCTCATAGTCTTTGTACATCTAGCACTACCAACTATAGCTTCAATATAAAGTTCCTTGAAAGTCAAATATTTACAACCTGGAGTAGGATCTCCATTCACATTACTTTCCTTTGTATCATTCTGAGTCTTTTGATTCCAATCTTGATAATCTGACCTCCATTTATCGAATTCCTGTTGAGTTTCATCTGATCTCCTGGAACAATGTAGGGAATGACCATAAGGATATAGGAGGGAAGGTTGATAATTTGGAACTTTACTTGCTAGTTGGATTGGTCGCGGATTGGTGAAACATCGAGTTTGATCGTTGAAAATATGAGATAATAAATTGTGTTGGAGATCTGAACGAGATAAAGGTTCTGCATCGTATCTCTTGATTGGTAAGGTTCGAGTGTAGGGAGTGTTGAGTAACTTGTCGACAGATGCATTGGGAACTCCAAGAGTAGGAGGAGACCTGGTAGGGAGTGAGAGATAGAGAGAGAGATGGAAATGGAGAGAGATAGAGAAAGAGAAGTCAGGATGGATCAAGATAGAAGAATGAGTGAGGATAGTGACTGATGCTGATGATTGATCTGATGACTTACATTCTATCTATCTATCTTGCGCTCTACTCTAGCTGTTCTAGTAAGTAGTGAATGGGAGTGATAGTGGGATTAGAAGGAGAGTTGCTACTTACTTCTTCTTCCCTTACTCACTCTCCACTCGTCAACACAATGAGGTTGAATAGAAGTCTACAACCAACTTTGAGTTTCATCCGGACAACAGCAGTCAAACAAGCTTCTACTCATTCTGAATCGACGTTGCTATCATCGACGTCGAGGTGCAGCTGTTCTACCTTCTCTACTCTGTCTTCTCCTTCTTCATCTTCTATTCCTCCATCTTCCAACAAATCAAGCACTTCCTTCAACAAAATAGCAGCATCTAGATCTCGACAGACTACAATTCTATCACAACGCAACAGCAACTATAGCCCCAACCAGCTTGATATTCGATCCTTCTCTACTTCTTCTGCCAGTCGGAATCAATCTTCATCTTCCACCAATTCAACCAGAGATGCTCAAGCTAGATTCGCAAAGGCTCAATCAGAAGCTTACAAGAACAAGAACAGATCTCTATTCATGTACACTGCTGCAGTCGTAAGTATCCAAGAGTAAGCAAGGTCAAATCCATTACCCATCTTCTTATCTTATCTTACCTCTTCATCCTCATCTCCCTCTCTGCAGTTCATAGCAGGTCTAGGAGTAACTTACGCAGCAGTTCCCTTATATCGAGCATTCTGTTCAGCGACAGGTTTCTCTGGAACTCCAATAGTAGGAGAGACTGGAATAGGAAGGTTTGCTCCTTCTAGATTACAAGCCACCAATTCCATCTCTTCCCCTTCAACCAATGGTAATACCACAAATAGGAGGATAAGAGTCACTTTCAATTCGGATTCTAGCGGTGAATTGCCTTGGAAATTCAAACCTAGTCAGAAAGAGGTTTATGTTCTACCTGGGGAAACTGCTTTGGCTTTCTTTGAGGCTGAAAATTATGGTGATAGAGATGTGACGGGGATTGCTACTTATAATGTAGCTCCCGATAGAGTGAGTAGAAGGGAAGGTAGTGAAGGTAGGGAAGGAGGGAAATAGCTTTTCGGGTGGGAGAGAAGGTATTTGAAATGAGAAGATTTGTCAATTGGTATTGGTTCTTTTGGCTCTAAAGATCCTCTCTGCAAATCTGTTTCTGGGATCACTTTTCAAGCTCTCATAAATCGAAAGCTCTTCATTTGTATTTTGCCTTCGTTCAAAAGAGGGCACGCGCTTCTCATTCTGACAACTCTCTCTCTCTCTCTCTCTATGTTTCTTCCATCTTTCTCTCTCTCGACTCAGGTCGCTCCTTATTTTGCCAAAGTGGAATGTTTCTGTTTCGAATCTCAGAGGTTGTTAGCCAAGGAACAAGTCGATCTACCAGTCTTTTTCTTTATAGATTCAGACATCTTGGACGATCCGGCTTGTAAAGACGTTCAGGATGTGGTCCTCAGTTATACCTTTTTCGCTGCTAGGAGGAATGAAAAGAGTGGTCAATTGGAGTGAGTAAATGAAAGACGATTCCCTCATTCTTCTTTTTCAGCTCTTGACTTGTGCTAGAAAGAGAATCTAGGAGAGGAAGAGGTCTATTAGATGAGATTTCCAGGTTGACGGTCTTGAGCTTCGGATCTCATACTGATCTGTTGTCGTTTCTTCTTCTTCTTCTTCTTCTCTCTTTCTTTCTCCTTTTGAAGACCTGATACGGATCTAAGTAAATATCAGGTGGGAATAGACCTTCCTGGTGTCAAGTAAATTCAATCTTTGCTACTCTACTGCAGTTTGTTCTCTCATCATCAAAAGTCTCTATAATCGCAATGCTTCCACATCACAAGTGAAATCTCTTTGTACTTTCTGTATTCGCACACACCATTCATAAAGTCATTCTTTGTCTTTGGTCGTATGCTTGCAGTTTGCGATCTCTCACCTTGACGCTTCGCGTTCAGGCAGTGCAGCATTTGCAGTTGACTCTTTTGTCTTTTGCCAACGAGACTCCGCCTGAAAAGACTCGATTTGATCCGATCTAGACCATTTCAGAATGAGCTCAGGTGGAACAATTGTGTTGAAGAGGAGCTTGAATGCTTTGGAAAAGTTTTTGGAGACTCCAAAAAGAGCGAGTAAATAGAAGGAGAAGATCTCTCGCGACTCATTCATCGCTTGCCTACCTTTTCTCTGTTATCCTCACTTGTTTCTTTAAAGTAAACAGATCAGCAGTTGACGAGAAGATAATTCAGAGATTTCCAACGCTCGACGAGCTCAAAGTTGAGTTGCGGGGTAGACTTTCGCCACCCACTCTTCTTTTGCTCAGACCCTTGCGATTGCGTGAATTAATGCTCGCGCCTGCCACGTTGAGAGTCTCAAATCTCTGACAGATCGGAGGACCTGAAAATCTCAAGCTTGAAGCTAAGCTTGAAGGTACTGAAGGAAGCAGTGCTAGGCGCAGAGATCCCGATTGAGACCTCCGTTCAACGTATAAGAGAGCCAGATTTTCCAGACTCATTCAAGTTTCCCTTTCTCTCAAACCTCACACTTTGCCAGATACTCTGTCGAAATGCGCTTTATTCTCTCAATCTTCGTAGCTTCAGCTCTCCTAGCTCTTTCTGTCAAGGCAGCTCCTTTGCCAGGCTCTGTTCAAAGACGCAACCTGGCTATGGATCCAGAACTACTCTCAAAAGTTCGTAGAGGTGAGTTTGGGGCTTGACGGTGGCTGAACAATTTCCCGATTGTGTCGTCTCTTCACGAGCAAGGGCAATGACTCAATTCTTCGAATTCTTTCCATACGTAAAACCCTCTGGAACTCGTTTCAATCCTGCAGAACCTTCGGATTGGAATAGATGCCCTCCCGAAATGGTGCGTCTCGTGTCCCTTCGCGCGCAAATCGAGAGGCAGAAACTTATCTCTCCCACTCCCTTTCTTCCTCCTCTCTACATCTGCTCCTGTACTACAGTGGGGAGAATGTTAGGTCTCATTTAATATAAAGCTTTCGGAAAGCTTCAAGAGAGAGACGAGTAGGTGCGAAGAAGGAAAAAGATTCGGGATTGGAGGGTGGTCACTGACTTTTCTCTCCTTCAAATCTTCTGGTCTTCTCAGTTCTTGGGCTTATGAGATCAAACCAGCACCTGGAAAGCCCGAATAAACGTCTCTCTCATCTTTGATCCAAGCTTCCTCATCCATCCAAATGGAATAATGTTTTTCTGCTTTTGAAATTAGTTGGCAATCCATTTTCCATTTCCGTTCTCATCTTTGCCTTACTCTCATACGAATTTTATTTACAACATCTTTCTCTTCTATAAGCTATTCACTTTTGAGATCTTTGGCGCGACTGCGTGAGCAAGGCCTTTGCCTTTTTCGAAGGATTTCAATTCAGTCCACCTTCAAGCTTCAACCGATGAAGGTTGAGACGTTCGCCAACGACTCTTCTCGGATATCTCTCAAAAACTGCCAAAGGTCCATCGAGGCATCGACACTTCGACTCTTTCCAACACGCTTTTTTCGGTAAAGACTCAAATCAATCCGAACTAGCCCCTTTCGAGCCGTTTGGAGCTTCGTCGTTCTTGCTCATTCTTCATCGACTTGGCTGGTTGATTGTCGCTCCCTGAGAGAACCTGGGAAGTCATGGGAGAAAGCTCGTCATTTCACTCTTTCCGACTCGCTCTGGCCTGCAAAGAACTCATTTTCATCCCACAGAGGCCATTTAGAACCATTTGAGTCTTGAAAACTCCTTCAAGGAACTAGATCCCTGCACTTGACAGCTCTTCATCACTTTCTGAGTATCCGTCTTCCGTGACCTCAGACTAGGAAATGACCACTTTTCTACGCCCTCTTTTTAAGTACTAAAGATTTCGAGGCGAGAGAATCCATCAGGTAACGTTCATTTTGCCCCTCATCGCCGCCTGGATTGCCTCAGATGCTTTGAACATGCGACGTCTCTGATTTGCCCTACTTCTCAAGGCTCGAGCAGACTCCAAGCTCTTTCCCTTCCCCTTTCTAACACTTCTCACAGCGATTCTGGAGTCAAATGTGGAAAATCAGTCAAAATCAGACTCTTTCTTTTGACTCTAAAGATCCTTTCCTCCTCTCTCAACGCAGCGTTCAAAATGATTTACCAAAATGGATGCAGTCAAGTCAGTCTCGAGTTATTTCGATTTTGAGAGTTTTGAGTTTTCAGGAGACTCGATATCAAGCTCAAAAAGTGGATGAAAGAAAGAGTGGATCATCGATCATTCCTGTTCATTCTCAGAGCATGTTCAGAGCTTTGTGAAGCTGTCCAGTTTGCATCGATGGTTTGGCTTTGAGTAATCTGTCTGCTTACTGATGCTCAAGAGACTCATTTTCAGTCGATCTAGACCGATATGAGCCATTTGAGCTTCGTTTGTCTTTTACGACCTTGGAGGTACCAAGTTGGAACGAAGAATTCGGTGGTTTGTGAGAAGAGCAGCGACGAAATCTCATCACTCCTCGTCAACTACTCTTTCCTGGCTCGTACTCTTCTTCAAAGACTCGTTTCCAGTCGATCTGGAAGATCAAGAATCGATTGAGCCTCGGTCATTCTCTGGGAGCTCGGAGGTAGCAGGTTCGAAGAGCGTCCAATCTGTGATTTGCTGTGGGCTTTTCTCAGAGAAATCCCTTCACTCCTCGTCAACTACTCTTTCCTGACTCGCACTCGTCTCCAAAGACTCGTTTTCATCCGACAGAGGCCATTCCGAGCTATCTGGTTCTTTGTGCTTCTTTGCGACTTTGGTATAAGTGAGGAATTTCACCAAACCGTGTTTTGGTTGAAGGCTCAAATCTTTCCATTGCTCGCCGTTCACTCTTTTGCAACAGAGGTCTCTCCTGGAAAGGCTCGATTTGATCCGCTCTAGATCATTTCCACGAACCATTTCAAGACTTGCCTCATTCCTCAGTAGACTTTGGCTGGCTCAAAAGTCACTCGCGGTTCTGATGGAGTAAGAAAATGATACAATCGCAGACGTTACTTTCTGCGCATGCTTATAAAATACAACAATAACATTCTCAAGAAAAGAAAAACCTCAGCCATCTCAATCTACTTTTTCACCACCTTCAGCCATTTCCACGTCTCTCTGTTCCACAGTTTGACCTTCTTTAGGAGGAGGAGCGTCATCGATCAATATCTGATCTTGATCATTCGTCGTCGTCGTCGAAGTGGAAGGATTTCCAGGAGGTCTAGTAGGTAAACCTTCAGGTTGAGGGATCAATTCATGAGCCACTTGAGGTCTTCCCAATTCAGTCGTATTCTGACTTTGTGGAGGTTGATTTTGTTGAGCTTGAAGATTATTATTAGCTTTAGCAGCAGCAGAAGAGACTGCATTTTGCATATGAATAGGTAAAGAAGAAGCAGTAGTAGTACTAGGTTGAGGTTCAGGTTTAGAAGGGGGACCAGAAATCGAACCCAATCCACCAGAAACTGCACCTATGGAGGAATGTGAAGTCGAAGGATCTTTTGGAGTGATTTGACCACTTGCAGAGAGAGTTAAACCTGCATCTGAACCTAAACCACTTGTAGGAGTTTCATTTCCACTACCTAATAAACCACTACCTTCTTCTAACATTTGAGAATCTTCATGTAATCTTGCTCCAGGTCCTGAAGGTTCTTCTACCAATCCTGAATTCATTGCTTTTTCGGTCTCTAATCTACGAGCATCGGCTCGAGTGGCTGAATCCCCTTGTTCGTCATTCTGTTGTAGAAATGTGATTGTCTCTGAGGTTCGAACCCATTTGTAAACTTTGTAGGATGACGAGGGGATCGGTTGAACCCAGGCTTGTTTCCAACGACTGAGAAGGGGAGAAGGACAAATGAAGATGTGAAAGAGCTCGTCAGCTTCTCAGGTCCAGCATGTCTTTGAAGGAAATGAGTACGAATTGAAAGGAAAAGGTGATTCAAGAAGTTGAAAAGAGAGAGATCTGTCTTGATTGGAGAAGCTCCATCCACTTTTGAATCTTATCTTTCCAAGGAGACGGCAGGCTCCCAACTGTGGCAATCTCTTCAACGACTGTGATCTGGGAGTCGCTTTGATCTATTCTCTTGATATTGAGTGAAAGTATGCCCATCCATTGTGGGCAGGAGAAAGAGAGAGACGGATGGTCATCTCTCGACTATCTGCGACTACTTTGATCCATCTTCGACTGGCCCCATGCGTCGTGTTTGCTCTTTTAATCTACAAGCAGCTGAGCCAACAGATCCTCATAGCCTCCTTGTCTTCTGAGTCGCACGTCATGGTTGTTGTGTACTGACTATACAGGTTCCCTTACAGTCCTCTGGATTTCATTTTCTTGATTCCCAATGAATCGTCCACCGTATCTGGCTGCCATCTTGGATCAAGTGGATGATTCAGTCTTCTAATTTGGAAGTCTGTTGAGTCTGTAAAAGTTGAAGCCGAGATTGAATATTGATTTTTGAGAGAGTGTTAAATGGGAAGATCGACTTCGACAAAAGTTGCTTCTCAACCTCATTCCACTCCTTCCATCTCTTCCATTCTTTCACTCCCTTCTCTCTCTCTATCTTGCTCTCTGATTCTCATTCTTTCCAATTCCTCAACCCTTCAAGCCCGATTCTGGCATCAAGTACAAGAACAAGACGCCTTACGCAGGCGTATAGGCTTTCAATCATCCAACCTTGAACACTTTGTTCAAAGCTCAAATTCAAGAGATTCCCCTCCATCAAGATCGACATATCTCAAGTGAGAAATGGTAGCGAAATGTCCTGCAGACAATACTCAGGCAGTGGAACAGGAGGATTTCTGGAATGGCAACTTCGACGCTCATAAGGTTAGTGGATTTTAGAATCAGCAGCAGCAGGACTCGATCGTCAGAAGATGATCATCCATGATGAGAGTCTCAAACTCTTTCTTTCTCCACCAAGTGAAAGCTATAGAAAGCACAGAGCAAGTAGCTGGACGAGAAATCTCAAGATTCAATCTTGGATCTCAGCCGAGGAGGCAGACAGAAGAGGTACAAGGAGATGATGCTCGCTCGATTCAACCTCGAAGTGCAATCTACTCTTTGCACGTCAAGAGCAATTGAAACAGAAAAGTGTCGAGCAAAGAAGTTTGCATGACTCGACTCAAAAGGAGAATCGAGAAAAGGAGAGGAGGTGGGGTCGTAACTCTCTGCTCTCCAACCTCTTCTAATCGTAGATCTCAAACTGCTCTTGCCACTTTTCGGATCGAGAGATCTCTTTCCGAAACACCTGCTTTATGCCCATCTTTAAATTTGGCGAGCCAAGCGTGCTATCTCCCGCTAACCTGGCGTTCTCTCATCATCTCTCTTTCTCTAACCCTCAGATCGGTTGGATCATCAGTGGAGGAGCAGCAGCTCTAACCATTCTAATCTCATTTATAACCATTTTCGGTCATGCAAGAAATTACAACAGACCATTAGAACAACGACAAATCATTCGAATCCTATTTTTCGCTCCAGTCTTTTCTTCAATTTCATTCCTTTCCTATAGATTTTTCCGTTCTTATACTTATTACGAATTGGCAGAAGTAGCCTATGAAGCCTTTGCAATCGCCGCTTTCTTGATGCTTTTATTACAATACGTAGGAGATAATGTAGAGGAACAAATAGATGTCTTTGCGAAAAAGGAAAAGAGGAAATTACCTTTACCTTTTTGTTGTTGGAGATATAGACCTTCTAAAGCTTATTTTCTCAATCTGTTGAAATGGGGTGTTATTCAATATAGTGAGTCATTCAATCGCCAATTCAGAAAAAGGATCTATAATCACAATCTTGACATCAGATCATCTTCCGACTTTGACTTTTCTCTTTTCTCTCCTTTTCGAAAACAGTCATCGTCAGACCTGCACTATCGATAGCAGGGATCGTTTTGGAATATTACGAATTATTATGCACTTCATCTTATTCCTACAAATATGGAGAAGTCTATCTAGTAGCGATAGATTTCGTTTCCATTTCAATCGCTTTATACGCTTTGATTGTTCTTTATGGACTTTTGAAAGAAGATCTCAAAGGTAGAAGACCTTTAGCAAAGTTCATGACCATCAAATTGGCAATCTTCTTTACCTTTTATCAATCCTTTGTCTTTGGAGTTCTTCAAGATCATGGAGTCATTAAAGGAACTCAGTTTTGGAGGTGAGTGTTTCTTCTGTTTCGAAGAGTTCGTTGTTCACCTCACCTAGAAGTCCATCTCATCAAAAGGTGTTTTTCATCACTTCACAGTTCGACCAACGTAACAGATGGTCTAAACGCTCTCTGTACATCCTGCGAAATGGTGATCGTCGCAGCATTTCAGATGTGGGCTTTCCCTTGGAATGAATATTACATTTCTCGATTAAAAGAAACGAATCAAAAAATCATGCCAATCAAAGCCAACAAGAAAGGCAAGACTTCAATTTGGAGAAGTTTATTCAACGTTTTGAATTTCTCTGATTTCTTTGTAGAACTATGGCATTCCGTTCGATTTGGAGTTGATAGATTAAGAGGTAAACCCTATACTCGTACAGATGCCAGATTTGGCAAGTTCGACATTGCAGCTGCGTTTGGAGCAGAAGGTCAAGGGAATTCAAGCGTAAGAGGTGATCAAAGTCCCTTGGCTAGAAGTGAAAGTAGATTTGAAATGGAGGAACATTCTAAGGCTGGAAAGAAAGATGAAGCTACTTTTGATCCGAATTCTAGTTCTGGATTTAGTTCGAATGGGAATCATAATTCGAACAACAATGGTTATTTACATCCTAATTCTCCTAGATCTGAATATACCAATAGAAGTTCTTTCAATGACAGTGACACATTAGGATCTTTAAACAGTAGTAGTATTGGAGGTTTAGGTGCAAGTGGTTTCCAATCTAGAAGGAGACCTTCTTTCGATCCACATCCTTTATCGAAGAATACCATTAGAGAAGATGAAGATTATCATGTCGGATTGTTAGACCAAGGTCAAACTCAATCGACTCCCAGATCCAACAACAACAATCAATTGAATCCAGTTTCTCCATATGATTTGATCAACATGCCAGGAAAAGCTGAATTGGGTAGATTATCACCAAGTCCAAGATCACCAAGAGATAGTTCTGGTAGATATCCATCTTTTCTCTATGATTCCAATCAAGTCAAGGATACGAAAGGAATCGATAGTTTCAATAGATCTAGATCTACTTCACCGAATCCAAATGGTAGAGAAAGGGAAATCATTAGACAACCAAGTCCAAATCAACCTGGAAGTTGGAATGAAACTCCTTATAGAGTCAGTGGATTTCCTAGAGATAGTTATATTGAAACTGATAATGGTTATCAGAATCAAAATCAAAATGGACCTCCTCAGAAAGTTCATCCTAATGCACTTTATCCTAATCAATACCACCCAGTTTCGAATCAATATCATCCACAACAGCAGCAGCAGCCGTCTTCTGCACAGAGACAACTTGATCAACAATTATCAAATTCGAGATTACAACTTCAACAACTTTCACAATCTTCAAGTCCTCAACAAAATCAATCTCAACAATCTAGATCTAATAATCTTCAACCTTCTTTCATCTCTAAAAATCCTCAACCTCCTCCAGATGTACCACTTCCAACAGCTCCTCTATCTATGCCAAACAAGATGAATAAGTCGAACCCAAACCTCAACGTCAACATCAACAATTCACAACAACAACCTGCAGACATTCAATCCTCTAGCTCGACGATACCAGAGATACCAATCCATATTCCACCTCCTAGAGACAATCAGAGACCTACTTCAACTCAATTCATCAATCAAACTGGTTTTAGAGATTCATTATTCGTTCCTGAAGCTAGGAATGAACAGAGACCTAATTCTTTGATTAGTAGTGGGAATAGTGAGAGTGGAGATGTGACTTCGAGCGTTGGACATGAAACGTTGAAGAGTAGACCTGGTAGTTGGGAACCTCAAGCTTTGTGAGAGAAAGACATTAGGAAGATGGATGTTTTTGAGAAGATTTGGAAGGTTAGGAGATGGTAGGTTCTTTGGATCAAGGTCAAGGGAACATCTTCTCACTCGGTCAAGGTACTTCTCGATGGATGAAAGTGGCTCGGAGGTCTTTCTAGGCTTCCAATTTAATGTTCGGGGCTGCTCTGAAACCTTTCAGGCGTCTAAAAAGAGGTTTCGATTCGGAGTAGGGCTCGAAGCTCTTCCACTCTACGTTCCTTGCCTCTTCTCGCTTTCTTCCCTTTTGCTCTCTCCTCCTTAGTGCTCCCTCATCACCTCTCTCGCAATGCTTTCTGTCGTTTCGACTGAAAGATGCTCTCGAAAATCGAAAGAGGTCATCGTCGTCTAGACGTTTCGTCTCGCCTTGTAAATACAGCTCCGTAGTCGCTCTTCCATTTGCACGCTCTCGTTCGTAACTATATTGCAGCTTCTTTTGCCTGTACATTTTGACACTCATTTCATAAATAACGCTCCTTTTCTTTCGAACTTTGATGATTGCACGCGAGACTCATCGAAGGGATAGGAAAACAAAGGGGGTCTTCGTCGGTTTAGCATGGTTTTTTGTTTTCTCCTTGCAGTTTTTGACCTTTGACAACCAACTCCTTCGACCAGATCTTGGCTCTTTCTTCTCTTCAAGTCCTCACCTTCAAGTTCAAGCAGGAATCCAACCTTCTAGAATCCATCAAATATGACTTTCTCCCTTCGACGACGAACGAGACAGAGGACAAGTCTTGGCTGGCAGTCGCAATCCCTTTGCCTCCTCTTGATCTCAATTTGCTGCCTCTTGATCTCTTCAACTTTTGCAGCCGATCCAATAATCCAACCTTCAATGAGTCAACCTGCAGCTGGAAACGGAAACAATAACAATAACAACAACAATGCAGCTTCATCCACGTCAGCAGTAGCCAGTTCTTCAATTCCTCAAAATGCAGCAGCAGGAGGAATCACAATCACTCAACCAGCTCAGACTGCTCAAGCAAGTTATTACAAGATAGCCTCGGGTGTTCCAGTCACTTTTGGTTGGAATTTCACTTCCATCTTGCAATATCCTTCCTCTTTATACGTCTATGCCTATTGTTCTGAAAACTCCAATTCCTATCCTATAGCTGCTTCTCCAAGTAATGGTTTGCCTGGTAGAGCTACTCAAGTCGTTTGGGATCCTTATTCTTATTCAATGACTGCTCAGAATTCAAACCTACCTCAATTGATTCAAGCTACTTATAGATTGAAGATTTTCGATGAAAGAGGGGAAACCGTTGGCGCTACTGGTGGTTTGTTTCAACCTAATAGTAAGGTTGAATTCGCTCTTTATATTCCTAGTAGTTATACTCCTTTGGCTGGTGAGTATTTTGAGATACAGAGACGCTTTGGAGGAGGAGAGATGCGGAAGAGAACTCATGGGAAAGGGAGGGTTTGGATCTATCCCCTACCTCATCATTCGAAAGGCTCTTCATTACTCCTTTACCTTCGACCGAGTGACGCATTGGATGCCTCAATTCTTCGGAAAAAGAATCTCAAATGATCAATCCGAAGTCTAGACGAAGACGCGATGAGATCGCGAAGGTAACTTGGAAAGAAGAAAGTGAGGCGAGAAGGGGTTACTCAATCAAAGGAGTAGATCTCTTTTTTCAACATCTCCTTTTCGAGGTTTGCTATGCAAGTCTGGCTTGGAAGATTGAAAGCTAGATTCAAAAGATTCACATTTTGGAGAATTCCAAAGATTTCTACATCTTAAAACTAGATACGCATTGCAATTATCTGACCTCAATCTCTCTTTCACTTTGAATCCTTCTTTTCTCTTCTACCTCACAGATGGATGGATCTGTGGATCTTGTAATGGTGCAATGTCACTAGCTCCAACTTCTCCTGCAATGCTGGCTCTACTGTCGACCTTGGTAGTCATGTTGGCTGGGGCTTGGGGTGTCGTTGCAAGGCACTAAAGGAGATGGAATGATTAAGAAACCGATGGAATGATAGCTGTTAGATTTCTGAGCTCTCGTAGAATCAAAATCGGATCAAGTCTTCAAAGGTTGAAACTTCTGGAGATTCTGGCAGTAGAAAGTCTTTTGATTTGAAGATCGACTTCGATCGGGCTTCTCTGTTCAATTCGTCAACACCCTCCGAAAGTTTCTGCTTTGTGTTCTCAATCAGTCTCCTTCTGAACGCCTTCAAGGTCTGGGTCTTTTTAATCAAAACGAGTTCATCATCTCAGTGTACAACATCAAGTTCATCTTTCTCTTCAAACTCTCTCTCTCTGAAAATCTTTTCGATTCCTTCATTCATACTACGGATTTGAATTTCGTTTTCAATCTTTTGAAATTTCATTCTCAATCTGGAATCAATCAAATACTCCCCTCTCTCCGACCTCAAAATCTCAGCATACATTCAAACTCTCTCTCTCTTCTCAATGGACAATCTCTCTCAACCATTCGTCTCTGTTTCTCGCTTCTCGTCATAAATAAAACGTTTTCTCATGCCCTCTCATCCTCTCCCGTATCTTCATGTCTTATGCACGCATTTCTTCTTCCAATCTCGAACACTCCAACCCCTTTTGAGTTTGTCATGTCATCCGCTTCGTTGTCTCTTCTCTTGTTTTAGTAGTTCTTCTTTCAAATTGTTTTCGTTTTGTTTCTGTTGTGCCAACGTCTGACTGTTTTGGAGCTGCAGCTTTTCGACAGCTCTTGTCAGATCAAACGAGAGAAGTGCATTGACGTCGACATTTCGATGTTGAGAGTAGTCAGGCATATCAATTGGCAAACAAATGAAAATCTATTGCATCTATTGAATCATCTTCGTCTAAACAAACGAAACCATCTTTTGTGGTAATGACAGTCAAATCTTTGACTTTTGCTTCATCATGGAAGTGACAGTGTTGATTTTTGTAAGACTCGAAGAAGCAGCCTTCTCAATTCTTCCACCATTGGGACCGTCGATGAGGTAGATATTGCTTTGGACTACAGCCAAACTCTTTCCAACCGAAACGACTGTGTTTTCGACTTCCACCCATGCGCCGATGGGAATAGAATGGTGATAGAGAATCTGAAGATTCTGGGAGTAGCCAGGCTCTGACCACGGACTTCCTTTTTCCAGAGTAGAATGAAGCCGCATCTGAGATTGGAAGAGAAAGAAAGAGTTTGAGAGAGAGATGAAGGAGATGGAATGAATATGAGGTCAACAATTGCCGAATTCTCTCTCTCTCACACACAACTTTCGTTCACTTGATACTTACACAGGAGCTAGCAAAGATGTCTACAAAAGCACAATAGGCAGCTCCATGTACTGTTCCATAGTTGTTGTCTAGATGTTTCTCACTCTTGAACCTATAGACCACGACACCTTTCCCGTCAACTCGATCGACTGTCACCAACTTGAGAGTCGGAACCTTGACAGAGCTGTTGAAACCCCGTAGCTCGTTCTCCATGGAGTATTCTATATACTTTTGAGCTTTCACTGGAGGAGGTAGTGATAGGGTTGCCATTGCGAAGATGAAGTTTGCAGAAGGGAGAGAAATTGAGATTGAAGATTGACATCAGGCCTTTTATGGACGTCGGAACAGATTTAGCCTACGCTACAATTCGGAAGCTAATGAAGAAAACAAGGTTTGAAAAGGTAAAGTTTGAAATTGACAGTTCTAACAGGCTGTTGTACGTCGGAACGACTCGAGGATCAATCTCCGTCATCTCACTATGTATCTTAGATTCTTCCAGCTGCCGGTGATTTCCTCATAGACTCCCAAGTTTTCTCCGCGTATGTACTTTGTAAATTCTCTTTCTTTCTTCTAGTCTTCCTCCTTCGTTTCTCTCTTTTCCTATCTGGTTCTGTTCCTCAGGCTAGAACAAGTGGCGAGTGAATGGTTCAGAACTCAAGATGAACGAGCGCGCGAAGCCATTTCTTTCTCCCTACCAAATTTACGAGGTTCCCAAACAGCAACTTGATGTAGATGCTCTGTTCTAGGTAGGTATAAACATGTAGAGAAGCTTCTAGGTAACCAGGTTGTCTAACAGAGATAATCAGCACCCACGTGCCAAAGAGAACAAGCATGAAAGACTCTCAGTAGACAAGTCGAAACCTGGCTTCTCTCTCTTGTTTCTTTTCTCTCTTCAACTCCAACATCCCCTTGTACTCAAACTCATCAAGATGAAGCTACTCAGCCCAATCTTGTCCTCTCTTTTCCTGTTCGCTGCTGTTACTTCTCAAGTGACTTCTTCGCCTCTCGTCCAACGTCAGGCTAATGCAACTGAGACTGGAGTGGCTGCAAGAACTTCTAGTGTCAGTTCAATCTCTGTTGATAGTACTTTGGGTAAGCAAATGAAGCTCTAGGTCTGCTCAATCTCAGACTTCTCATCTCGACTCACTTTTTCGTCACTCTGTCAATTCTCTCTTTCTCTCCTTCTCTCAGGCACTCCTGAACCCCTTACTAGTGAAGTAGGATACTCAGTCGCATCTGATGATTATACCTACGGTCCTCCAACATCGAGAACTAGCAACGCTCTTCCCTTTGGTTATCCAGGTCTAGCTCAAGCCACAGCTTACTATTCGGCTGCTTCTCTGGCGAGCAAATTAGGCAACATAACTGCATCATTCGCTGAACCGACCGCACTTACTCTAGTCAACGTTGCTTCCACATATGCCGGTCTCACAGCTCTCGAATCGCACTTTGTATGCCCTAGTGGAATGGGTGAGTTCAGAAGCGAAGAGATGTGTTTCTGCTCTTTTCCGCTCTGATATTCCTTCCCTGCTTCCTAAAATTCGGCTTCAAGTTGGAATCTCTGGAAAATGCTGTCCAGGAGTCATCGTAGGATCCGAGTGTCTTAGAACAGACACTGCTAGTCTTCCATCTTATGCAGCTTACACCGGTCGCATCTTAGATGAAGGGGACTTTCCTGGACAGTCTGGAGCTTCTTTTTCGTTGATCGGACTCAATTTGACATTTTTGTGGATCTCTACCCTCTTGGTGTCGATACTTGCTGCTTTAGGAACCTTCGTCTGAGTCGGGGCTCATCATTCGAATTCTAACTTTGTTACCATTTTTCACTTGATTTCTGTAAGCACTGATGTTCTCAGATACTGAAGACATTGGTTCGAAAATAGTAGTTTATTTCTACATAAATAATAGCTTATTGCTGCATAATGCTTCAACAGAACATTCGAGAAAAGTGGTTATCGATCGTGAAGAAGGCTCCTTCTTGGTGGTCCGAAGGAAGCTCATCTACGGATATACAAAGGATCGTCTTGTCCAGGCATGGAGATGAAGTTTGATAGCTCTTTCATTCTCTGAATCCAAGACTTGACGTTGGGATAAGAATCGAGAGATACGTCTCCCATTGGTGCCAAAGCAACGTACGGGAATACCGCCACATCTGTTGAGATGAATCAGGTAAGAAGAGATGTGAGGGAGATTGTTTGAGTTTCAACTCGACACCCAAAGCAATAGCAAGAAGAACTCTGAACTCTGAAGCAATTGATTCTCATCACTCACCGGCGATTGTGACTCGATCCGCGACGAGCCATTTCTTTCCAGCCTTGAACTCATTCTCCAAGATTTCCAATGATCCAACTGCCTTGTCTTGTGCTGCTTTCAACTTGGCTTTGACAATTGGATCCTGCGACAAGTCAGCTCTACCTAGGGATACCAAGACTCGTGCCGTTGCAAGGCCAGGTTCTACCCAACTAGCGGTGAAAGCCAACCATTCTATAATTTTGACTTGCTCTATCAAATCGCCCGAGTACCATTGATGATCCTTCGAGTACTTCCCGGCTAGATAGACCAAGATCGAAGCTGAGTCGACGAAGATTTCACCATCTTCTAAAGCAGGAATTTGTCCTCTAGGGTTGAGTTGCAGATACTCTTGAGACTTCTGCTCCTTGTTCTTTGTGTCGACTTGAATTTCTTCTGCTTTGATTCCTAGGAATGATAGTAGGAGTCTGACTTTGTAACAGTTCCCAGAGAAGTCTCTTGTCCAAAGTTTCATCGTGCTTCGTTGTGATGGTGGTGGAAAGAAGCTTTAGAACGAATTCTCCTTCTTCTCAGCCGAGCAGACGGCATGATCGCATCAACGAATGCCACTTCAACATCATCTTCCTAAACCTGGAAAGGTGAAGAAGCGAAGAACAAGCAGAGTTGCTTACTGCAGTGCTGCACCTTTGTCGGATCTCGGAGCTATCCTGCTTTCTATTCTTCTCTTTCCAACTCGAGAGTTGAGCTCCAATTCAAGGCTTCTAGAAGCACCAAACAAGTTCTTCAACAGTTCGCCTCTTTCGCTTCATCTTCGCAACTTTCCGACCAAGTCGAGAGGTCCAGGCGTCCAGCTTTTTCGCTCTCACTTGGCAATGGGCAACTTTTCTCTCTTCTCTCTCTCCCTTGGGCCTTTCGAAAGGCATTAAGGCAACTTGATTGAGATCAGATGCATACGAGAGCTTTAGCTCGAAAAAAGCTTCCACTTCAAGACCGTCAAGATCAGGCTGAAGATGTGACGTTCGAGCTTCCGTAAAAGTATAAAGAGCTCTTCTTCATAGTCAGAGTCCCTAATCGACTGACCTCCTTGATCTCATTTCACCACCTCAACATCAAAAGATCATGAAGACCGCAATCCAATCCACTTTGACTCTCGCAGCCCTAGCCTTCCTTCAAAGTTCCACCACCGCAGCTCCACTTCAAGAACTTCAGCCTAGGCAAGCGTCTACCGAATGGAATGACATCTACATCGACGAGCCAACGAACTTTCAGTTGAGAAACGCAGGAAACTCTTGCGAGTGAGTGAGAAAGTCAAAAAAATGAGTTGCGGTCGAGCTTTGAAGTTTACTGATCTTGTTCCTTTCTTGCCACCCCATTTCATCCTCTCGTTTCGCGGCGCACAGCGTCCAATTCACCTTCGAGAGAGACTTCGTAGACAGTAGATATAGTTATAGATTCCAAGCTGAGTATGCTTCTGGAGAAAGGTGAGTTCTCTGAGTACTTCTACCTCACCTTCTTGCACCTTTATCAAGTTCTGACCCAACTTTTGATCACGCTCACAGGATCAAGGTTTCCCCAAAGACGACTGGAAGGTCAGGAGATTTACCAATCTCTCGAGCTGGAGAAATCACCACTGTCGGGAAATACTCAATCTCGAATGGGAAAGTCCTCTCCGTTCACACCTTTGAGAACATTTGCTCGTCGAATTCTCCACCGACTGCTTTCTATGCTTTGACTGAACTGGATACAAACTGGTATACCTACAGCAACAACTTTACATCATCCGCAATTGGCTATTCTTCTGACAATTACTTGCCGGGAGTCCCAACTGGAGTCGTCGCCACCAAAGCTAGAAATCCGAACAATAACAACAGGAAGACTACCAAAGTCAGATGGTCGAAAGTTGAAGGTGCATCTCAATACTTTGTACTCTACAAGTATTACATCTATGCTTCTGAATTGGGAACAGATGTGGCTGCGTATAGAACTAGTTTGGTCGACGGATCAAAGCTAGAAGACAGTCAAAATGTTGATGCCGAATACATCAGTGTTGTTGCTAGAAGAGGTGATGGAGCAGTTAGCAAGAGTACAGAAGTTGATCAAGTCTTGGTTAGGAATGTTTGAGGCGGAGGAGACTGGGAGAGGTGTTCGAGGATGGGCTAGAGGTAGTGGACCGCTCTTGTGTATACACTCCACTCTGTCTTTTACAGCTATAAAATGATCTTCTTTGCAGTGTCGTTTCTGTTACCTTTCACTCGAGTGAGAAGATTGACTAATGAAGGGGTCGTTGCGCTTTGAGCTTCAAGTCAATGCAAAGAGGCAACAAATCTTCCAACCAATCTTCGCTCTCCTCACCACCTTACTTTTTCAATTCGGATTAGCGAATCGAAATCCGACTACTTTTCTATTCCCCTACACTCCCTTTCATCCCCAAAACCCCCAAAAGTAATCCAAAATGTGAGTATGGGAACTAAGGAGGCCAGAATCGAGATGGGAGGACGAAAGGAAAAAATTTGCAACAAAGCAGAGTCTCTACTGCGTACAACTCAGTCTTCTCCTTCAGTCGTTGTTGGAATCCATTTCGAAGAATCAGAATTAAAAGATTATGAATCTTCAATTGGATCTTCAGCAGTTGCTCGACAAGATGGCACAGTCTTCCCTTTGGATGAGCTGTAAGCTCACACCACTCTCCTCTCTCTATCCTCTCTCTCCCTCCTGTCTCTTCTTCTCTTCAGGGTCAATTTCACCGTTGATGAGATCCGTGGTCTCATGGACAAGCCAACCAACATTCGTAACATGTCGGTCATTGCTCACGTCGATCATGGAAAGTCTACCCTTACCGATTCTCTAGTCTCAAAGGCTGGTATCATCGCTGGTGCTAAGGCTGGGTGAGTACAAGGATTCGAGATGCAGATTTGATTCTGTATTTAAATGAATCATCATTGAGCTCAGAAGGGAAAGCGAGACGTCCCAGTTTTCTAATAGCCGTTTCCTCTGCCTTCTGCATTTTTTCTTCCTCCTCGCTCTTCTCTCAGAGACACTCGTTTCATGGACACTCGTGATGATGAGAAGGAGCGTGGTATCACCATCAAGTCTACCGCTATCTCCATGTTCTTTGCCATGGACAAGGAAGAATTGGGTGCCGTCTCTCAAACCTCAAACGGTGAGTTTCCAGCAATGTCATTGGCGGGGGTCAGGCTCAGCGAGGAGAGGAAGAGATGGGAAGATTGGACTCTGATTCAAGACGAAGCGAGCCAGTTGGAGAAACCAAATTCTTCCATTTCGTATTCAATTTCATTTCTCCAAGTCGTTTCGATCATTGCAGAGAAGGGTTTCGAATTCATGACACCTATCTTCTCATGCTCACCTTCTGCCTCCTTCTCCCCCTTGCTTCAATCTTCCCTCCTTTTCACATCTCTCAGGAAACGAGTTCTTGATCAACTTGATCGATTCTCCAGGTCACGTCGATTTCTCTTCAGAAGTCACTGCCGCTCTTCGTGTCACTGATGGAGCTCTAGTCGTCGTCGACTGTATCGATGGAGTCTGTGTCCAAACCGAAACCGTACTTCGTCAAGCTCTTACCGAGAGAATCAAGCCAGTCGTCTGTGTTAACAAGGTCGATCGTGCTCTTCTCGAATTGCAAGTCTCCAAGGAGGATCTCTACCAATCCTTCGCTCGTACCATCGAGTCCGTCAACGTAGTCATTGCCACCTACAACGATCCAGTCTTGGGAGAATCTCAGGTCTACCCTGAAAAGGGAACCGTCGCCTTCGCCTCTGGTCTCCACGGATGGGCCTTCACTCTACGTCAATTCGCTGGAAGATACGCAAAGAAGTTCGGAGTCGACAAGGAGAAGATGATGGTCAAGCTTTGGGGAGACAACTTCTTCAACCCAAAGACCAAGAAGTGGTCTACCAAGGATACCGACGCTGATGGAAAGCCTCTAGAACGTGCCTTCAACACCTTCGTCTTGGATCCAATCTTCAGAATCTTCGACTCTGTCATGAACTTCAAGAAGGATGAGACTGCCAAGATTCTCGAGAAGCTAGAAGTCTCTCTTACTTCTGACGAGAGGGATCTAGAAGGAAAGGCTCTCCTCAAGGTCGTCATGCGTAAATTCTTGCCAGCCGGAGACGCTCTATTGGAAATGATTGTCATCAACCTTCCATCTCCAGTCACTGCTCAGAAGTACCGTGTCGACACTCTCTATGAAGGACCAATGGACGATGAATCCGCCATTGGTATTCGTGATTGTGATCCAAACGGTCCTCTCATGCTCTACGTCTCCAAGATGGTTCCAACCTCTGATAAGGGTCGTTTCTACGCTTTCGGACGTATCTTCTCTGGTACCGTCAGATCTGGTCCAAAGGTCCGTATCCAAGGTCCAAACTACGTTCCAGGAAAGAAGGAAGACATGTTCATCAAGTCCATCCAACGTACCGTCCTCATGATGGGTCGTTACGTCGAACCAATCGAGGATTGTCCAGCTGGTAACATTCTAGGTCTAGTCGGAGTCGATCAATTCTTGCTCAAGTCTGGAACCCTAACCACCTCGGAAACTGCTCACAACATGAAGGTCATGAAGTTCTCTGTCTCTCCAGTCGTCCAAGTCGCCGTCGAAGTCAAGAACGCCAACGATCTTCCAAAGCTAGTCGAAGGTCTCAAGCGTCTCTCCAAGTCTGATCCATGTGTTCAAGCTTGGATCGCCGAAACTGGAGAACACATTGTCGCTGGAGCTGGTGAACTTCATTTGGAAATCTGTCTCAAGGATCTAGAAGAAGACCACGCTGGAATTCCACTCAAGATCTCTGACCCAGTCGTCGGTTACCGTGAGACTGTCCAAGCCGAATCTTCGATGACTGCTCTCTCGAAATCTCAAAACAAGCACAACCGTCTCTACGTCACTGCTGGTCCATTGGATGAAGAGCTTTCAAGAGCCATCGAAACTGGAAAGATCAACCCTCGTGATGATTTCAAGATCAGAGCTAGAACCATGGCTGACGAGTACGGATGGGATGTCACTGACGCTCGTAAGATTTGGTGTTTCGGACCAGACACCACTGGACCAAATCTCTTGGTCGATACCTCAAAGGGAGTCCAATACCTCAACGAAATCAAGGATTCCTGTGTCGCTGCATTCCAGTGGGCCACAAAGGAAGGTGTCTGTTGTGAAGAGAACATGCGCGGAACTCGTTTCAACATTCTCGATGTCACTCTTCACACTGATGCTATCCATCGTGGTGGAGGTCAAATCATTCCAGTCTGTCGTCGTGTCTGTTACGCAGCTGCTCTTCTAGCTCAACCAGGTCTTCAAGAACCAGTCTACCAAGTCGAAATCCAATGTCCAGAAACCGGTCTAGGAGGTATCTACTCGACTCTCAACATTCGTCGTGGTCACGTCTTCGCTGAAGAGCAAAGACCAGGAACTCCAATGTACACGTGAGTATTTTGAAGGAAGAGAGGAGGAGATTTACTTTGAAGGAGAATCTCTTTTTTCGAGTAGAAGCTCTCGATTGCTAATGTCTCTCTCTTCCCCATCTCGTTCTTCTATTATTCTCACTTCCCATCTAACAGCGTCAAGGCCTACCTACCAGTCAAGGAATCTTTCGGTTTCAACGCTGCTCTCCGTAAAGCCACTGGTGGACAAGCTTTCCCTCAAGCCGTCTTCGATCACTGGGCCATCATGAACGGAGTCGCCAACGACAAGACTGCTAAGCTCTACGATCTAGTCAAGGAGATTCGTGTCCGCAAGGGTCTCAAGGAAGATGTTCCACCTCTTGATACTTACTACGACAAGCTATAAACAAGCTTTTGTTGTGGAAATCCAAATCAATAAAAAAGTGGCTCGTCTCTCTCTCTCCCATCATCTATTCCTTCTTACTACAATGACTTTTCTCCTTGCCTCCTGCTTCCTTTTATACGTTTCTGTTTCATTTTAAACTTCTTACATCGTTCTTGTATTTCGTTGTTAAACCAAAAATTCTTATTTTCTCCGTGTACTTCAACAATTTTTCTCGCGAGCGCTTGAGATGCTACGTGGACCCAATTCCAAAGCGAAAAGAAATTTCAAAAATCAAGTATTGATATCAGTTCCTGCTCGTCATCCTGCTTCTAGTGATTGAATGTGAAATCTGTCTGAAATCGAGGTTTCGAGAGAGGGAGAAGGAGAAGCAAAGCGAGAGGAAAACTTTCACTCTTGACTCCATCATCGAACATCGAAAGTTCATCATCTCTACCATGACGAGCACTTCAACTTCAAATTCTACTTCAAATAGCATTCTATCATCTCCATTCTTTAGAACGGAGATCGTCCTAGGTCTAGCTCATGATTCTCTAACTTCAACTTCTTTCCCACGAAAAGAATTGGAACAAATCTTCACTTTGGACTCTTCTTCAGCGCTTCCTTCTTACGCTGCATCCACTTCAACTTCAGGGGCTTCGTCATCATCAATATCAACTTTGCCAGTACTGGATGATCCACAGCGGCAGGCTCTGGAGCAAGCTATCAAGGCTCTTTCTTCTCAACTAGCCTTGCCTGAAAATCAACTCAAACTTTCGTATCCTTCCACGACGGATGCTTCTGAGAAGGATGTCGATCTTATCAGGTCTACTATATCTTCTAGCACCAAACTGACATTGAATCATGTCAGATTACAATTAGGTGGCTGCTTGTTACTGATCGGAGAATTGGCTAGATCTGGAGCTCAGTTGGAGCTCGTCAGCAACGATTTACGACCTAGCAGGAAGAGAACGAATTTAAACATGAAATCATTCTCAGACTCTGAGAAGAAGGAATCGAACAGGACGGAAGGAATCTCGATCGAGAGTAAAGATCAAGAGGGAGGTGAAACGAAGGTTAACGAAGAAGAATCAAGTCGAAAGTCCAGAGCAGATCTCACGTCTAGAGCTGAGCTTGCTCTGAGGATCAAAGCTCTATTAGCTCTATCTAAGGTCCATAGGCTTCAAGGGAAGGAAAGTGAGGCTTTAAAGTACGAGAAGTGGGCCAACGAAGCGAGAGAGTCGATAGAGAGACAGATGGAAGGGAATAGATAGCAGGAACTGCAGTGATTCGTAAGTCCAGATCTAGAGAGTTTGAGTTAAATCTACTCTTTTGATTCGTGTTCAGTATCCGTTGACACTACTGATTCCACTGCGAAAGGCTTCGAAGGAGTGACTAACGATGAAATGCTATCTCCTTCTTGCTTTCTTCTGTCTGGCAGCGTTCGAATGCAGCTCTGGTTTCGCGAATTCACTCAAATCGGATGATCAGTCATCAGCTCTAAGTGACGATAGGGTAGAATCAGAATTCGATCTGTAGCATCATCGCAAACTCATTCATCTACAATCTATTCAAAACGGAAGCTCATTCGAAGACTACGATTTGACTTATCGTAGTCCTAATTGCCTTCTGGATAAATTTGAGCCGCCTTGTAAAGCTCTGAGAGAGAAGTAGAAGCATAGAGCAGAAGAGTAAGATAATTGAGTTGAATCTTTCCGATCAGATGAAGCTTTGGAGCATCTTGAGACAATCGTTCACTCACAAGCCAGATCATGATCCCCACCTTGCTCCAAACATGACGAACCCATCTTGATTGAAATAAAATGCGCCGAGACCTTCGTAGTAAGTGTGATCTCCATCGTCTAGAAGAGGAAAGTGAGAATTAGCACAATGACGACTGAGTAATCCTTTGACGAGACAGAGGTTGGAGAACTCACACCACTGGAACTCCTGGTTGCCTCTAACAAGCGCTTTGATGACATCTTTACAAGTGACAGCCTTTTCAACTCCACCAAAAAGAGATCTACCGGTTCCCTTGACTTCTACCCAAAATTCATCGAGCTGATGATGAGAAATTTCCAACTTGAGACTTGGGACGGCAGGATTGGTAGCATTTTCTAGGAACGCTGGATGGATTTCAACTCCGTACGTTGCCTCACATTCATGACGTGGCGGGCAATTATCATGATACATAGCAATTGAACTGTAATCTTGATGCAAAGAGTAATCCAAACGATCGAGAATCGGGTTCTTCAAGCCAGCAGAGACTCCGTAACGAGCATATTTGATTTCCCCCTTTTGTAATTTGTCATCAAAAACATTCTTGACTTGGTCTAGTCTTTCCGAGTTTACGTCTGAACGAAACATCTTAGCTGAGAGTGGTTTGGAAAGAGTCAAGATCCTTGCGACTCTGCTGACCCTTTGAAACTTCTTCAACTCGGAATGAGTCAAGAGAGGTAAGATATGGTGTAACCAGATCTGACTTGGGAAGATCCCTAGTTTACTGAGATTGGCTACACCTTTTGACAAAGAAAGGAAGTCCCTGCTGACTGCTTGAAGGTCTAGGACTTCTCTGAAGGGAAGGAAATCGAAGACTCCATGGAGCCATAGCTCTGGAGCAGATAGTGACTTGTTGAAAGCAGATTGATGAGGTCCACGTAGAATGGTGGACATGTTGAAGTTGTTAGAAAGTATCAAGTTGTGGATGTTGTGGTTGGAAGTGAAGAAGAAAGAAGATTTGGCACTTTCGCTCTGAGCTCATCTTGGACCAGGCTTCCAGATCCATCAATCAATGACGACGAGCCAATCCTCTATCTTGAGAATTCTTTTCATTTGATGTCTATAGATCTCATCGAGAATATCACCCTCAGCAAGCTGCTTCCAGAAAAAGCGAACGAATCGACATGAACGTACTTTTTTCCAAATCTTCCATCCCGCTTTGGTCGTTTTTTCCATCTTTTTCTCGACCACTCTCATGCAACTTCGGTATTTCTCAACAGAACCAACTTCTCCTCTTTGATTCGTTTTCGATTCTTCTCCTACTTGTCGACCCAATCCAAGATTAAAATCCCACACCCAGCAACTTCAGTTTCGCTCAGACTTCAAACGCTTTCGACTTCAAAACTTCAATAAGTCTTTCTTCCACCAATCCATCCATCATCAGCTCTCTGCATCTTCCATCTCGCGGAGTAGCATCTCAGTGGGTTTTTAGAATATCGAAAAATCAAGAGCTATTCAATCCTCTGTCAATTCCCTCAAACCTCAATCCAGCTTCTTGCACCAATCCTCAAACGACTCATGCCTCAACTTCTTTCCGCAGATCTCTGGCTGCAAGTCCTCAATTGTCTCGACTACTTTGATCTTTGCAGTGTCAAGCGCGTAAGCAAGCTACTCAACCATTGCTGCAAAGTCCGTTCAGTCGAAGAGGATCTCTTTGTCGCTTCGTATCAAGAGCATTCAATCAAATCCAAATATCGAGCGGGAAAGAAAGAAATCGAACTACATCCAGTTCTTTCACACTCTCTTTTCATTTTGAGAAACGGACCCAGGGTTCTGGAAGAGTTTGGTAAACCTTGGCATGGAAAGTTTCAAGTCAAGAGGGTTAATGGAGATCCTGAAAGGGCATCAGAGTATCAAGATCTAGACGGTATGGGAAACTTGGGCTATCAAAATGCTACCAACCCACCCTTATATCGCTTCGAGCTCTTTGATCGCAACTGGACTACGGATACGCTTAGAGATTGGCGTTATCATATCAACGATAGTAGTAGAGCCCTCGATGCAGCCGAAACTCAATATCACAGCACAAAGGAAGCATCTGCCTCATCCTCGAAATCCAAGTCTTCTAGGGCAAATAGAGAACCAGTCTCCAAATCAGCTCGCTTCAGTGCGGTCACTGTAAACGATATCCTGGGAGCTCTCGCTCGGTATTTTGAGAAGGACGAGGATGCACTCTACTATCTGGAATGGAATCTAGGATCGTTTTCCTATAATGCTCAAGATGAGGCTCTAGAATACGATCATTGGTCAGCTTATCATCCACATTACTGGGCTAGTGAGGAGTCGGAGGACGATGAAGATGAACGATTCTGCAAGGTCGAGGAGTTTTATCAACAGAACAAGTTCAATCTAAGTGCGATGTCCAAGGAAGAAAAGGAAGAACGTCGTAACGAGATGGATATGATGAAGCCTTTATGTGCTTGTTGGAGCTGTCAAAACATCCACCCCTGGAACGAGAAGTGCTGGGAGAAGTTCTTTCAACTCAACCAAGCCCAGCTCAGGTTGGCCGAGGAGAAAGAAGCAGTACATTCAATCTCTGCGGGTGTCATCATTCTCCAATCCAAGGAAGGGTCTGAGCTCAAGCTCAACTTGAAAGAAGGCATCGTCGCTGATCTGAACCAGATAGCGTTTGCTTGGTGAGTAAACGAGGAAGATCAAGCCGGGAGACTGCACCAACGCTCGCACCTGGACTTCTCAGATCTCAATAACTGATTTCGACCTCTTTCCCTTTCCTGATTTTGACTTCCAAGTTTCCGTTGGCAGAAGTCACCTTTAAGACTCGAACCTCTCACTGCTGCAGATTTTTAGTTGCATCTCATTCTCACGTTCGAGCACTTTCTGCCAATGCTTCAGAAGCATTTCTGGACTAAGATACTATCGAACTGAAACTATCAGGCTTATTGTAGTGCTCAAGCGAGACGATTACTCTCCAAATCGCCTACAATCATTCCATTCATGACTTTTGAGATCATTTACTCTTGACGAATCTACAATTCTCAACCAAATCTCCGATCCACTTCCTGATATAGTTCCCAATCTCATCACAGTCCACCATTTCAAATCTCTCAATGATCTCTATCTCTTCTCCAATCCCATCCCAAGAGTCAGCATTACTCTTTCGTCTCGACAAGAAACCCTTTTCTCCCTCTTTGAGTATCAACTGTTTCATTTCCCTCAGAACCAACTTCATCTGTTTCGAACTCAAAGTCGATAATTGACATCCTTTCTCGTATAGTTGACTCTCTTCTAGTCTTCGTTTGAACTCATCTTCATCTTGACACTGTTGAGCCAAGATTCTAGAGATCAAAAAAGCCGGTAGAGAGAACGCCTTGAAGGCTGCTTGATTGTAAATTCTAATGATCTTGAGTTGATTGCAAAGAAGAGGCTCTGAAGGTTTCGGAGTGAGAAATTGAAACATTGAATCCAAAGAAGACGGGCCTTGCGACTCTTGATCCATGTTCAATTCGGTGAGATTTGGAAAATTTGAGATGAAGAGTCCCACATCTTGAGAAGTTTCAGCAGCTGAAAGGTTCTTGAGTGTAAGTATCGAAAGATTTGAGGACTGAAAGTACTTCAGCACTTTAGAAGGTGAGTGAAGATCCAGATTTTCGAGGCTCGAAAACGTCATCCTCGACAGAATTTGCTCAGCTCTCGCCCATGTCGAATTCGAAGCTCTTAAAGTGATTGACTTCAACTTGGGAAACTCTATAATGCTTTCCAGTCTATCTTGAACCTCTTCTGATTCATTTCCGACTTCTTCTGAGATGATTGGAAGACACAAAACCTCCAGGTCCGAAGATGAGATTTCTAAGAAGTGGGATAGCCATTCCAGACTCGGGTTCGAAGGCTCGCCAAGAGCAGAGCTGGATCCATAACTGATACTTAGTTGTTTGATATTCCGGAATGTCTGTAGAAGAGCATCGTCAAATACTAAAGGTTGGAAGTTGGACTTGAATCTGAATCTTTCCAGCCGATCTGATGTAACCTTCAAAGGTATAGATTCAGAGACTTCCTCAAATGGGATGTCTCTCCCAGAAGGCAAATCTACGAAGCTCAAACCTTTGATTTTTGGTAACCTTTCAACGAAGTCGAGAGCAGTTTGAAAGATCTTCTGAGACCTGAAAGGATAAATCAAATGGACTTCTGCTAAAGATGAACTTGATTTGGATAATACTTCGAACAGATTGATGTATTGAGCATCATTGAGTCCAATTAGATTGATAGCTAGGAGAGTTAGAGTATAGCCACTCATTTTGGATGCTAGATGAATCGAAAGATGTTCTGAAGGATTGGTTCTGACTTGTCTCCACAGTGATTGAGTTTGCATCAGTCGATGCCACGATCGACAAACCAGCCTGAGGTTTGCCAGCTCGTTTATGCTAAGGTTTGAAGCAAAGATGATTTTGATCAAGATCTCAGGGAAGATTTCGAGTATTGGAGATTTTGTTCTGATTTGATGAAGGAGAGCAATTTGAGACTGAAGTTCTTCTAGAAGATCCTTCTCTTCTTGACAATTCGAAGCTTGGAGTTGTAGTTGAGCTCGCACCAGCAGATCTTGACATTGCTTTTCGGATTCTACTTCTCGAGCCCGGTATTTCTGAGAGCAGTAGTGTAGAATGAAGCTCTGTCAATTAGCGGCTCTTTCAAAGTGATCAGAACCTCATGAGATCACTCACATCCAAAGGATAGATTCTGATATAGCAAGAAAAGTTTCCATCTAGACTGTGTCTCCAATTAGTATTGACGAAAGTCTCTCTGAGCAGATTCGTTTCGTATCCCCTCCTAGACTGGAATCTCTCTCTTGTCTCCTTAAGCGCCTCCTGCGCCTCTCTTAGCAGTTCCTGTGAAAGCAAACAAATGAGAAAACGACACCAGGTAATCATCAGATCAGCCGAAGTAACAGAAATGCGAAGGATGGTCTCGACGCTCTGTCGTTCTCCACTCACCTGAATGTCATTCCCAAGCTCTCTTTCCATCGATACCTGAGACATTTGGCTTCAGCAGGACGAATAAAACACCAAAGAGATCTTCAAGATCCAAAAAACAGTCGATGCGATTGAGATATTGACGTTATGCTTTCGATTTGATTGAGGATCCGAAATCTTGAAAGTTGAAACTTGGATTTGCTGTTCGACCTTCCACCATCTCTTATCCCGATATGAGAGCCAGCTTACTATCTCACCAACCAATTCAATACAGATGGACGAAGAAGGAAAGATCTTTGAACTGAGGTTGATAGACAAAGTTGAAGGTACAATGACGATATCTGATCGCCGATAAGAGGATGATAAAACGTTTCTTCGCTCGTCCAAAACTTCTTTCCCTTCTACCAACAACATCAAAACCTCTCTCTCCCCCAAAGTAGATGACGATTTCACCATCAACTTCGTCCAATTCTCCACCACCTTTAGTTTCAAAGGTCAATCCGAAGCGAATCTTGGTAGTTGGAGGCGGGGCTTCTGGGCTGGTCTCTCTGAGAAACTTGACTCACAAAGATACAGGAGCTGACAAGGAACCCTTTGAGGAAGTCTTACTTTACGAAAGGAGATCTGATGTTGGTGGAGTTTGGTGAGTGAAATAGACAATGAAAATCAGAAGAGGGAACTCTTCGATTTTTGTAAAAAGTCATGCTGTCATGCTGAGGATTCGTTCTTCTTTCCCTCTCTCTTTTTCTACAGGAATCTCAATCAAGAAACAGTAGAGATAGAAGCAAAGTTCCCAAATGGAACGTCTCAAGATAATTGGCCTGTGACATCAACATCTTCTTCTTCTTCGAAACCTCTATGGCCTTCACCAAGTTATCCACAGCTTCGAGGAAATGTCTTACCAAGATTCTTATCCTTCTCAATGACTCAATTCCCAACTCCATCAAATAATGAAGTTTTTCCAACAATAGGTGAAACTCAGAACTATCTGTCTCAATTCGCCAAACCTCTTCAAGATAAGATCAAATGTAACATCGAAGTTGTTGGGATTTACGAGCTACCTCCTTCATCTCCAAGCGATGGGAATAGTGGAGGATGGAAAGTGATAATTAGAGATTGGAATGAAGGTTCAAATGGGAAAAGAAAGATCGAATATTGGGATTCGATAGTCATAGCTTCAGGTTGGACCGAAAAGGAATATTATCCAAAAGCAAAAGGTTTCGAAAAAGCTAAGAAATTGAATAAAGTTCATCATGCTAAATGGTATAGGAATCCAGATCTTTACAAAGATAAGAAAGTAATCGTTGTTGGGAATGGGAATTCTGCAAATGATATTGCTGCTCATTTAGCAAGTTTGAAAAACAAGGACGATCGAGATTTCCAACCAGTTTACAGATCAATCAAAAGCGAAGCTTCACCTTTGTTCGTCAGTCTAGAAGATGAAAGGATACAAGATGTAGCTGAAATCAAAGAATATCATGATGAGAATGGTCAATTAAATGTCGAGTTGATCAATGGAGAGGTCTTGAAAGGGATTGACTTCGTCATTTTTGGAACTGGCTATCTACTTGGAGACTATCCTTTTGTTCATTTATTGAATAGAACTCCAAATGAAAAGGAAATTGAAGAATTCGGTCTGTCCAACACGAATTCAAAAACAAGTCAAGTAGAATCGGATGATTGGAATCCACCTACTTCAGAATCCAACCTTTATTCATCAGTAATATCAACTTCAGAGTTCCCAAATAGGATACCAGATCTATATCATCAATGTCTACACTCCAGAAACCCGACCTTATCTTTCGTAGGTCTAATCATCTCTTCAACTCCATTCGTCTCTTCCGATTTAATCTCTTGGTTTATCCGATCGATCTATGATTCTACCCTTTCATTACCTTCGGATCCCAAATTCAGATCAGAGTACGAAAAACAAAGGTTAGAACTTTTGGAAGAGAGGAAGGAGAAATCTAAACCTCTTTCGGAAAGTTTGAAGAAGGAATGGGAGAGTTCGATCAAGAACATCAAGAGAGCAGCAGCTCCTAAAGCTGTGCCATTCTCTTTACATTATCACGTTTTAGGAGGTGGAGAAGAGAATGATGAAACTGAATATTCTAAAAATTTGAGAGATAGATTAATTGAAACCAAAGAGAAGAAATGGTTAGATGAGTTTTTGGATCCTTGGAATGATGAGAGAGAAAAGGATAGGATGGGTATGTATGGGCTGAAGTATCAAAGTCTGTTGAAAAGGAGACAAAATGAGAAGAAATGACGCGAAAATAAAACTGAGAGAGAGAGAGAGAAGATGGGAGCGAAGAGGTCTAAATTATACAGTATAGATAGGATTTAACATAGATTGCTTCATTTGTTTTGTAAGACTAATTATCTAGACATAGAGTTTTTGATTATCCAGAAAGATGTTGCTGCTCAATTATAGCCCCAGTTGCTTTTATTCAAGCCATCTGGCTGATCACTTGGGAATTTGATACCGAGTGGATCTCTTTCTTCGAAAAGTCGATGCTAGGAGTTCCGATGGGGAAGAGAAAGAGAAAGCGGAAGACAGAACGAACGAATGAATGGAAGATACAAAGCGAAAAGGCATCGCAGTAGGTCAGTAATGTTTCTTGAGAGCTCTGAGATGATGGGAATTCTCATCAATCGTCGAGGTTGTCCTCTCAAATACCTTCCCTAGACTCACCAAAAACATCATCAAACAAGAAATCATCAGCGAATCAATCCCAACAGGAACTGTAAAAGTATAACTTCCTTTACCTTTTTCATCGTAAGCTATCAAGCCAACCTTTTCGTCGTTTATGAATAAAAAGCCTTTTCTCTGATGTTTGTCAGGATCCTTGTTTTTACAATCTATCGTGATTTTAACCTCTTTGTTACTACCACTACTTGAAGACTGATTGAAAACCGTAGAGCAAAGGATTTTCTTTGAACCGGAAGATTGAGAAGAAGTGATGACATTTTGGATTTGAGCCAAACTTGCAGTCATTTGAGTCTTGTGAAACAGTGAAGATTTGTATTCTAAAAGTATGAGTTCATTCCCTTTTGTATCGTAGACCACTGTAAAGAGAGACAAGAGAAAAAGAAACCGTTAATGTCGACAGAGGGTCGACTTGTGGACTTCATTGTACGACGAGTAAACTCACTCTGTTGGCCATTTTGCTTCTCTCCAAATCTAAACAACTGTTTCAAGTCCTTGAGATCAGTGACTGTGGCAGACTGTCTTGCCGAACCGATTCCTGCATTGTTTCTCAACTGAGCGTCTAGGCGTAAATCCAAAGGTCGAGAATGAGTAGAGTACTTTTGGATGAGATAGATTGGATTGTCAACCAGGCCTGGATAGGGAGGTGGAAGTGTTTCGAAGGATGCAGTTGAGGATAATAATTTAGACATTTGATGAGGACGAGGAGGAGAAGAAGAAAAGAGAGAAAAGGAAAAGAAGGCGATGAGAAACGACCAAGTCCGATTCGAACTAGTGTGGGTGCCACACCCTCCGCCCGTTAGTAGGAGGGTGTGGGTTCAAAACCGCATTCTTTGGCCTGGCAGCACCAGATTTCGCCTCAAAACCACCAAAAAACCACTCTTTGTTTTTCGAAGTTCTCCATATTTGGCAAGACACTCTCCGTATTGACACCTCCAGAACTTGTATTATGTGTGAAAAAATGATTCTAGTCGAAAAAAAATGAGCTCCGGGCGATGACGCCGGCTCAAATCGACTTATTGTGAGCGATTTTGGGTCGTAGTTGGCAGCACTCGCTCACTCGATTTTCTAAACATTAGTGACGTTTTGACTTGGTCTTCCAGAGTCAATCTCTTTCGATGCATATATCAATCGAAAGCTACTATCCTCAGGTAAAATAAAATCGGCTTTTCAGGCTGCTTGATTGCGCTTAACAGCGTCAAGCTGGTACCAAAAAGAACTACTTTTTTGTCCTACCCTATCTTGCTATGCCTTTTCCAATCTGATTGGCTTTCTGAGGCTCATTTCAGGGGAAAATAGATACAAAAAGATTCAGAAAAGGTGCGTCTGGAGACCTAGAGAGCCTTCGTTAAGGAGCGAACACGAAGAAGAAGGAAAACGCTTCGCAGATGAGCCTCATCAGAGCCTGTTGGCTCATGACGAGAAATTCTAGGCCTGCTTTTCTCTCTTTCCTCTAACTTTCAAGCCTCAGTCACTCAATGATTTTTGCTCAAAACCATTATAGAAAGCCTCCAGAGCTTGAAACATCTCTCTTTTGCGAGGATCTGATGTTCTGAAGATGATTGGGGTGCAAGGGAGAAAAAGATCCTTCAAAACAAGTCATTTTCTTCAAAATTCACTCGGCCAACGCATTCAAAACAAAAGTTCAGAGTGAAATTTGTCTATCAGAGTCATATAATCTGGTATTTAGAAGTGACAAGAGAGCGTCATTTTTTGAGCGTGAGCTTGCAAAGAAGGTTGAAAAGAGGGAAAGGGAGAGAAAATCTGGTGCTGCCAGGCGCGAAGGGTCGGTTTTGGAACCACACCCTCGCTGAAGACGAGGCACACTAGATTCGAACAGCCTCAAGCTCTTGACCTTGAACTTTCTCCAAATTTGCTTTCTTCCTTCTGCCCATACTCAATCAATTTACTATCTACTTTTCACTCTTTATCAAGAAATCCATTCTTTAGATTCTCAATTCAAAGGTAGCAGGCAGAACAAAGTACCAAGGCAAGCACTCAATCTACTCACTCAACCCAATCCACCTCCAACTCTTCTCTCCGCAAAGCCTCAATCCCTCTTCCCTCTTCAACTGATCCTCAAGCATAGACTGAGACTCAAATCCATTCTAATCCAATTAAATGAGAGGAGCGACGCCAGGGACCATTCTGGCTCTGGTCGGAGCCATTCTACTGGCCTTGGTCACTCTTTCCACTCCAATCATCAAATCTATCTCCTTCTTGAACATTACTGTGGAGAATCAGTCGGGTAGCTTTGGTACTTTGGGTTACTGTTTGGCTGGAAGTTGTAATGGTCCTACTCTTGGTTACTCTTTTGGTGAGTGGATTCAGTAAGAGTTGGTTGATAGACACTTCAGTCGGATCCACATCGGCACAGAAGGAGTACCACAAAGGGAAGGCATAGCTTCTTCTCGCTGAGGTTGATGATGTTGGATTCATTCTATTGATTGTTAGATCATTCAGGCATGAATCAGTCGAGCAAGTCGTAGAATTGGAGCAAAGAGCTCTCGCAGCATCCAATCGAGAGAACAACAGGGGCTTCACAGCTTTCCACTCCCTTCTCAAGATTCAATTCACTTCTACGATCGAATAGCAAAGATGAACGTGATCCTTTAGGATACATCTCTTACCAAATTCAACTCCAATTCTAACCAACCTCTATCACCCTCTGAACTCTCTTCCTTCTAGATCCAAATCAACTTCTAGGAATCAAATTGGTATCTTCCAAAATCTCCGGTTCAGTCATCAAAGGTCTAACCTACACTCTAGTCTTACATCCAGTCGCATTGGGAGCTGCAGCTGCCACTGTTCTATTGGGAATCTTGGCTCATTGCGATGGTTGTCTGGCTCCTTGCTTTTCGACTTGTTTCGCTGGAATCACTGCATCCATCACAGCAATCGCCTTTGGATTGGACTTGGCTCTCTTTGTGTTGGCAAAGAAGAGGATAGAAGCTGTGGGCAATGGGGAAAGTGCTAGTTATGGGACTGCTTGTGAGTGGAATGATAAGAGATTCTCGACTGGGACAAAGGGGAAAGCCAGAGATTGCCGTTTACAACGAGAATTCACTGACATTTAAATTTCCTTGATCTCTGACAGTATGGATGACACTAGCAGCTTGGATCATCATGATAGTGGCATCTTGTGCCTTCGGTTGCTCATGTTTAGGAGGAGGAGGTGGTGGTGGGGGAAGAAAGAAGAGAGCCAAAGACGAATACGAATCAGGAGGAGCTTATGGAAATCGTAAAGACAACTATGCAGAACAAATGAGAATGGATGCATTAGCTGCTGAACAAGATAGGAAAAGAAGACAAGATGCCTATGGAAGGAATAGAACTGAATCCGATCTGCCTAAATTTGCAGAATACGAGACGGAGCATGAAGTTGCAGTCCCATTGACTTCGAATTATGATGATGGTCATCAATACTACAATCATGGGAATGGATCTGCTGTCGCTTATCAACCTTATCAAAATAATGGTTATGGAAATGGTCATCAATCTTCACCTTACAATGTAGCTCCAGTTCCTGCTCCATCAAGACAGAAAAGTTCAGTTACTACTCATGTTCCTGGAGTTGGGAATGGTTATGGTAGAAGGGATAACAATGCAGCAGGTCAAGGAGCTCATGCAGGAGCTAATGCGATCCTATACGATCCGAGAGGAAATGGTCCTCAACCTTATAGAGATCCACCAGCTTCAAACGTTTCTCATTCTCAAACTTATCAAGATTATGGTCATCAAGCTGAATATTCAGGTCAAACTTTTGGTAATAATCAGAATTTAGATTATGAAAGAAGAGCTCCAAGTGTTGCACCGAGCATGCAATCTGGAATTCAAGGTGCAGGTGGAGCTTATAGAGCACCTTCTACTTCTAATCATCATCATCAACAATATTCTTCTTATGATCAATACAATCAACAATCAATTCCTCCAATGCCAATTCCTTCCAATTCTCATGCTAACGCTAACGCTAATTATGGTTTGAATAGAGCTCCTTCAACTGCTCCTACTGAAGTCCCTCTCTCTCCAAGAAGAGAACCAACTGTGGATGATGGTTTCGGTTTGGCAGTTCTAACTGCAGGTGCGGCAGCTGCTGCTGCTGCTAAACAGAAAGCTGAAGAAGATCAGAATCAACATCAGCAGATTGTTTCTTCACCTCTAGATGAAGAGGATTATAGATATGGAAATCAAGCTTCAAGCGCTTATGGTCATGGGGCTTATGATGACAGGGATAGACAGAGAAATGGAAATGGAAATGGCAATGATCAGAGATCAAGACAACCTTTACCTTCGATTCCAACTCAACAAGATTCTTATTATGATGATCAACATCAACAGCCTGAAAGCTCTCATAATCATTCGGCTCCTCCTGAATATGATTGGGATCATGGTAATGTCACAAATGGCTCGACAAGTTATGGTCAAACTCCAAATACTAGATCTAGTTATCCGGTAGAGAAACGATGAAGCTTTCAAGGGACTATTCAGTTTCTCAAAATGGATTCCATCTTTTCTGTGCTTTCTTTTATCATTTCAATGACGGACTTTTATTCACATACTTCAGAAGAATGATCACTTCTCAACATTCATCAATTAGTAAATGGGGTTTCAATGAGACGTTTTTCTACGTTTTTCTCTTTTCTTTTGTAAATCGATCTTGTCTTTATCTTCACCTTCTATACATTGCTTTTCTCCCCTTCTTTCTGAGTAAATTTACTTCCCTTACTGTCTCACCTTTTCTTTTCACTATTTCTATTGTGATCATTTTCTCTTTTCCCCTTTGTATCTGTATCTTTTCCTTCCACTGCTTTCCTTAATGAGTAATGACTTGTTCGAGCTATCACAAATCTTCCTGCTGTTCTGATTGCGCTTCTATCTGTGGTTCTCCAAGCAATCCGCCTGAAACTTCTGCAGATCTAAGATCCTCCAGGCTTGGGAGAAGGAGCAAACTTTCAAGCGAGTGGCAAACTCTGGCAGGATGCTGGAGGACTGGATCTACTCTTTCGTGCGAGAAACAATTTACTATCAAAGTCCGACTTCAAATCTTAAATGAGCGCTCAAGGTGATCTTCAGCTAGACGAGTTCCATGATTGATCGAGAGAAGGAACGAGAGAGCAGGAGACAGGGAAAGTGGTCTCGTCTCCACTTTGAATCCTGTCTCTTTGCTGATCACCTTCGCACTTCCATCTCCCAAAACGGCACCATCTTCTTAAAAGAATTGGCAGATCTCAAATTCTCCACTTCTAAAAAGAGCTCATAGACGATCAACCCGATGATGCCGCCCCCAAAGTGGCTCTGCTGCAAGTTTTTTCATGCGATCGGGCGCAGTGACGTCCCGCCCCGATTTCATCTCTGGGGGATCTCTCTCCTCTTTGCAAATGAAAGACATCTAAACCCGAAGAGATTTGAGATGGGAGTGGAGCTTCAGAACCTCCCAAAAAGGTATACAAGACCTTCTCTTTCTTCGCTCTTTCTTCTCGACCTCATCAACAACTACTTCACAAACCAACTCTTACTGCAACAAACCAGCTCTCACATCCAATCTTCTCATTCAACTCTCTATTATCTTCAAGATGTTCTCTACCTCAACTATCTTCTCTCTAGTCTCTCTATCTCTTCTCTCAACTGCCGCCATGGCATCACCTCTTCAAGCTCGTGCCACCGCTTGTGACGGAAGAAAGCCAGGAGAGCTTTGCAAGTTGAATGGACAAGACTACAACTCTGATACCACTCTAACCAACTCATTCGGTATTGATGTCACTGGACATGTCGGTTCAAACAGTGCCATGAGATTCCTCAGTCTCAACTTCCAAGAAGCAAACCAACCTAACTCTGCTGGAGAAATTACGGCCTCATCCAACTTCCACGTCATTGACTACGATATCACAAAGAAGACTTCTGAACCATTCGGAGCTTTCCATTACGATGACATCAAGGTCCCATGTGGATTGTCCGGAAAATCCTTCTTAAACGTGAGTGTTGACGTCGAGAGCTCTGAAGAGCGACGGAGAGCGAAGATCAACAGCTTGTTCTCCCCTTCGAAGCTGACTGGAGCTTTTTCTACTCTTTTTCTCTTTCCTACTCATGCAGATTGTCGGTCACTCTTCTGCTGGAGTTAACAATACCGTCACTGTCGAAGAGCAACGCTT
This sequence comes from Golubevia pallescens, assembly GCA_001599655.1. Taxonomy (NCBI): domain Eukaryota; kingdom Fungi; phylum Basidiomycota; class Exobasidiomycetes; order Golubeviales; family Golubeviaceae; genus Golubevia; species Golubevia pallescens. The sequence continues at coordinate 866,283 of BCHO01000014.1, forward strand.
CGGGCCTTTCAACGTCAACGGACCAGCTTGTTAAGAAGCTTTTCTTCCATAGATGCTCTTGAAGCCAAGGACACTTTCTTGTAATCATTCTTGTAATGTACAATATTTTCTTTCAAACTACTCTGACTCTATCTGTTCCGCATATTTGAGCGATTTAATATGCGTCTCTCTTAGGCTTCCAACTTCGAGATTGTCAAAGTTCTGGTCTCGCAGTTCTCAGGCCAATTTCCGGCTGCTAGCAGAAGATCTTCTATCAAAGTTTTCTTTCAATGAAAATAATCTGTCAAACACACATCAGAGCCTCTGGTTTCGTCCTCAACGACGAGCGAACGATGTCGCTTAGCAGTTGGCCGGCTCGATACGCAGAGAAAAGTATTGAAGAATCTTCTTTTCCTCCAACCGCTACATCATGATCTATCAATCACCTTTCGAAACTCCATCGTATCCTGCTCAGAGTCTCTATGAGTACCTCGTTGGAGAATTCTCCTTTGAAGATCCTCATGTGGTTCTCAAGGAGATCGAAGGCAAGCAAAGAGAGCTGACGTGAGTAGTGCGAGTTTTCCGAAGAGGGGGTAGGACAAAGAAGAAGACGCTCAATGCTTTCTCTTCTCTCATCCTTCCTTACTTACAGTCTTGGTCAGCTGAAATCTCAGGCTCAGCAACTGGGTATCTCGCTGCTAGAGTCGAACGAGCTGAAGGCTGGAGACGTCGTGATGCTCAACGCTCCCAACTCGATCGATTGGGCAATCGCCTTTCTAGCCACCCAATTCGTCGGGCTAAAGGTGAGTCGAGCCTTATCAAGATCTAGCTATGAGACCAAGTCAAGTCGAATACCAAACCCAATCGGATCTCTAACGTCACCTTTTTCTTCTCTCCTTCAGGTTGCTCTCGCCAATCCAGGTTACATTTCGCAGGAGCTTTCTCACGTAGTCTCTCTTACCGAACCAAAAGTGATATTGACTACTGAAAACCAGATTCCCAACTTCAAAGGAGCAGGACTTCCACTTTCGAACCTGGTTCTCATCGATTCGATCTCGAAGCTTCTCACTCCATCTTCGAAACAATCCTTCAAGTCGAGAAAAGCTTTCAGTCCTTCTTCTCTAGACGAAACTGCCTACATCCCGTTCTCTTCAGGAACTACAGCTCTACCCAAAGGAGTCAAGATCTCTTCCAACAACGCAACAGCAATGTGCTCAAACTTGATATCAATCCCAGATTCATTCTTCGCTGGAGAAAGATTGATCAATTTCTTACCTCTGTATCATGCCTACGCCTTACTGGTCAACTTATTCCTTCCAATTAGACTGAAAGGTACTACTCATTTGATATCGTTCAACCCGGATCTCTTCTGCAAGACAGTATCCAAGTATCAAATTCAAATCGCAGCTCTGGTGCCACCTGCTCTTATCGGTCTGTCCAAGCATGCTTCAGCAACTAAAGAGAACTTCAAAAGTCTGATCTTTGTAGGTTGTGGTGCAGCTCCACTCGATGCTGAGTCAAGTAAGAATTTCAGCGACAAGACTGGAGTCGAAGTTAGACAAGGTTTCGGGATGACAGAGACGACAGTTGGAGCCATTGGTTTACACGGGAATCAGAAACCTGGAAGTATCGGAAAGTTATTGCCGGGAGTGAAAGCTAGATTGGTGGATCCTGAAACTGGTAAAGATGTCAAGAATGGAGAAAGAGGTGAACTTTGGATTCAGGGAAGAAACGTTTGTCAAGGTTATTACAGAAATGACAAGGCTACTCAAGAGACAATCACCAAGGTGAGTGATTGCTAATCTTTGAAGGTACGGCTTATCTCCAGACTGACTCTGTTCTTCTCTAACTCTTACTTGCTCCCTTCTAGGATGGCTGGTTGAAGACTGGAGACATTGCGATTGAAGATGATGGGTCTTTCAAGATTGTGAGTCTTTTCCCGAGAGAAGGGATTCTCAATTTCAACGAAACTGAAGCCGAATTTCCATGACTCTTTTTTTCTCGCTTCTCAGGTGGATAGACTGAAGGAGTTGATCAAATACAAAGGATTCCAGGTAGCTCCAGCCGAACTCGAAGGTATTCTGAACGCAAACCCCAAAGTCCAAGTTTCAGCTGTCATCGGCGTTTATTCCAAAGATCAAGGAACAGAATTACCTAGAGCCTACATTCAAGTAGCTGCTGGAGTCAAAGACGACAAAGCATCTTTAGAAAAAGAGTTGAGCAACTACTTGGCTGAAAAGGTCTCGAATGCGAAGAAATTGAGAGGCGGGGTCAAGTTTTTGGAAAATATCCCTATCAGGTGAGTTGCTAGAAAGTGAATTTGTGCCATTTTGCTCTTGGATATTCGTTGAACTAGAATGTGACTGGCCTTGCTGCCCATCTCTTTCTCTCAGTCCAAGTGGCAAGGTGCTTCGAAAGGAGATGAGAGTCTTGGTGGAAAAAGAGAGAGAATCAAAATTATGATTTGGAATTGTAGGCGTTGAATCTAGCTAGATATATGCATCCTTTCGATTGAATTTCTATGGAAAGCTCTTCTCATCGTGGGTCGAAAGAATCACTGCTGGTGGCGAGATGTCACTTCACTGTTTCTTCCCCAATAACAATATCTCGCTTCTGTTAATGCAGCCCGCAAAAAAAAGTTGCAAAAGAGTCCAGCCAGACTCTCCCCGAGCTGATGAAGGTAAAAAAGAATCATGTCCTCAGCGAGAGTCGAACTCGCGACTCCAGATGGCTCCTGACTAACAGGATCATATTGTGATAATATGAGACCGGCGAAATGACCGTTTTTCTATGAAGACAAAGGCTATGGATTAGCCGAGTCAACTAGAATTACGTCCAGTATAGTTCAGTATTGGCTCAGATTGGCCGAAATTTCTTCCTTCGATTCCTCAATGATACGCGCGTTTTCCATCGATATGAGTCTGTGGAATTATTACGCCTAGTACATTCCACAGCTTGGTGTAGTTCAGAGCGGGATACACTTTACCAAAGACCTTGTTCTGAGCAGAACCTCCCCTTTCCTCACATTCTTGCGAGATCCAAACGCTTTGACGATTTAAGGAAGTCGCAAAAGTCAAGGATTTTAGTTTTGAGCCTTGCTTGAGACCGAGAAAATTGACCAGATGAGCATGACACGACCTCTCGCCTCTGGTCACTTCACCGGCTGATTCTGATGAGCAAACGACTCTCAAAGACGTCGAAAAAGATTCAAAAACGACAAAGGAAAACATCAAAAGGGAGCATAGGAGTCTTGCGAAAGATTTAGATTTCGATTTCTGACACGAGTCCCAATCTTTGAATCCAGTCCTCCCACCAAGCGAGTAAATCGGTCGTTTTCGAGCTCTAGCATCAGCATCGCTCGCTTTTCTCCTCTTTTCTAGTTTTTGGCAGGTACTAACTGACTTATGGCACTTGTAAAAACTACCAATGAGGACACCTGAGCCGCGGGAGCTCAGAAATCAGATGAACAGAGTGACTTTTCGATTTGGCTGAGAGAGGTTGAGTCCCATGAAGCGATCGTGTTCCCAAAATTGCATTTATTTCGTGCAGCTGTGCTCGACTGAGGACTTGAATGGCAATTGGAGATGTTCAAAACGAGTTTCAGGTCATCAGAAAGGAAAGAGAGGCAAGCAGAAGTCGAGATGACTATGAGTGCACGAAGAATGATATTTTGCGAGAACGAAACGAAGACGTTGAATTGAGATAGTGACAATTGAAGCAACAGATATGAACGAGAAACAAAAAGAACATTGAAATGGAAAGCTAAGAAGAGAGCGGAATTCGAGATCTTCTACCTCCTAGTGTTTGAAAAGGCCCTAGAGACATCCGCGCTATTATACTCGAGAGAATTATTACCATCAACATAACAATCCTTGATGATCCTAATCAATCTATCAGTTTCTCTTTCGAAGCTCTCTTCGCAAGACTTCCAAACTCTAGATAGAACCTCTGCAGCTTCGTCCGCATCTGCACCAACAGAAGAAGACGAAGGATCATCGTCATCGAAATGTTTTCCGACTCTTTTGGATAGAGCTTCGACAGCTTTTCGCATATCCTTTGATGAGAATTCTTTGAGAAGTTTTTTGAGTGAAGATTTGGAGTAGGCATTGTGTAATTGAACTTCGTTTGGAGGAGTGGATCTGAGAAGAGCATCGATACCATCGGCAAAGTCCTGGAAAGAGAGAAGACACGATGACGTTTAGTAAAGCTCAGTTATCATTCCGACCAAGTAGCTCGACAGTCACTCACCATCATCTTTCCTAGAGGTCTTCTCAGAACGAAATGAACGTAAGCAGCCAGACTATCTCCATAGATAGCTTCAGCTCTTCTAACCAAAGGCGCCAGAGCAGCAGTTCTAACTCTATTTGGACTAGTCAAAGCGGCTATGAAATGATGCATGTTTTCAATCAAGATGACATGATGATTCAATTGACCTTTATCCTCGTCTCCACCTGCAGCTGTTGGACCACCACTACTCATCTTTGCCATAGCTTGAAGAGCGTCAAACATGGTTCTACTAATCCTTTCATAATAACCATCGATTGCTTCTCTGATGTTCAAAGTCTCGGCATTCAGAAGTTGAGCTTCGACTCTATCGACAAAGACTGGGAAGACCTTGATGAAAGGAACTATACCTTTTCTCTTCTTGATGGTCAGTTTGGTCTGTTCGATTCCAGTGATTTGGTCAGAGACGAATCGTTCGAGTTGAGAAACCAATCTCATGTGAAGTTTGGAGAGAATTCTCAGCAAGAACTCGTTCGATAGCTCTTCAGCTTCAACGATGGCTCGATCCAGAGCTGCTAAGATACCGACGACTTGACTGTAAGATTGAGACAGAGGGAGAAGAAATTGAGAACAATTCAGAATCTCATTGTGCTTTGTTAAAAACAGCATCCTTGACTTACACTGGATCTTTCTGGAGAGCGTGGTCAGTGAAAGCTTGCCATTCTGGAGGCAAGAAACCGAAGATCAAATCCAAAGCACCTTTCATTTCTCTCAAAGGACCAGCAGCTCTCCTACTAGCAATCGTTCCAGGAGCTCCAGATCCAAAGACAGCTGCTGCCCTTCGTCTGAAATAAGGTTCCAGATCCATGTAATCAGCAAAGGTGACGGCATTGTCGTTGATGTGTAGAAGATCCGAGATGAAGGATTGCTCTCTCGAGACCAAAGGAATGATCGTGGTGAGAAGACGTTGGAAAGCCTGAGAGAGTGGAGAATAAGGAAAAAGACAAAGGGAATCATTAGATAAAAGTAGGCAGTCTCTTTTCTCAAGTTCTCCTCCTTCGATCCACGAGAATCTCAATCACTTCGATCTTACTCACCTCGCTACCTCTGACTTCTCCCTTATCAGCTACCTTCTTCTTATCTTTTGCAGGTCTTCTAATAGTTCCACCTCTAAGAGCAGCAGCAGCACCAGAAGTAGCACCACCACTTGGATTCAAACCAGAATTCATATTTGTAAAACTAGCTTCGAAATTGTCTTCCTCACTAACATTCTTAATCCCATCTTTAGAATTAGCGAACAATCTCAACATCTCTTTTTTATAAGCTTCACTAGCACTTGCGAAATAAGCGGCAGAGACTCTAGAAAAGATAGTGGAATCGATTTCCTTCATGAACAAAAGAAGACCACAATATTTACCCAAAGATTCCTCCATTGAAGAATGTTCCAAATCTCTAACGTTTGGTTTATTTGAAGACAAAGATTTCAATCTCGTTGGATCAGTTAATAATAAATGAACTTCATTTTGGAAAGTCTTTTCCAAAAATTCCAACAATCTTTTACAGAATTGAGTTGAATGATAAGTATATTCTTCTAATCTTTCAGTAGTTGCTGCCATTTCTGGATTACCACCTTCACCATTTGATATTCTACCATCCATATCATCATCTCTTTTAGCTTGAAGTACAGATTTATATAAAGCTGCAGCTGCATTTTCCAATAGAGAGATTCCTTCATCGTTATCCAAAGGAGCATGATGAAGAGCTTCCAAGACTTCTTCATCAACATGAATGGTATCCAATAGGTTTTCAATTTCAGTAATAAGTGTTCTTTGATTCGAAGTTTGAACTTGAAGACCTCGATTTTGAGATTCGATATGAGAGATGTCGTCTGCTCGTGCATTCAATTGAGCTTTGAAAGCATGCATCATGGAATCCATCAAATCCAATTGAAGTAAAGCTTCATCCATATGACCTACTACCAGATTTACTCTATCATCCGATTCAATGATAGCATGAATGTTAGCTGCTTCGAGAGCTGCCAATTCATCTAGAAGCCTAGCTTCTATAACATCTGCAGTCCCTTTACCTCTTAAAGCTATCGTACCACCAGAGGAAGGATCAATGGTAGTATTTCCAGTATTTGCATTTCTCCATTCGAATCCTTCCAGCATTTCTTCAACGTTTAGAAGGGTGGTATCTTCTTCATCGTCCAATAATTCAGATCCATCTCCAGTAGCCAGAGTTCCATTGATAGAAGTAGTGGAAGAACCTGCTTTACCATTTCTAGAGACGGCTTTCAAAGCTGCTTCTTTATTTCTGGCTCTTGCTTTCTCACCTCCGCTTCCACCAGAAGGACTACCTCTTGCATCTTTCTTTTTCTTCTCATCTTCCCCTAACCCTATACCATTAGAGACGCCACTTTCTCCTCCTGTAGTTCCACCATAAGGATCCTCATCGTCTTCTTCATCGTCCTCATCCAATCCCATCAAGCCAGTTCCAGCCAAAAGCATCTTTTCATAAGCTGCACCTCCTCTGACTGGTTCGACTGCACTCAATCTAGCTCTTGCATCGATTGATGGAGTAGTCAGACCATTCGCATTCCTGAGAGTGCTATTGAGTGAAGACGACGAAGATCCAGATCTTTGCTTTGATGGTCTTGAAGGAGCTTTCTCGACTGGAGGAATGGAAGATTCAGATGAAGTACTGGTCTTTGGTTTGGGTAACGAAGTTGAACTCGGAGGTAAAGGGGATGTTTTCTTGGTAGGACTATGAGTTGGAGTGACATGAGCGGAAGTAAATGGAGTGTCACCATTTTCTGAACTCTTTGAGGCATTGATCTTCTTTGATGGGGAAGGTGAAGGTGAAGTCCTTGGTAACGAAGGTTCAGGAGTTTTACTTGATGTCCTATCCAGATTCGAATTGGAGATGTTTGAAGAAGTAGAACCGGATCTATTCCTACCAGATCTACTCGTAGCTCTACTAGCACTCCTAGTCAAAGTTTCGATTTCATCCTCTGGTAAATTCAAAGTAGGTATCGAAGTTGATGGACCACTGTCTTGTCTTTTCGGGTTCCTTTCTCTCTCTCTATCCATTGAAGACTTAGATGCAGATCCATTATTACTTGAACCAGAAGTAGTCCTTGAGAAAGTAGGAGCTGGAGCAGTCAAAGAAGGAGCAGAAGGTCTTCTACCTCTATCTCGAGGATCGTAAAATCCATCTTGAGTAGAAGAAGAGGGGACGTCTCCAGATGGAGAAGGAGGAATGGGAGAACCATCGAGTCTAGGAGAGACTCCAACGTTTCTAGAGGATGAATTGGAAGTTGAAGTATTACTTCTTCCAAGGGTTGGTCTTCTAGATCTATCTCGATCTCTTTCTACTGATTTGTCTCTTGCAGAAGTCGAAGTTGGAGTCGCTGATCGTTCTTGTTTCTCTCTTGATGATGAAGAAGTTGAAGTGATGGGATTTGAGGTTGGATTAGAAGTTGAGGTTGAAATGGACGTAGAAGAAGAGGAAGTTGTTGTACTGGTATTAGAGATTGGAACTTCGATTCCTATCAGTCGAGGAGTTGAACCTTCTGAATCCCCAGTGTACTTTCGAAAGACTCTGACCAAAGAAGTCAAGAACAGAGTCTGTTCTCTACCATGTTCAGTCTGCCATCGATAGGTTCTAGAGAGAGTAAGGGCGAAGTTGTTGGCCTGTGGAAGAAGACGAGACGAGATGAGGGGGAGATAGAGTCAGATTCGAAGCCAGCTTCCATAGAAAAGGAGCTGATCGAGGTATCAGATTCGATCTGGCTTGATGATCCAAGAAAGTCACAGAAAAAGGAAAGATCTATGTAGATTTGGAAAGTGAGGAGGAAGTCAAGGCAAGAGACCGAGATGATGCTTCTGCAGCTCACCCTCTCGACTCCTCTCCTTACGTCACTCAAAGATTGTCCTTGCAATGAGTTCCATCCACCCCAGATAAGAAGTATTACTCTCACTTTGCTTGACCAACAGTCGTTGCTTAATACTCACGTCCATGACCTCTACAGCTCTCAACCCATTGACATCCCAATCCTTGCCCACACTATAAGTACCATTTGCATTCCTCTTTGCCTTGTTCAATGTGACTCTACCAGTGTCTCTCTGCACCGCCAAGATGAGATATCTTGCCTTGGGTTGAGGAGGAGCAGCACCTGACTGCTTTTCAGAATCGTCTGGAGATTCCCAGATCTTGAGATGAGCTATGTAATTGTTCCTCGGGTCTCTGGATTTGAGTGCAGCTTCGAAAGCATCCTTGGTTGATGATGATGAAGAAGTTGAAGAGGTTGAATTTGAATTGGAAGAGGAAGATGGAGGAGCGAGGGAACTCATCGATCTAGAGATAGATGCGAGATAGAGGTGGAATGTTTACTCCAAGCTGCTGTGCTCCACTCTATCTGCTGTGCTTCTGTCTTGAGGATGTGATTGATGATGAATAGAATGACTTGTTGATGATGCAATTGAGATAGAGATTGAGACTGTTATCAGCAATGGATGAGCAGCAGATGGGATGGTAAGAGGTCAAGATTGGCAGCAGCAGCTTCTTCTCGATCTCTCCTCTATCGACTATCTACTCCATTCTTCTCACTTAATCCCTCGATTGTCGATGCCATCAGCGTCCAGATCACCTTCACCTCCCACAGTCACTTTTGCAAAGAAGAAGAACAGAGGCGCAGCTGCAAGAGCAACCAGACCGATCAATGATACCTCTACCTCTACTTCCATTTCTACTTCTCAATCCACTTCCAACACTTCAAACCTCACTAAGGATGACCCAGAGGAAGATGAGCCGACAATAGTAGTCAGAACAAAGGGCATCGGTGGCAAGAAGGCCGGCAATAAGGAGAAGCCAAAGACGATAAAGAAAGGGCTCAGCTTTCGAGATGATCAGGAACAAGAGGTGAGTAATCCAGTTTATGTTCCTCTGCAGTAGTATCATCAAATCCATCATTGATGAAATACAGTGGTTTAAGAAGTCTCATTAATCTCGTTCGTTGGTTTGATCGAGAGATGGAAAGGTGAAAGCAGCTTTCGATACGAGTTCTAAGCTGAGTGATCGCAACGATTCTCCCTTCAATAGCTTTGTATCTTATCATTGGAATCTTCTTATTCACTCACTAAATGTCTCATCTATCGATTTTCTCTCCAAAAATCTCCACAGGAAGGAAGCGATTCAATCTTCGAGGTCAAAAAGTCCAAACTCTCTCTTGCTTCCAAAGCCACCACATCTACTGCTACCTCCTCATCTTCAAATCTACCTTCTTCTCTATCTCAAGCATCGATATCAAATGAACTCCCAACTTCATCCTATTCAGCATCAGCTCTAGCAGCTCTCAAAGCTGCGACTCCCTCTGCTTCAACAGCTCGTCGACAAACTTCTCCAAGTTCGAATTTGAATTCTGCCTATATGGAATTAGACGATCCAATGACTGAAGAAGATCTAACAAGGAACAAGTTTGGAAATGATTACACTCATTCTATTGATGAAACCTCAATTCCAGATGCAGCTTCCATTAGATCTGCAAAGGAAAAGAGAGCCAAAGCTGCTGCTTCTGCTGCTGGTGGACAGAATTCAGAAGATTTCATTTCTCTAGCAAGTGGTGGAGGATCTTCAAAGAAGAGTTCTTCTAAATCAATGACGATTTTGGATAACTCTAGTAGTTCGGATAGATATCAAGGACCTCATCCAGAATCAAGACTTCAAAGAGAAGAAGATGATTTAGGAAGTGGAGAGGATGAATTCGACCAATACACTGGTGCTTCCGAAAGGATAGGATTGGGTAAAAAAGCCGAAAAGGAAAGAGAAAAGAGAAGAAAACAAGAGATTAGAGAAGCTATTGGTGAAGAAGATGAAGATGATCCTATCACTTCTCAAAATGGCAATGAAAATCAAGATCAAGATGAAGAAGAAATGGAATGGGAAAGATCTCAAATGGATAGATGGTCCTTACCAGGGGAAAGACAAAGAAGGGAAAAAAGAGAGAAATCTCCTTATGTTCCTGCTGTTATACCTCTTACTTCTCCTCTGCCTACTATCAATTCCACTTCTTCTCGTCTTGAAGCTAGATTGAAATTGTTGAATCAATCAAAGGAAACTCATAGGAAGGTAGTTGAAGATGCTGAATCTAGTATGAAACAGATGGAAGAAGACGAGAAAGATAATAAGGAACAAGTTCAAAGAGAAGGAGAGAAAGAAGCTTGGTTTAGAGAATTCGAAGATTGGGCCATTAGTGTCGCTGGGTTCTTGGATGAGAAGGTGAGTGATAGAGCAAATCAACCTCAAGTCGAGTTCATTACTCACTGGTTTGTTTTCTCTTCCTTTTCTCGTCTTTGTTCAGCTCCCTCCCTTCGAAGAGATAGAGTCGGACTTCGTTCAGCTTCTCTCTCAGCGAACTCGTCTCTCTCAATTGGCTCGAGCCAAAGATGCAGAAGATGAGCTCTCTCTATTCTATGGAGTACCGAGTATCTCTCTCATTCCTTCTATCTCAAAGAATGGAACAGAAAATGGAAATACCAATGGACATCCAACCGAAGTAGATGTACCTCCGAACCCAATCGAAGACGGAGATGCACTCTCAAGTATCAGAGAGAATAGAAGAGCTATCGCTTCTAATTCTCAACCTAGTACGGAAGATGAATATCTTCTTTCTCCTCCAGATCTATCCTCTTTCCTTTCAGAAAGGAATTCCATATCATCTAAACTCGTCAATCTCTTTTCAAACGTTCAAGCTTCAGTCTTTAGAGATCCAGCAGCCAGAGTTTCCTCAACTTCTTCTTCTTTGAATCCTTCTTCCATAGCTGCTAGATTTTCAAATTGGAGATCTCAATATCCTCAAGAATATACAGGTGCTTGGGGTGGTTTAGCCTTGGCTGGAGTTTGGGAATTCTGGGCTAGATGGGAAATGTTGGAATGGGATCCTTTGAGATCCTCTGCTCCTAGGAATTCACAAAATGAAATTGAAATCTCTTCTAAAGCTGGTCCTAGAGGTTTGGATGGTTTTAAATGGCATAGTGATTTGACTCTTTATACTGACAGACATCTTTCTACTTCTGCGGAATCGAATCAAGACCAAGACTTTCAACAAATTGGAGGAGATGATGAAGCTGTAGCTACGATGGTTTCTAATCTTGTTGTTCCGAAATTATGCTCTATTGCTGAAAAAGGTGGTTATGATCCTTGGAGTTTTAGAGATACTAGAGCTATTCTTTGTCTGGTTGAAGAAGTCAGTTATGTCTTGGAAAGAGATGGTTGGAGATTTCAAGTGAGTCAATGAGCGTCTCTGATCATTATCTTCAGAGTCTAAGAGTAAATTTCGCTGACTTTTGATCTCTTTTCTTTTCTTCACTTCGTTTAGTCTTTGATCATTGCCTATCTATCAACTTTCAGACCTCAGATCAATACGATCCTTCAAGTCCTCTCTTCTGAACCTTCTTCTGCTCCACCAGGCTTTCATCCTGCTTCGGTCACAGCTAGAGTTTCATTCCTTCGTCGACTAGTAGTCCTCCTTCGGAACTTCATCTCTTGGAACAGGTATCTTCCTGAATCGGAAAAGGTTGGATACGCTGATTTGGTGGATCAATTGGTTGGTAGAGGAATGTGGAACTTGATTAGAGAGAGTAAGATGGAAGGTGGCTCTGAAATTGCCAAAGAGGTGAGTTCATCTTACGAACACAAGATTGGAGAGGCTCCGATCCGAATCTGACTTTGCTGTTTTTTCTCTCTCGACCAGGTCTTATCCATCGTTCCCCCGAATCTGCTCGCTGCAGATGTCAAGTCTCGTCTGGAATCTCTCTTTTGAGAATTTTGTACTGTATTTTACCTCATTCTTGTACCGCACTCTTTGCTTCAATCCTTCTAATCATTCGGATTCTCGACTTCAGTGTGACGATCTGGCTCGATAAGATATCGTTTGGATAGCATTGGAGAGAAAAGACTTGAAAGAGATTCTGTATGAACTGTAAACAATATTTTAGAAAGGAAGGCGTAAAGTAGACGAATCAAAGTTGGGATGAGAGGAGAAGAAAAGATCGAATTGAAAGGAGCGACCTGGGATCTACAGAGACTTGTCGATCTGAAGCTTTGGAGCTTTGCCTTCGGCTTTGAGTTCTGATAAGACTCTCTCGTGTCCTTCCTCAAAGACCGTCATACTCAGCAGGTTTGGGTAGAGACTTGTCAATAGCCACCTAGGTAATTTGATCTTGGCCTGACCCTATACTTTAAGCTCGCCAACCCGAAGTGTCTCCAAGGAATTGAAATCGAAACTCGACTGAGGACATTGAAAGCTGTTGATGCTTCTGATGAAACAGCTCAGGTGAAAGATCTTCGAAGCACATCTTGCCAGAATGTTTATGAGGCAGTTGAAGCCTGGACTTGCGAGAGAAGAACCTTCTGCATAGACGTGGATACTTTGGAGCCCTGGAAGTTTGGCATTTGAGAAAAGCTGGAAGATGGATGCTTCCACGTTGTACAGGTGAAGTTCCTTTAAGTTTGGGAAGAAGAGCATGGATTCGTTTGAGTTCTGTAGCGTGACATCTTGAGGATCGTTGTTGTCCTTGAAGTGTTCGTTGCCAATGTGAAGCTCTTTGAGGGTTTCCATGGAGTTGCTGATCATAGATTTGTTGAAGCCTCTTATACTTTGTGGATCCAAACGAAGCTCTAGCCTTTCCAAGGCATTGCCGGCCCATTTGCTGATAGATTCCCAATCTACCCGTACCCCCGTCAGATAAATTTCCAAATTCACAAGCTTAGTGGTGATTTCCAGGCCTCGAGGTGCTTGTAGGATCTCCAAGCTCTCATCTTGATCTTGTCCGTAGCTCCAAAAGGACGAATCGAGAGATCTCAAGCCTCTTAACCGGAAAATGAAATCCCAGAGCTCTTTCCCAAGTACACCTAAATGAGTAGCATCGAGTTTTTCCAGAGCTGAGCAGTCCAAGAGCTCTCTGAGAATTTCAGAGCCCTCTTCTTGCTCCCATACCTCGGACGGACTGGTTAAAAACTCGGTGAGACTGCTCCCGCTCATTCTCTTGACCTCTTGAATAAACTCTGCAATCATTTTCGAGTCCGACCAGCCGGAATCGTCCTTGATATATTTGTCATGTTTGTTGAGAACGGTGATCATCTTGCCGCCAGAGTTGCCAGCCTTTAGAGAAAACCAGATAGGTGCTTCTAAACAAATCGACTGAAGCGAGGTGAGGGTTTTCATACTTCTCAACAGCCGAAGAACATAGGGCAACAGATCGTGATTCGACTCCCAATGCCATCCAGGTCCATCGACGATCAAAGTGATCCCTTTGAGCGGTTTCTGAGACTGTTGAAGAGTAGTGAGAAGGATGTCCAAGGCTCCGAACGTTTGATCTATACCCTTGCGCTGGTCTCTTAGCAGATCATTCCAGAAAGGAGTTATGTTCAGTGAGACTTTTGTGAGTTTGTTTAAAGAGAGGAAGCTGAGCCGTTGGAAGTGATAGATAATTGGAAAGAGGTCATTGTCTTCGTCTTTCAACTTGGTGAGGTCGATTTCTTGATGCAATCTTGGAGTAGAGAGGATGCTAGCTCGCCAAGATCTTGATGCAGCGCTTGAATGAGCGATTGATGAGGGAGGGAGGTGTGAGAGAATGGAAGTGAACATTTCGTTTGGAAGTGCTTGGATAGGATCCTGATTGTCGTTGTCGTTGCTGTTGATAGCTTGCATTGTTGCTAGTGGATTGATTTGCTTGAAAGGAGAAGAATCAAAAACGAATCGAAGAGGAGGCTAGCAGCTCTTTTGAGAGATGCAGAAAGTTGGATGCGAGTGGTCGAGAAGCTAGATGGAAAAATTGGAAAAGTCCAACTTGGCTGAGATGAGGCTGCTTCATCGTCATCACATCGAAGTCTACTTATGAGCTCAGTAATGACTCTATCAACTTAAAAATTATCAACACAGATCAAAACGAGAGCGACTTTGGGCGAGGAAGCTCTCGTAAATCTCCAAAGCTTGATGGCCAATCGGTACTTTGAAGTACGTCTCCAGCCAAATCGAAGATGCACTCCTTTCAGCGTCCTGTACTTCAAAGTCTTCCTCCTCGACTCTAGGAACAATTTTCACAGATTTTCTCTTAGAAACCCCATCTGTGAAAAACATCAAAATAGCCAAAACGTGGAGGAGTAAACCTGTGGAAGGCGAAAGAGCTCGCTGGATGTCTCGACTTTCTTCGTCTATCCTTCTGCGAGTCTTGAGAGTTCCTGATTCGCTCATCGCTCAAACTTGACATCTCATTCACAATTTACAAAAGAGATACAAGTAGACTGACAACGAGGTCATTCAAAGCGGACGAGGAGTAACCGAATCATTCTGAACAGAGAAATTAGAACGGACCTTTTGATCTCATAGAAGCGAGGGATTCAAACGCTTCAAACGAAGGGGAATTCCTGGAGCATAGAATCTGAGACAGGTGCAAAACAAACAAAGAGAAAGCAGCAAAATCAGAGATCTGGCTTTTCCATGATAAATGCTGCTGACTATCTTTCGAAAGCTTCCAATGCGATCTTCGATGCAGCTTGTTTACTCACCCAGCGAATCCAATCTGGTTCAAATTAGCAACGATTCCACCCTTCGGATCAGTACGAAGCTCAGGAAGAATCTTGGACTTGCAAATGACGACAGCTGAAGCGTTCTATTGCTGAAGCTCTGGATATTTGATAGCTTCATCTCTGACTTCGCGGATCCTGACTAATTTCTCCCAGCCTTGATCCTTCTTGCCCAAGGCGGTCCTCTCACACTCCTCACAGGAGCATTCTGGTATAAGTTGAGAATTCTTCTGCTCCCGTCGAGGTCTTCGTCTTCACAATCGGGCAGATCAGTCCTATCGATTTGACCACGAGGATCGTCCCAAACTTCCGTCCAAAAGGCTGCAACCATACATTCGCTGCCTTCAATGTAGCTTGCATACAGATCCGGGTTTGCATTGTAAGTTCTACGTTGAATCTCTGGATCCTTCACCTTGGAATTGGGAGAGAAAGGCCATTTTTCCCAGCAGAGATCCAAATCTGCTTGGCCCTCGACCTTCTCAAAGTGAACAGAGAGAGCTCCTAAGATGTCATTGACAGTGACTGCTTTCGTGTTTGGAGTGTTGAAGTCGGATCTGTTGTCAAAAGTAGATTCGGATTGAGTTGAAGAAGTAGTCTTAGATTGAAGATCGAGTTCGGATTGAGAGGCGATTGCTTGGGAGTCTGCAATTCTACTGCGATCGTTGATACGATGACGGAAATCTCTGAGCTCAAACGTTGTCCAGATTCTCCCAAGCATCTTGAATCTGAATAGAGGCGGATTCGTAGCGTTTTCGAAGCCCAAATCCCCCATCTCATCCAAGTCATGATAGGTCGAGATTCTTTCAAAGCCGAACCATCTTGAAGGCTTTCTAGTGACCTTCTCGATTCGGAAGACTCCATGACAGGATTTCCCATAGTTCTCCAGAGTTGATAAACCATTTTCTAGAAGGTAGAAGACTTTAGAAAGAGCTGGATGCATCTCGATCCTCTTCTCTCCAGCTCGATACCTGTTTTGAATTGACATTTCGTGAAAGGGGGCTAGAAAGAGAGCCTCTTGAACGGAGCGAACTTTGCAGCAATCGTTTGTCAATTTGTTTACTCTCTTGATCTTGCATAAATCGAAGTAGTCGAGGTAGACTAGGACTTGAAGCCAAACATGCGAAGGGAAGGGAGAGGTCATGATGATCTGAAGTTTTCGGATCAGGGAAGAAAGAGGAAGTGTGATTTCAGTTCCCCCTTTCAAAAGGATGCTGGTAGATAGATCAAGGTGACTTACCAAGAGAATGATAGAGCAAAGATGAAACGAGTTGATGGTTGAAAGAGAAGAAGTTTATTCAAAGTTGAGTGCATCTTCGATGAGAAGATCTTGTTGTCACTGTTCACCATCACATTGCTTCCAGAGAATCTTGCTTCTCCTTTCCTCTCCAGCTTCAACTCAAGACATCTCAGTGAAGAGGTCGCAGGAGAGAACTGAAGAAGCACTGGCTTGCTTTGCTTGCTCGTCCTCTATTGATGATCAGCAGCAGTCGAGCTGCCTCAAAGATCAATCTTCTCGATGCAGCTCATCTACTTCTCAAAACGACGACGACGAAAGCAGCAAGTGTGTCCTCAAGCTTGAATATCAATGCATTAACCTCAATCTCTTCAACAAGATCAGCAGCCCATCTAGAGCTTCCATTCCTATGTCCAGCTCTTCTCGATCAAGCAGCAGCAGCTGACAAGAATCACTCTTCTGCTTCTTCTACTTTCAATCTTCGAGCTTCAACCTCGAGGCTCGGTTTCAACAAGAGACCCAAAAGATTCCATTCATTCCCAATCAATCCATCTCGCTCTGCAACTGCGACTTCTTCAAGAGTCAGCCTGGAAGATCTTCATCAAAGCACAAGAGCTCTTTCTTCTTCTTCCACTTCCATCTCTGATGCTCCACCTTCACCATGCCAAAGTCGAGATGATGTTGATGCTAGTCGGAATCCAACAAGTGAGTCTGATGGTTTCATATCGATGCACTTCTCGAGCTGCCGCCTTGATAGAGCTCTCTTCCTACTTCTTCTCACCTTCACTTCTTCTCACTTCCCTACCTCTGCTTCTCTCTCACTAGCTTCCTACCCGTCATCCAGCTCATCGGAGAGAGTAAGAGCTGAAACCTTGTCTCTATGGCAGATGGAAATGGATGAATCATTGGAGGAAATCAGGCGGAAGGAGATCAGAAGTCTTCATCGAGATCCAGATAGAAACAAGAGGAAGTCAGAAAGGACTAGGAAACAAATGGATGAGTTGACTAGAAGGAGCTTAGAAGGAGAAACTGGGATTGAGAACTCAGTATATCTAGAAAGAAGGCAAGAGAAAGAAATGAAGGAGAGAAGCAGCTCCAATCGAGAAGGTTCATCATCATCTTCAGATTCTACTCAAGATGTATCTGCATCTTCATCAAGTCGAGATCTCTATCATTCAGACCCAGATCCGAATCCATTAGCACAACACTCACTCCTCCCTTTCGGTTCACCACGAATCCGAAGGCATTTGATCAACTTTCTCAAGAAATCTCAATCTAGAAATCCACAAGTTCAATCCATCTTGGAAAGCTGCTACGAAGTCATCTCTAGACCTACCAATCCTTTTTCTCAACAACTAGCTTTCGAAGCTTTGACGAATCTGAGGACTCTACTGCAATCTGAAATGGATTCAATCTCCATCTATGAAGCAAGACTCGCAACTCATTCTTTATTGTTATCTTTCCTTCAGTTGAACAATAGAGTCGCTTTACAGACTTTCTTTTCTTTTTTATCTACTTTATCCTCGAGTTCGAAGAATGGTGGGATGGGAAAGGGGAAGGCAATTTGGCCTTTGGATAGAGACGTGATGGCAGAATTGATAGTCAAATTGGGGTTTCAAAAAAGGTTTTGGGGAGTTTTGAAATTGTTCGAGATTGAGAACAAGAACTATTCAAATTTTAAACTCGATCCCAGATCAGAGGGAGATCTAGACGAGGACTCAACTTTCCAAAGTCAAATGAATCATCAACAACTTAGAGCTCAAGCTGGACTTTGTCAATGGGAAGAAATCTACGATCAACATTTGACTTCACCTTCCAATCCAAGTTCAAGACTATCAATTGAAAGTTTTGAACTTCTTCTTAGAAGTGGGATGAGAATGAGGGACATCAACTTGACGAACTCGATCTTGAAGAAGATGAAGGAAGAAGGATTAGAGCTGACAAGTCGAAATTGGATGGCCTTGATTAGAGGCTGGAAAGATTCCAGAATTCAATTTTATCAACTTTCAAACGATCTTGAATCTCGCTTCAAGGAAAATCAGGAACTTCTAGAAGCTCATCTCGATGTTCGAGAATTGAATCAACTACTACGAACTTCGAGTTCCGCTCAAGATCTAGAATCTTGCCTTCTTATTTTGAGAGGCTTCAACCTGTTCGATCTATCTCGACGAGACCTCAACGATCTTCAGACTGCTACTTCTATTCCTCTACGTCCAGGTTCAATTCCAACTCCTAATTCTGAAACCTTCGCAATCCTATGTCAATTTTTAGGGAAGTTACGTAGACCAGCTTTGGCATTGAGATGTTTCAAAGAAGCTTTGAAGCTCCTTATTCATTCGCAAGTCAATGAAACAAGATCAGGAATCGTTCAAAATCTTCAGAAATGTTGTCAGGGAGTGATTCTAGGTTTCCTATCTTCGGGAAGACCAATGAAAGCATTGGACTTCGGGTCTTGGGCTCTAGGTAGGACTCGTTCTTACGTCGATGGATCAAAGGTCAAGTCGAGTTTCGGTTTGGAAGAGAGTCAAATAGGCCTGATAGAACCTAGTAGTTACATTTATTCTTCACTACTTCATTCAGCAGCATCTCCTCAAGTCGCTTCCGTCAATGCTGCTAGGAATATCTTGTTGGACATGTTCGAGAATGGTTTCAAGATGCAGGATCCTGTCAGAAGAGCTATGGCCGGTTTGGTCTATCAGAGTATCGGAAAAGGGAATGATTATCCTGCAATCAAGAGAAGTTTCGGAAGATTCGACGAGGGAGAATCAAATGGATCAGTCGAGGGGAACGAAGTCGAGAGTCTTTCCGATCAAAATTCAGAAAAGGAAATGAGAAGATTTCTCGAGGTTCTGAAAGACCAAGGATTCGAAGAGGCAGTCACTTTGGCGGAAAGGAATTGGAAAGTGGAACAGAAGGCCATCTCTTCTACTTCTTCCTTCTCTTTCAGTCAAAGGTACAAGAAACGGAATGCAAGAAATCGACCCAGCATATCTCATCTCTCGGAAAGCTCCCAAGAGCTGTCTCATAATTGGGCGAAAGAGAACTCTCTTGGACCTGGTTTGGATCCAGTCGAATGGGCTTCTTCGTCTCTTGAACCGCTTTCATCGAGGTCACCTCCAGAACTCAAGCCTTCTACTATTCAGCAATCTTTGGTCACTTCATCCACTACCTCTCACTCATCGACATCGAATCGATACGCCTTGAGAATCAGAATCCAATCTCTTCTGAAAGGAGACATTGAATCCTCAATCGAATTGTACAAGGAAATGGAATCACTAAAGATCAAACCTCTCTCTGTTCATATCTCTCCAATCATTGAAGGTCTAGTACAACTCAATAGAATGACCGAAGCCGAATCTCTGTTGATCAGTGCAAGAAGAGAACTAGGGATCAAGCCTTCAATCGAGGTTTGGATTGCTTTCGTCGAGCATTGCATTCAGAACAGAGACTTGTTGAAGTTGGAGAAGGTTTTCAAACTCTTTCGGGAAGAAGGAGGAGCGGAAATCAAAGATCGAAGATTCAAAAACGTTCTTGAGGATTTCAGGCTGAACTTCAGGAATTTGACGGGTTGGAAAGATTGGTCCGGTAGAGGTTGGGAAATTGAGCTGAATCGTTTACTGGAATCTTCGCCTTCAGAATCCAACTCTCCTTCAAACTCATCTTCTAGTCTTACTCTATCTCCAGGTTCCAATCACTTTTCTCAATCTTCAACCCTCAACGATCCTTTCCTCAGACGAATCCTCTACCAGTCAAAAGGCAACGAGAACCTAGATCCTTACCTATTTCACATCAAGTTCTTGAATCTAAACTCGAATCTGGATTTCTTCAAAGCTCAAATTTTTCTCTCCGATTCTTTGAGAGAAGGATTGAAACCCAATCTACCTATTGTTTATGCTTTCAAGAGATCTGGGAATTGGATCAGACGTCACTTGAACCTCGTCGCTCAATCTCCTTCTCCTCTAGACAAAGACGTTATCACTCCTAATGAATTCAAGTCCATCAAATCATCCAAAGCACAAGAATTGGTCGAGGCTCTGGAGGTCTATAAGATGAATTTCGAAAAGATCAAAGGGGAAGAAGAGAGATTGAGAGTCGAGAGAAAAAAGGAAAGACTTTATAGAGAACAAGTGGTGGATCTCGTGCTGTCGGTCGTTGATGGGACAATCAAGAGAGAAGGCTTGGAGAGAAGAAGATGCGAAATTGAGAATTAGCGGAAAGGGGAACGAGAGGAAAGGGGATACAAAGTGTGAAGTTGTGTAACAAAAACATGAGATCTGTATCTCGGATCCTCCTTGCTTGTTTTACTAATGCAATTTCTCAAATATTCGACTGTTGCTATATCTCTGATTCCATCTTTCAGCGATCTTCCTCGAGAGTTCTGGCTCTTGAAGATACTCTGCTAGCTTCGAGAGTGGATGATCTACGTCTTCCTTCGCTTCCTTTCCTAACGCCTGGACGTCCTCACCGGCTAGGACTCTCTTTCGTTCTGCGATCTTGTTGAGAAAAGTAAAGAGATTAGAAAGAGGTTGGCGCCATCCTTTGGGCTTATGAAGTGTGGTTTCGAGATGGGGAATGCAAGCGATACAGGGTAGTATCTCTAGTAGAATCCAAGGACGTCCATTTTCTTCCCCTACTGAACACATTCCGCTAAGATCGATGCTTTCTGGACTTTCCAATGCCTGGACGGCTTGAATGAAGGTTTGTATGGAGCGTTGAAGTAAAGGTCCTGTTTCGTCCATGTCTTCCGAGTAGTCTCGAGGCATCACGCCAAAGAATCCAACTTTGAATTCACGAAGATTCCGGGTGAGGAGATGAAGCGGAGCTTGAAGGAAAGATGCACGAGTGGTAAAGATGCCTTAGCGATTAGAATCCAGGTCGTCTTTCAATTCGATCGAACAATCGAACTCTCTTGCACTCACTGGGTGGATGAAGCTGTCCTGAAGATGGACCTAGAAAGTAGTCTTCCTCGCAGGCAGCTGGTTTGATTTCTAAGGATTCCAGGCTTCCCGATTGGACTAAGCTTTCGACGATCTCAGTCAGAAAAGGGACGTCCGAGGTAGACCACCGCAGACTCTTGAGGTTGGTGAAGGAGCGAAAACAATCCACCAAGGCTTCCTTGAGATCCTCTGGAGATCGTATGTTTGCATCGAATCCTTCTCCATCCGGGCCAATAAGAATATACCTTTCTTCTAGCCGCGACTGCAGCTCTTCGTTCCATTCCACATCCTTCCTCTTCTTTGCTTCTTCCTTCATCGATTCGATCGTCCGAGAATTGAAGATGAACTGCATCGCTTCAGATGGCACTACGGGGCCTGGCCAGACTTGGGACTCATACTTTATCGAGAATGTATGAACGTAAGATCCAAGAGAAGGATTGAGCTGCAGAGCTCTCCAGAGTAGACCGAGAGTCTTGAACTGTAGGATAACAATCGTCCCAAACAGCCGAGGTAGAGAGAGGCGACGGAAGGTCCAGCAGCTGAGCGACAGAGAGACGAGAGTATCAAACCTGGTGTTCTTTTCCTTTGCTTGACGACCGAGCCGATAAAGGGGATGTGTTGAGAATAGACTCCCGTATTCGATCCGACTTTCTCTGCCTGTCCAAATGTGCTCCAAGATTTCGCTGCAGGAGAAGAAACGAGATAAGAGTCAGATTGCGGATTTGGAAGACGTGCACATCTATCTACTCACTTCAGAATATCGTTTGTGATGGTTTTGCTATTGATCAACAGACTCGACATCTTGAGGTGGTGTTGGAAGAGGATGAAGGAGTGAATCGAAGCATCTTCGTGAGACATAGAGTAGAACGCCTCACGTCGACGCCGAATCACCCCTGATTCGAGACATGTATCTCTCGATGGCACCAGATTTGATCATTGGGCGTCAACTAAAGATGTTCAGAGACTCAGTAGACCTCGAAAATCGACGTTCTACTGAGTCTCCGTCTTAAACATAAAAGTGAGTGTCGTAGAAGCTTCTCTCTTCTTCACTCTCTCTCTCCTTTCCCTTTTTTTCTCTTCTCTGGTATCGCTCGCTGGTCGAGATTCTTTCCCTTCAACATCAAAATGCTTACTTCAAGACGTCAAGCTGGCCTTTTTGGAATCGTCTCCCTCCTTCTCTTCTCTCTTTTGCTCTTCGTCAACTCGGTCACTGCTGCACCTCTTCAACTTCGAGGGTCATCGGGTCCTACTTTCTGCAATGTTCCACTTAAGGCCAATAGCTACTATAGAAATGTCTGTCTAGGTCTTCTAGACCCTCGAACTGGATCAAAGGCCCAGACTCTCCCCCAGCCTGGAGTCGCGTCAATTGGGACCAATCTTTTGCGATGGCAGACTTCTAAGGACATGGATGGCATCCTCAACAATCGGTTGGTAGATAGGTCCGAAATACATTGTGATCAGTGAGTAAGACCTTGTCTTCAAGCAGAAACGTGTTGGCTCTCTTGCTCAAGTTGCCAATCATCTGCCTTTCTTTTCTTTGTCCCAGCGTCCTTGAGATCCAGAGCCTGAACAGGGCTCTTAGACCCTTGGATACTGGTGAAAACTGTCCTGACTTGAGGGATGCAGATGCGCTTGACACATTGCAGAAGGTGATCAATGGAAAGGGGAATCTTCGTCTACTTGATGGTGAAGTAAGTCGGTCAAATACTGGATTTGAACCGTGGTCACAAAGAAGCAAGCATTGACCACTTCGTCTTCTTTCCCTCTTACACACAGGTCAACAAGCTCAAAGGGAGATACACGACCAGAATTCTGACTGCAAAGTACGGCACCAAGAAGAGGGGCCCAAAAGCTCTTGTGCTTCCCGTCCTTCAAGACCAAAGACTTTCTCAAGGCATCAATGCGTATCTTTCGGTCATCAACACAAACGAGGTAGAGCTGGTCGCTGCTACTGCTGATCGAGTTTGGGAGGTTCTCGACACTGCCGTTCCAGGTATCTTTGAAGAACAGTCCAAGGAGGACTTCGTTGAGGATATGGTCGAGGATTTTGTAACTCTCCAAAGCTTCTTCAAGACTTGGGCTAGAGCAACTCAAGGAGACCATGGTCCACTATGGGCTCCTGCAGGAGGAGAATTCGCTGGAATGGCACTCACAGCGGATGAGATTGAAATCGTTTCTCAAGCGAATGCTCAGGACGTGATGGATTTGGAAGAGTCTTTCTCGCAAGATGACGAAGATGAGAGTCTCGGTGGCTTTGATACTTCTTCTTCAAAACTCGGGAACGAGGTAGGACCGGCAGTACTCACTCAAGCTCCTCCGGTCTTGAGAATCTTGAGAAACGGAAAGGTTATGGCATGCAACCAGAAGAGACTCAATTCCGACAATTCTACCTCTGAAGACTCTTTGGCTTGTGAGCTACCTTCTAGAACCAAACAACAGCCTCCAATGGATTCTAATGGACTTCAAGCTCAGGAAACGGCTTCGATTCTTTCTTCTTCCTTCTTTCCAGAGACACAGCGTCTGTCGACTTTGCCAGCTCAGATTCCTTTGTCTGCATCTCTTCACGTTAGTCAATCTTCATTTGATGCCAACAAGTCTTCTCCAACGTCGAGGCTTTTCGCAGATCCAATTCTAACGCCAAATTCTGGTCCGCTTACTACCTCAAGAGTGCTCGTCAACACGGTGTCTCCAAAAGCTTTCACTCGTCCAGTACTCCTCAAGTCATCAACTCGGCCGATACAGACAGCTTTGGGTGGTGTGAGCCGAGCAGGGTATGCCAATTCAAGAGTAACAGGTTTGGGACTCGGGGGAGGACGAGCGAAAAGTAAAGGTTTGGGAGGAGTGGGACCTTTCGCTATCACTCCCAAAGCGACGTCGAGAAAGCTTCTCTGAGTGTACATCACTTCTTTACAGCACATCACTTCTGAACTGTAAACCTCTCTCCTTTGTCTTAAAGAACTATTTCTTGCCCTTTCAACTCTGCTTCCAGTTTTGACTTTGATTTGATTTCTTCTCTGATTGGTAGCTCTTCGCTCTTCGCCAAGTGAAATCTCTTTCTCTTCTTCTCTAAGCAATCATCGCGACACTTTAAAGCAAAAGAAATATCTATAGGTTGAGTTTTTAAATACATTCAATAGTGATTGTAACAACAAACAACAGCAGAGAAAGTGATTCTCGAAGTAAAACGACGTTGTCGTCCAAGATCTACCTCATCGACTATTACACTCTACTTCACTTCCTTTTCTCCTCTTTCTGGACTCCTACTCCTATCACCCACGGGTGTCCCACTTCCAGGAGGAGTCCCAGCCGGTTTCTCGTTATAATCTTTCCTCTCCCTAGCTTCGCTTTCCAAAATCATCAAACTCTTTGGATGAGGAGGTCTGAAATTCTTCTGACTTTCCAATTGTTCATCCAGGATTCCACAAGAAGCAGCGATGAATCCCAAGAAAGGAGGGGAAGGGTTCAGAGGACGAGAGGCGAATTCCGGATGAGCTTGCATTCCGACGTAATATGGATGATCTGTACGAAGAGAGCATGGAATGACAAAACAAAGAAGGTGATTGATGAAGATCAGAAAAGTAGAAAGTCAGATTTCAGGTCATTCCCATCGCAATCTACTCGAAGACTCACCGACTAGTTCCATGATTTGCATTCTCTCTCCCTTCTCGTCCTTACCGACGAACCTCAACTTGTCCTTCTTCGAATTCTTCTCGTCTTCCAACACCACCTTCTCTTCCCAACCAGTTAGATTTGGAGTGGTCGGAGTACTTCTCTTCTTGTTCGAAGGAGGAGTGACTGGTCTTTCCAAGATTCCATTTGAACTCGAGCTACTACTACCACTACTACTACTCGAAGGATCTCCCTTTTCCAATCTTTCGATGTATTCTGGGTTGATTTCGTAACGATGACGATGTCTCTCCCAGACTATAGATTCGTTTCCGTAAAGCTTCCTAATCTTTGACCAGTTTTCACTTCCCTTTTCAAAGATCGAAGGTCTCAAACCTAACCTCATCGTACCTCCCAAATGAGTCTTTGAGATCTCTGGCATGTAGATCACCACTGGATCCTTGCATTTGGGATCTAGTTCTGAAGAATTGGCATCTATTCGCATTGAGAGGAGAAAGATAGAAGAAGAGAAGAGATCAGCAATTCAAAACTGACGAACGAACGATCCATTCTCTATTTTTTGACTTGCTCTCAACAGATAGAGAGAGCCCAAAATTCAGATTCTCAAAACAATGAAACGATTCCAGAAACACTCACCAGTGATACCACAAACGTTCCTAGCGAACTCAATGACAGCAATCTGGAAACCCAAACAGATTCCCAAAAAGGGAATCTTTTTGGCTCTAGCCCAACTAGCAGCGTAAACCATTCCTTCGGTTCCTCTCGTCCCGAAACCTCCTGGAATCAAGATTCCCTTTGCAGAGCAGACTCGATGCCAAGCTTCATGATACTTGACTGGATTCTCATCTTCAGTCGAAGATTCCAAATCCGAAGCTTCGACCCATTTCAAGACCAACTTTCTCTGACATCTCAAGGCTGAATGTTCTAGAGATTTGATGACTGACATGTAGGAATCCTGTAGAGCAGTGTACTTTCCAACTAGGACTATCTCCACCTTGTCTAGTAATCGATCGTGACTTGATGAGATCGAAGGCAGAGGAGAGACAGAGAGAGAGAGAGAGAGAGAGAGAGAGAGAGAGAGAGAGAGAGAGAGAGAGAGAGGAGGTACAATGTGAGTAGAAAGAATAGAAGAGAGAAGTAGCGATATAGGATCCAAAACTCGAATTTCGAAATTCCCAAATCGGACGAAACTTGAGAGTTCGAACTCACCCCATAGTCAATTCTCTCCATCTAGTTCTCAGAACCTTTCCGTTGTTCTTCATCTCTTGACTGATACCATTCTTGACGTCTATGTTCAATCTCTTTTCGAAGAACTGGACCATCCCTTGTTGTTCCAGTAGGATAGGGACGTGATAAGTGGAAGAGACGTCGTGAACTGCCATGACTTGATCCGGACCTACATGACAGAACATGGATAACTTGTTGATCACTGATCTTTCCAGAGGTTCGGAGCATCGAGCTGCAATCTGCGAGCAAGTCAAAAGAGTAAAGAACAAGTCAGAGAGTAAAGAAATAGAGAGAGAGAAAGAGTTGGAGAGATCGAAGAAGGTGAGAAGATGGACAACGTAAAAAGACTCCTGAAGCTGAGATTACATTCTTGAGCTTTTATCAACCCTCCGACAGAGATTCATGATTCAGTTCTCTCTTTTCCCATCTCATCTCGTCTCATCTTCTCCCTCTTGAATCCTTTCTCTCGTCTCGGTCCTTTCTCACTTTTTTCATCTAGACCTTTGCCCTTCCCCCTTTTATCATTTCCTACTCACCATATCCGGCACCAAACCCAGCCCTCTTAGATCTCTAATGGCAGCCTGAGTAGGCTTCGTCTTTTGTTCTCCTCCAATGACTGGGACCAAAGAGACATGAATGAGAGCAAAGTTGTCCTTTCCCACTCTGAACTGGAATTGTCTCATGGCTTCCACAAAGGGAGCCGATTCAATGTCTCCTACCGTCCCACCCAATTCAATGATGCAAACCTCTGGTTCTTGTCCAGTTTCATCCACTGGTAACTTGGACACTCTCTCTATCCAATCTTGAATGGCAGTCGTCAGATGAGGGACTATTTGAACCGTTTTACCTAGATAGTCTCCACGGCGCTGGTGGTTATACGCGATTCGGAATAGAGGATAGAGGATTTGGAAAGAAAGGAAAGAAGAATATGAGAAAAAGGTAAAGGATGAGAGATGATGGAATAGAAAGTCCAACTGTCTTTTTCATCTTCTTCTTCTTGCACCACTCTCTCTCTCTCTCTCTCTCTCTCTCTTTCCTTGTCGTCGGACTATGTTGACTAACCTCCTTATCGATGACCTGACTGTAGATTTTGCCAGTGGTGATGTTGTTATCCCTTCTGAGAGTGACGTCGAGATACCTCTCGTAGTTTCCCAGATCCAAGTCTGCCTCTCCTCCATCGTTTAGAACAAAGACTTCTCCATGCTCGGTTGGAGCCATGGTTCCTGCGTCGATGTTCATGTAGGGATCAATCTTGATGGCCGTCACCTTCAATCCCAACGTCTTTAAGAGCAATCCGGTGGATGAGGCTGAGTAGAGAGAAGAGAAGAGAAAAGAGGATGAGGAAGTGTGCTGCTGTCTACTGCACTCTCTCGTCTCTCTATCTCTTACTGACCGATGACTCCTTTTCCTATTCCAGAAATGACACCTCCACTGACTACAATGTACTTCATCTTGAGTAGAGTAAGAGTAAGAGGTACAGCTTGATGATGAAGAGAAGAACAAGCTGAGCTCGATCAAGAAAATGAAAAAAGTCATCAATGTAAATATTCCCCTCAAAATCGCGAAATTCCGAGCAGCTCATCAGAATTAAAGCGCATCGTAACTGTTACTCTCACTTCCCACTTCTCTATTCTCTCTCTACTTCCCTTCAAGATGGCCAGGGCAGGACCTTCTTCTTCCAGACGTCGTCTTCAGTCAGAGGAACAACTGGATCAAGAAATGCACGACGCGACTCAGAATGGAAATGGAAATGGTGATCAAGGTTCAGACGATGATCAAGATCAAGAAGAAGAAGAAGAGCAAGAGGAAGAATCGACTCAAAGAAGGAAAGCAGCAGACATTGTGGCAGAATTGAAACCTCAACCTTTGGATCTAAACTCTGGAAACGCATTAAAGACTTTGACTTCCTCTTACACCATCTTTGTCACCACCTTGGAGGGAAACCTCAATCAGTTGAAGGAGGCAGTCATCGCTACAGAAGATCACAAGGTAGGAGAGGAATTCGATCCAGAAGATGATCAGGTTAGTACACAGTAGAGTGCAGTGGATCATAGGAGAGGAGAGGAGAGGAGAGGTGATCGAGATTGGAAAAGATAGACAGAGGTAGGAGTAGCAATGAATGGGATAGGATGAATAGAGCGGCATACGACATCCTTCTGCCTATTCGGTAGGATGTATGCCCTCAAATATCTTTGGATCTCTCAGTAGGATTCAGTCACCATGACGTATCCGCATTGTCTCTGCTCTCTATACTCTCGAAATCCCAATTCTAACTTGGGCCTTCCTTCTCCTTCTCTTCGTGTCACCCTTCCCCTTTTCCTCTCATTAGATCTTCAAGGATTCAGATTTGGAAGCTCGTGAGATGTTAGACTTGATAGCAGAGGCACAATGTCGTGAAAGGGCCTTCAAACAGATCCACGCAAAATTGAATCAAGGAGAAGTCATTGTGAGTGTGGGGTGAAAACCTCTTTGAGATCCTTATTCTTTCCCCCATTTTCAGAATCTGAGAACATCGATTGGGTAGATCATCGCAAGAAATAGAGAGAGAAGCAACCCAGAAGGAGGAGGGCAGGGAAGATTAGGATTTTGAACCTCTCATCTCTTATCCTACTCGAGACCTTTTTTCTGACTTCCCTCTGCTCATTTACCTTTTCTTCATGGATCTCTCTTCTACTTTACCTTGCATTTGTCTACTGGATCTTACTCGTGCTTTCAGCGCGACGTCAACGATCTCTATTCGGAAATGATCGAGAAGGAAATGGCAGTCTATAGAACAAAGACTTCTCGTCAGAAGTATCTAAAGAGCCAAGCCTATGAAGATTTCAGGAACTCGATCTGGGTGAGTTAGTAAAAGTTCCTTTTTTTCTCCTCTCGACGTGCCTGTTTCTCAGCACATGATTTTTCGAACGAAAAATGGTTCCAAAAACCCTCTCGCCAATTGCTGACGCTTCGAATCTTTCTTTCCTTGACTCCCAAACTTCTTCTCCCTCCATTTTCTTCAATCGATCTAATAAAAGGAACCACGTAGAGATGATAGAGGACCGATGCCATCCCTGCCTGAATTGATTCCTCAAGAGGAAGGAGACGAGGATGACGATTCGGATGATGAGATTAGAGTTGGAAACATCATTAAAGATTACAAATGTCCAATCACTACCATCTTGTTGGTGGATCCGGTTACAAAGTGAGTATGCGAGCTCAAGGATTACTCTCCGGAAGAGATAAAGAATCGAAAAAGAGAGAAGGATCAGAAAAGCTTTTGGGAGAGCTGTTCTCTACGACATGCCACTCCCCCTTCTAAAACTCGATCCCGAAACTGATTCTGGTCTTTTCTTTTTCTTTCCCATCTCTCAACGATTCCCCCTCAACTTGGCTCCTCCAACTTCTCTTTTCTTCCCTTGCAGTACGAATTGCAAACATTCCTATTCGAAAGCGGCCATCATTGACCTGATCAATTCAAAGGAAAAGAGATGTCCAGTGTCTGGTTGCATGAAAGAAGTCACGAAATCCTCCATCAAGGAGAACAAGTCGTTGAACAAGCAGGTCCAACAACACAAGAGAAGAATGGAGGCAAAGGAAGAAAGTAGGAGAGCTACCCAGAACGCTGGTGCTGCCATCATTGATTGAGGGGAGATAAAGCCTCTAATCGATTCTGAATCTTGCCACTTTTCTTCTATGTGGGTCTCTTTCAGTGGGGTGTTTTCGAGTGGCAGGCTTTTCACCTTTTCTCTTTCAACGTCTCCTCGAGACTATTCGATTCTCCTCTCTCTCTCTCTAGGTTGAATTTGTACAGTAGTCCTATGTTCCTTTTTCACTTTTCCAATTGGCTTCTCAGATTTCTTCGATGTTGTTTGATCGATGACTTGAGCGCAAGTGGCAAAAACGTGTGTTTTTAGGCTGCTTTTTCAACTTGGGAATGTTCTTCTCGTTTTTGTTCTTATACTCTTGTCCCTACCACATCAAATTCGAATCAATCCAATCCCACATAAGATGAGCTACGATCTAGTTGCCTTAGGTAATCCATTGTTGGATATGCAAATCAGAGGGGGTGAAAAAGTATTGGAAAAGGTGAGAATTGGAAAGGTAAAAGGTGGAGAGGAGATAGCAGACTGAGAACAAGTCGCTCTGCTCTGCTCTGCTTTGCTTTGCTTCCCCACGCTTTACTGATTCTATTCATTTCCATCTTTGTTCTTGTTCTGATAATATGCTATGATGTCTCGTCTATCCATCCATCTTGTTTGGTGCTCTCTCTACTTTGTGGTCGATGATATACTGGGACTGTGACTGTAGTACGGATTGAAAGCCAACGATGCAGTGCTTGCCTCTCCAGAACAAATGGTGAGTTTCTCTATTTGCTATTCGGAACCAACCAGGATAGATAGATTTATCTTGTATTCATTCTGATTAGATTATCCTTCTGACCTTTGACTCTCGCTCCCATCCCAATCCTCCATCCTATTCCTTCTCGATTTCTTCTCGTCCTTCTCTCCCCCCTCTCCTTCTTCTCTCTCTCTCCTCTTCCTCTACCATCAGTCAATCTACAAGCACATTGTAGACAACTACCAAGTCGTCTACGTGGCTGGAGGAGCCGCTCAGAACGCAGCTCGCTGTGCTCAATACGTTCTACCTGCAAACTCGACTGCCTACCTAGGTTGCGTCGGAGACGACGATTTGGCAAACCAACTCAGAGCTGCAAACGACAAGGAAGGTTTGCATTCCGCTTATCAGGTCGACAAGGAAAACGCTACCGGTTCTTGTGCTGTAGTCATCACTGGTCACGATCGGTGAGTTAGTTGGATTAGGAAGGATGGATAGATTTGGCAAAGTGCCATCACGAATGAGTAGCAAGGAAGTGAGAAAATTGGTTTCGATTCGAGTTCCCATCACTTGCAACTCTATCTGTCTTTTGAGACCATCAGACGAGGTTCAAGAGCTCGGAATCCTTTCTTCTAGAATCTCTCCCTCTCTTTCTAAGTCGCCTTCTGTTCTAACTCTTCCTTTGTTTTTCTAAACCTTCTCCTCCATCATCGACAGTTCCCTCTGCACCAATTTGGGAGCAGCAGAGAAATTCTCAAAGTCTCATCTAGAGACCCCAGAGGTCAAGAAGCTCATCCAAGGAGCAAAGTTCTTCTACCTCGGAGGTTTCTTCTTGACCCATGGATTGGAATCCGCTTTGGTCTTGGCAGAGGCTGCAAAGGAAAAGAACGTGGTGAGTATTGGCAGACGTGGGGAGATCAGATGAGAGTCGCAATCGAAGAGGATGAAAGAGTGGAAGGATTGGTATGAAAGAAAAGAAGGGAAAAGGAGAAATATCTTGGGAAGAGCTCGGAAGAAGTTCTTGAGTCGAAATTGATTTCAAGAAGTCTTCTTTTCTAGCAGAGGAAGGGAAAAAAACCTGGCCATGAGCTTCTCTTTTCATCGCTGACTGTCTCGCTTTCTCTTTCTTCCCTCTTTCGATCTATCAGCCATTCTCGATGAATCTCTCTGCTCCTTTCATTCCTCAATTCTTCAAGGATCAAGTCTCTCAAGTTCTCCAATACTCTTCCCTAGTCTTTGGAAACGAGTCTGAAGCCGAAGCCTACGCTGAATCCCATTCTCTAGGAACCAAAGATCTATCATCCATCGCTCAACACATTGCCGATTCTCCATCCAAGGTTTCCATCCCCAGAAAGGTGATCATCACCAATGGTTCCAACCCTTCCATCTTGGCCATTCAAGGATCAAAGGACAAGCCAACCGAACATCCAACTCCAAAGATCAATCCGGCAGACATCGTAGACACCAATGGGGCTGGAGACGCTTGTGCTGGTGGGGTTTTGGGCGCCTTGATCGCTGGAAAGAGCATCGAGGAAGCCATTGAGGTAGGACATAAACTTGGAGGAATGTGCATTGGTCAGGTTGGACCGATCTTGAAATTCCGTGAGTGTCCAAGAAGAGAAATGAAACGAAGATTCCAATTCTTCTTTCTCTTTTCTTTCGATCCTTTTTTTTTTTTTTTGGCCTTTGCTGATCGCCTTTTTTCTCTCTCTTGATGATCTCTCTCTCTCTCTCTTCCACTCTGCAGCAAAGGAAAAGGTCATGTAAAGGGCGGAAATGGAGTTCTTTTCGCTTCTTCTTCATGTAACCTTGTCGATCGATGGATAGATCTTTCTCTACCTCTTCTTTTCCTTAACAAAACTAGACTGCCCCTCTTCTTCTTATAGCCTCTCAATCAAATTCAAATACAGTCGTGCTCAACTAACGCATTTCAACAATCTTTCTCTCGTCTCGCAATCTCAAAACTTGTCTCCTTCGTTCCACAATCTCTCTCTCTCTCTCTTTTCTGTATTTTGGGTTTTCAACATACCCTGCCTTGAATCGTTTCGAATCAATATATAATTAACCCACTTTCTTAGTCGAAGAACGAAGAGCGAAGAGGGGATGTGCGATACTGAGCAATCTCGGTGTTTCTTTCTCTAAAAGTGGAGGTGCGAATCAAAAGAAGAAGTTTGCTGTTTCGAATCTTGTCCCCCAAACCATCACTTTCAACTATACTCAACAATGTCTGCTCAACAAAACATTCCAGGAACTAACACTGTAAGTCAAACAGAGTAGATCAGAGTAGAGTAGGATAGGATAGGATAGCCAGAGATGATTCTCTCTCTTTCTCTTTGCCTTGCCTCGCTCACTCTCTCTCTTCGCTTTCCCTTTCTCTGACTCTCACTGGACAGTCGCCAGAAGATCTCAAGAACCAAGCTTCATCTCTAGCTGGTGACGCCCAAAAGAAGGCTCAAGAAGTCGGCCAACAAGCTCAAGAAGGTGGTCAAGTGAGTAGAGCAAGACGAGCAGAGAGGAGAGCAAGAAGAGGATTGCGACATTGAGAAAAGAGAAAGAGACGCATACATCCAGTCGAATTGAAGAACTAGACAAGATGAAATAAGTGTAGAGTCATCACAGTTGGCACATTTCAATTCAACGCAAGCATTCCGTCGAGTTTCCATCTTCAAATGGATGATGCCATCCTCTTTGCTCTCCACTAATCCAGCTTCTTTCTCCTTCTTTGCTTCTCTCTCTCTACAGTCCATCTACCAACAAGCTACCACTCTAGTCTCTGGTGAGTAACGCATTCTGCAGTCCCTGCCTCTTCTCTCCCCTTTGTCTCATTCCATCTCTCCCTTCTCTCGCACTGACCTCCCTAACCCTCTTCTCTCTCTCTTTCTTCTCTCAGACACCGCCACTTACATTCAACAACAAGCAGGTGCTCTTCTAGGCTCAGCTCAAAACAAGGCCGGTGAAGCTCAAAAGCAAGGTGGAGACGCTGCTCAACAAACCAAGGACGCTGCCAACTCTGCTGCCAAAGACGCAAAGGACATTGCCAACTCTGGAGCAAAGGAAGGTCAAAAGAACCTCAGCGACTTGACTGAACAGGCTAGACACTTGGCTAGCGATGCCATCAACACTGCTCAAAGCTACGTCAAGGTGAGTACCCAGAGTTCGAGGGAAGGGAGAAGGAAGAGAGGAGGAGAGACAAAGAAAGGATCGGAAGTGGAGACGTTCGAAGAAAATTGAGAAAGAGATCTACGTTCAATAGGGAACGAATTGCCTCTTTGATTCTTTGAATTGTGCTCGATAGACTTGAATCTCGACTTCCATCAAGAAAGTTCCATCGCACAATTCATTCAACTCAACTCTTGCCTTTCTCCTTCTTCCCCTTTCGCATCTCCTCTCCCTCTTCTCCTCCTTCAGCCTGCTCAAGACCAAGCAGCCGGTGGTGCTCAATCAGCCACCGACAAGGCCCGTAACCTAGCCTCTTCAGCTCTAGACACTGCTCAATCCTACCTTGGAGAAGGTCAAAAGAATGCATCTCAAGCTGCAGACGCTGCCACCAACAAGGCAGGTGAACTCTCTCAACAAGCTCAGCAAGCTGGAAAGGATGCTTCTAGAACTGCAGATGATTTGGCTAGTCAAGCCAAGGGAGCTGTTCAAGATGCCACCAAGAAGTAAAATAAACACTGATGATGCGCTTTTTGAATCCGAAGAAGACTTTTTTCTTTCTCTTTCAAATACCCCCTTCTTCTTCTTCTTCTTCTGTAGCTGTTTTTCAAATTCATAGAAATCATCCCCCTTGTATATGCCCTCTTTGAATCACAGTTCTTACTCTCTCAAACTTGCTTTAGCTTTCAGATTCTTCTGTTTTATCTTTCTGCTACTTGCTAGCTTACCCTCTTCACTCCTCTGTCAAATAAATACATTTCAATTAGGTGGAAAGAAACCCTTTTTGGTCTTTTCACTTGCAAAGTCTGAAAAGCAGCCATCTCTATTGAGTTGAAGCAGAAGGAAGTGTTGTTCTGAAGTCGAAGTCGATTGTGAACTTTTCCTATCTAGTATCTCATACTTTGACTTTTGCTGGTCAGACAGTTTACCTCTTCTCAAACAAAATGAATAGATTCGACCTAGATTCCAACCTTTTCAAATGTATTGGCATTAAGTTTCAAAGATGAACAAGTCATCGAATCTAATTAGACTACATACAAGTATGAATCTACATCAATTGAAGCTCGATCTTTCATAGCTCCATCCATCAAAGCGATCTTCTATTCTTTCCGGATAATATTGATCAATCATCGAGATTGTCAAGCAGAAGAGAAAGAAGAGATCTTCGTAGGAGACTTCTCTATTTTTGCTTTCTTCTCATCCACCTTTCGATTCAAAACCTTATCATTTCCACATTCTCCATCTTGATTCTTCCATTAATCATTATGACTCCATACTACTGAGTCTGAATAATGATTCCTCCATTCCAATCTTCCAAGAGACGGACCTTGAACTCACTTATGAATGTCTTTCTCTAACCATCTTCTAACCTCTCCCTCTTTCGCAAGCTTATGTCGAACAATGAGATCCTTTCAAGCTCCTCTTTTCCTTTCAAGCCATCGATTTGAGTTCTCTTTAGTCTGATTATTGAGAGATTGGCCTTGAGGTGAGGAGCAAAAGATGGACCGAATCAGAAAGTGCAATTTTCAGATTGATAGAGGAAGGCTTCTCTTCTTCTCGTGCTCTTGCTTTTGTTAACTTCGATTCGATCTAACAAGAAGGAATTATATGTGAAGACTTGACAGATTGATGATGATGAAGAAGAAGAAGAAGCAGTTGTGATGGTTGAGGTTGAAGTTGAAGTCAAAGTCAAAGTCAAAGTCAAAGTCCTCTTGAAACGACTTCTCTTTCAGAGTTAGACTGTCTCTTCTCTCCTTCATAGCTCGATCCAGAACTCGATATGCTTTCCTTTCCTCTGAAAAGATCAATAGAAGGACAGTGATAGCAGATTAGAGAAAGTGGAAGAGATTCTCTATCTTTACGCAATCTCTTCTTCCCTTTCGATACCAAATCCTTATCATTTCGTCATTCTCTGTCATTTACTTCCAGCCATTCATCGAATTATGTAGTTCTAGGTCTAAAGAACTGTCCTGGGACTCCATTTTCCCTAGAAAAGATTCGTCTATTAACCTTGCGAAGATCTTCTCTCTCTATCTTCAATGTCTGATCTCGTTGCTTTGCAAGCCATTCCGCTTCTCCATGAGCACAAGAAGTCTTTCTAGCCATTTCTATCTCCTCTGTTAACTATCCCAAATCAAAAATGATCTGACTCTAGAGGTTGTGGACTTTAATTTGAGATGAAGATTGGAATTGATTGTGTTGTTCTGGAAGCGTAGTTTCCGATCCTTGTATCCTTTGCTCTCGCCTTCTTTGAGGCTTGAACTTGATGGTTTGAGGCGATCATTTGTTGAAGTAGAGCAGCTAATAGAGATAGAATCAAAGTCTGAGAGATGGTGGAATAGAAGTTGCTGGAAGAGAGAGAAAGAGAAAGCCGATTCAGTTTCTTGTGTTCATCAACGGCAAACTCTGTTTCTCCTTCAATTTTCTTCGATCTCTCATTTAATATTCTTCCCAACTCAATGATCTGCTTTACTTTTTGCTCTCATTGTATGATCTAAACTCTATTCATATGATATGCTTGCACTTCTGAGATTGAGGTTCATAGACTTTGACCGGTGGTTAGAAAACTCAATCTCCTCTCTGTTGACCCTCTTCTGTTGTTCTCTTTCAGAACGACAAATACTGGTTCTTGATTTGTAGAACCACATTTGACTTCAGAGTAAGTACTTCATTAATTCTTTGCTAGTCTGTTTCAGCAGTAGTTAGATCAATCTTTACGATATCAATTTTGAACTGTGGTCTTGCGCCATCTTCCATAGTTTTTCAAATTTTGGAATCTATACTTAACTTGCTAGATACGTCAAATTCATTATCTCAGTTACTTGTTCAAGCAATTGAGATAGGAGAACTTCACACAAGATTGAGTTGAAAGTTTCTACTCTTCAAGAAGTCATTCTCCTTCTGATTGTTCAACAATCTTTGAATCAAACAACCTTATAAGCAATCCCAGAAGTCATTCAATAGCTTATGTCATCTCATTCAAGTGTCAAGACTCTGTAAAGTCTTTAAAACAACTCTGTGAAACCTATCAACTTCCCAAAGCACACAAATGCAATCTTTCAGAATCAAATTACTTCAAATTGCTTTCTCTCTGAAACAGACCTAACTCAAAATACTTTTTTCTGTTTTTTTTGGCAGTTCAAGAGCAATTTAAGGGTCAGGTCCAGTGGAGAGAGTTTCCACTCCAAAGAAGAGCACAAGAGCCAAACCCTAGGTTTTAATCAATGATTGTCATTACAACTGACCAAAGTGAGTCAAAGTAAGCGCATTCTAGGTGATAGACAGGTTTTTTTAACCACCAGGCTCTCTCAAGAATCCACCAAGGGCAGATTCACATCTAGCCATAGGCTCTTGTCTCATTTTCTCTCTGTTTCTCAAGTCCTTCTACAAAAACTCCTTTTGCTCTTTGTTTTATTGCAATTTAGAGCGTGTTGACCCCCAGAAATTGCCCAGAAAATGCATCCCGAGGCCCAGGTTTGATTTTGAGCCAGATCGCCCCCATGAATTTCAAAAACATCAATCAGCTCCATTTTCAAAGTCAATATTTTCAACCCCCAGTAAGCCCCAAAAAAAGAACCCCCGTTAGGTGCGCTGATTTTATGACTCGCGCAGTTTTCGAAACCTGCTTCTAAAATCTGGTACGACTTTGGTGCGACTTGGTATGACGCGCAGGACTTTTTTGGTACGAACCCTCAAGCTAACTTCCGTTACTTGTTTGGCTTATAGAGCCATCAATTCTACTCTGATCGCTCTCAAATTACAATGTAAAATCATTTTTCAACCCAAAGAATGATCCTAGGTAGATAGAATTGGGAAGCGAGAGCTTTGAAATCTCGAAGATCAAAAGCGTCTTGGAAGGAAGTTTGAGTAGAGCCAACTACAATCTTGGGTTTAGGGTTAGGGTTAGGGTTAGGGTTAGGGTTAGGGTTAGGGTTAGGGTTAGGGTTAGGGTTAGGGTTAGGGTTAGGGTTAGGGTTAGGGTTAGG
>BCHO01000015.1:600000-848729 GCA_001599655.1 Golubevia pallescens
CCTTGTTCGTCAGCTGAGCCTTTGTTTCAACAACTTCCTTTCTCCGCTCACTTTCAGACATCTTCAGAGCCAAACCTAGAGGAGCTCCTATCTGGGATGACGATGATCATGTTCATAGATGTGCAGTCTGCACCAGTGAGATCGAACGTGGAATCTGTTCAAACATAGGTTGGTGAGTAGAGCTCGAATGTATGCCATGTCTCTCTTTCTTCATCCCCTCGTCTCCATTATCTGACTTTTTGACTCGAACGTTTCTCGATCTTCAATCTTTCAGTGGAGAAATCTACCCTGAAATGTCTGATTTTGGAGAGGATTCGGAAGAAGAGAATCATCTTCATCAATACGGACATGGTTTCATTCCTGCCTTCAGTCCTTCTATCGATGGTGGTGCTGGTTCGGACAATGAAATTGAAATTGACGTTAGCTCCTCGGAGGACGGAAGAGGTCGTGGTCACCTTCATCTACCCGTAGATCAATCTGATGAAGAAGATGACGAAGAATTAGCAGATTTCATCGTTAACGATGAGGGAGAACTTCCACGTCAAAGACTGCAGCTTCAATTCTCAGAAGAAGAGGGGGATGGTACTAATTCTGATGAAAGTAATCCTGTTAGAGGGGGTAGAACCGAGACCTTGACCGGAGCAGATTCTTCGGAAGAAGAAAGTATCCCAAGAGCTCGTGAATCAAGATACGACTTCGAACCCTCTTCTGATGAATACGCTCGCAACAGAGCTGGTCCTTCCAATCCATCAAGAAACCAGCGCTCATCGAGAGACCATCAGAGACCTAGGCATCAACACACATCTAGAAATCAACGCTCAGGAGGAAGATCGACGTTCGCTGTCGTTTCCGATTCAGATGACGAAGTTCAGCAGGTCGCCGGTCCCTCCAGAAACGGATCTAGAGCCAGGCCTGCAATGGTTTCGGATTCAGAGTCGGACGACGAAGTGGGACGTGCATTAGCACCGTCGAGAGCTTTACCGTTGAGAGCTTTGGTCAAATCAAGAGCCAGAAATGCAAGTCATGGAGCTAGATTAGGAGTCTCATCTTCCGACGAAGATCAAGAGCACGAACCTCAAAGGCGTTACTTTTTCCTTCCTGGACGTAACAGAGGGGGTGTGGTTTCGAGTCCTGTCTCATCTCAAGAGGATAGAATTGTAATCCGTGGTTCTTCTGAAGATGAAGACGACGGAGATGATGGAGAAGATTTGGGAAGAGGCGCTGTTCTCTCAGACAGTGATGAGGAGCTTCATATTCATTCGGAAGGAGAAGAAGGAAGTGGGGAAGACAATCAAGCCATCTATTCAGATGAATAAAATAATGTTCCGAACCTTGTCAATAGAGAATGATCTCAATGTACTCTAGTCCTTTCCTTTTGCAATCTTGGCCTATCGAGGGTTTATTTTCTCTTTGCCTTTTCGATCTGTTTCAAACTCATTGCAAGTTTCCTTTTGTAAAGCTAAGCTACTTTGATTCACCTTTGTGATTACGTCCAAATTCCAAGGAGGAGAAGATGGTCTTCTCGAATCGTTCTTTCGAAAGAAATCCCTCTCCACAACCACATCATCGTCTCGATCCTCGTTCAAGATGCCAGAATGGAATAAAGTCACGGAGCAAGTTGGATTGCTGCTAGCAGAGGAAATCAATCATTGGCCAAAACAAATCGGTCTGGGTCAAGAAAGGAGACAAAAGGAAACAAGGTGAGGTACCAACTTAGCTTTAATGAGAGTCCCTCTCAAGAAGGAAGTGGGTCGGCAACATAATTTTGCCATGTAGTTTTCAGGCTATAGAGACCTTGTTCTGACATCGTCAACTTTGACTTCTCTGTGTCTCAAAATGAAGACTCAGAAGCTCTGCTCTTTTAGGTCTCAGTCTTCTAGCAAGGAAGTCTTCGGACTTCTGGCTACTTCTTCTTCATAAGCAAGTCTCAATTACGAATTTAAACATCGAATTTCTACTCCAGGGTCTCCTGAGTGTTCCTACTTCCTTCAACGACACCACTTCTTTACGCTTGGACTTTGAGCACGACGAAATCACTCCTAGTAGGTTTCTTTTCAGCTTCAGGCACCCAGCTCTAGCTTCTCTTCAAGAAAACCTGCTAGGCTCCAGTAAAAAGTCTTCAAAGCCAATCGATGTCTCATTCGGAGCTTTCTTGGCCTCTATGAAAACCACAGAGGGCAAAGCTACACTGCAAGTGCAAGCCTCTCTTTCGGCTTCGGTCTATGCCATCATTCTCGAATCTATGCCTAATCTTCAGAGATTAATCTCAACTCAACAAGTCTGGTTTCAATTTGTCAAGCTTGAAAAGAGAGGTAACTTGTCTTTTTCTAGACCTCTATCAGGTCTTTCGAATCTCAAGGCACTTCGCTTAGGGCAGAAGAATCTGATGAGACTCTCTGCGAGCAATGGGACTTGGCTTTTGATCTTCTTAGAGAACCTCAAGTACCTTCAGATGGTGATAGAATTCGATCATCAAGACGAGAAGTTCCTGCAAGATCATCAAGAAGTTATAGTGGGTAGATCTAAAGTAACTCATCTCGATTTGGGTTCCATCTTTATTCCAAAGAAGAATGGCCAATGGCCAGAGGCAGTTCTCACTTCTGGAACTCTAAAGAATTCAGTACCCCGCCTAATCAGTTTGTTTTTGGCAACTACTGGAAGACTGGTTGAGTTCAGGCTTCGTAACTATGATCAGTCAAACTTGCTTCTTGTTGGAGCAGCGCTATCAATCCTAGAAGATCTCACCCTCTCAACAAATGGTCTAGAATATTTGAGCTTATTAGGAAAATGGATGACTTATCCAGATGCTCAAGAGAAACAATATACGACAAATGAAATATATACGACAAATGAAAGGGTAGTCAACTTAAAGGCTTTAGAAAAGATCTCTTTGGACCTCCAGGCAATTGTGACATTCAGACAATACGGTAGCCCTTTATTTAAGGGAAGCAGCTTTTCGATGCCATCTCTGAAATGTCTGCATTTCTTCTCTAATCAGAAAGTAGAATCGCTTCACAAACGCACTTCTGAAGGAGAGCTTCTGAAATGGATGCAGAAAGATTCTTTCCCTCAATCTGTTAAAGAAATCATCTGTTCGAAGAATGCTATTGATTTGGATGGAAAAGTCAACATCTCAAAAACAGATCTAGATTGGAGGAAAGATAGAGATGGTCTGAAGAGTTTCTGTCTTCAAAGAGGCCTGACTTTTACCCTTTTGGACGATGACGAACATGGTGAGTCGATCAGAAAGAAAATGCTATGTCAACAGACGCTCATGACTGACCTTTCGAGTTTTGCCTTTCACTTCGTTTCCTATAGCTGCGTTTTAACGGTTCCAAGTTTGGTAGAAGTCTTGTGAACTTGGTCAAAGAAGGAAAGGATGATAAGCTTTACGGAAAAAAAACTTGCAATGGCGCTGTTTGAGAATTTCATTTTGTAGACTCGACTGTTGTTCTTTTTTATTGCGGTTCTGATATGATCCCGAATCAACTAATTTCATTGATGGAATCGAGACAAGGCAGACAGTCAAGTGAGGAGTGAAGTCTCGCTGAAAGTTCATTAGTATGAAAATATAAATAAGAGGTCAAACTGATGAGGGAGATTAACAAGGACAAGATGCTGAAGGTGACAGATGAAGGAGTCCAAACGTAGAAACTTTAGATGAAACCGCGATAGAAAGAGAAAGGGACAATAGCATGATGGGGTAATATTTCGTGGATGAGATGCGCAAAAAAAATCGTAGTCGGCGATGTTGGCAGAAGTTTAGGTCAATCGACTCATAGCCTCACCACTCTTCACCAAACCTTTCCATTCCTTCCTAATATCCCTAATCTGTTTCCTAATTTCATTCCTTCCCAAAACTTCCTTACACCAATTAAGTAATAAATCATCATTTTCCGGCACTATATAACTGCTCAACATTTCCAAACATTTCTCAAAAGAGAAATCCTTTCTACTCAATCTATCCCTGAATCCCCACAAAATAGCCAGAGAAAAGACGACTAAAAAGTCTTTTCCTTCGAAAAGTAAGACATCCCAAAGTCTAAGTTGAGTTTCAAAAGGGATAGAATTTGCGAATAAAGTGATATACCATCTAGTTGCATAAGCAGAAGTTGAAATGCCTTCAGATTTGAATTTTTCAGATAGATTGGGTAAATAGATTGATACTAGAGATTCTTGAACAAAGAAATTTTCCACTACTCCTGGGAAACCTGGTTGGAAGGTTTCGTGTAGACCAATGCCACCCCTTGAGGTTGAAGTTGAAGTAGAAGTATCGACGTCAAGATTTAGATTTACATCTTCATTATGATCTGGATTGGAAGGTATCGCAGGAGAAGATGGTAAATGAACCGAAGGAACTCTACCATGTAATGAGCATAGGAAATCATAAGAGACTTCCTCAGTCAAATAACATAATAGAGTAGCAGCAATTGGTCCCATTCCTTGACAATAACCGCAATCCTTGCAGAATAAAGAGAAACAATGTAATAGATGAAATAAACTCCTTTGACCTTTACCATATCTAGTATGAAAACTGATATGACCAGAAATAGTTCTAGGAACGTCCAAATCGATTTGAACGTCATGAGGTGAAGATCTCTCGAGAAGTCGTTTATATCTCGAGATCTCATCTCTCCTTCTCTTCTTGATCTTTTCCAAAGTTGATTTTGATGGTTTCGAATTCATTTTCAATTCTTCAAGTTCTTCTAAATCTCCTAAATGATTCAATCTTTCAATCAGAGCTCCCCAAGCTGCACTTCTCCAAGGATCCGGGATTCCTTTATAAATTCTTCTTCTCAATTTCTCTTCACCCGAAGAACTTCGTGATCCAGAAACTCCTTCCAAAGAGATAGATTTGGATTTCAAATGTAAGAAACCATATTTCAAGACGTTTAAACCTTCATCTCTACTCTTGACTATCAACATTTTGTTCCATTTCTTGACTCTTTCGACTTCTTTCTCTTTCAAAATCTCTTCATTCTTCCTTCTAGTTTCTTGAACTGAAGCAATGATAGTTTCTGCATTCGAAATAGAATTCTCAGAATTGTTGACGCCATTGGTAGACAATTGACTGTTGCCGTTGAGATTTGGACTGTTGACGACACTACTGGCTTCACTAGGCATTGACAAAGATGGAGAATTGAGAAGAGTTGGTTCACCAGTTTGTAGGGTAGTCGGATATTGAAGTTCAGATTTGGCAGACTTCGAAGATGGAAGTACTGAGTAGGCATCAGAAGGTAAGATCGCGACTCTTCCATGAAGTGATTCGTCCAATCGTCGGGAGAAGAATCCGTATCTGGCAAAGAGAAAATCAGAGAAGAAGGATCAGCGTCGAAGCTCAATAGAGAGTCTCTCTCAAATGCCTTCCTCGATCAAGAGAACTGAACTCACCTATCAACTTTACCCAAAAATTCCTCTCTCTTCCTCTCGGCTTCTTCTTTCTGCTTGATCCTATCCTGTAAAGTAACATGAACCTCAGTCAGATTACTAAGACCACTAGAATGACTATTCGTAGATCTAGGACCATTGATAGGTAAAAGGAAAGAATTCTGAGAAATGATACCATTTTTCCTTTCCCTTTCCAATTCCGTTTCCAGATTACCATCTCCATCTCCATCCCCATTCTCATTCTCATCATCAACCGAAGTAGAATTGGTATGAAGTTCATTCCGATTCGTACTTGGACTAAAAGAAGAGATGGAAGTTGGAGTAGGAACAGTGGTTGAAGTTGGTAATTGATTTTCTTGATGATGAGTGATACCATTTGCCAAGACCGAATCGATTTCTAAGAGATTCATCTGTTTTTTCTTTTCCTCTTCTTCATCATCATTATTCTCTTCTTTCTGTTTACCTTTGGATTTATCCTTCGTTCCCTTTTCTTTATCTTTTTCTTTTCCTTTACTTTTACCAGATTTATTTCGGAAAATAGATCCGCCACTACCACCACCTGCTGCATCTCTAGATTTCCATTTCTTCAAGACTTTCTCATGGTTTTCTTCCCCATTTACAGAATTTGTCTGATTGGATCTATCTAGCATTCTCTTGAAATCCTCACTAGAAACCGGAGGTCCCATCGGAGTGGTAGGTCTACTGGAATTCGTCCTTTTCCTTGAAAGTAAGAATCCAAAAGGTGATGTTGGAGTCTTTAAAACTTCTTCTTTATTCTCCATCGTTGTCGAATCAATCACCCGTTGTTGATTGCTCCAAGAAGGTTCGGTCAAAGTTATGTCTTCAACTCGATCATTTCTCAAAGTTTCATCTCCATCTTCCTGTTCATCTTCGATTTCCCAAGCAGCTTTATTATTTTTGATCCTCGTAAACTCAGTTCCTTCCACGAAACCATCATCCTTTACTCCCTTTGATTCGAAATGTTTATAAGTCTTTCTAATGAATTGACCTTCTGAATCTTGAGGATTCAACCAAGATTCGGAAGAGTTCAAGGTGGAATTCAATCCTAAAGGAGGTGGTGCTAGATTGGAACTTGAGGATTGATGTGAAATGGTAGATTGAGTCGGATCAGGATTTGAAGAGATGGAGGAGGTTTCTCGAGGTCGATGAAGGTTGGAAGTGAATGAAGATGAAGAAGTGGAAGAAGCTGTGTTCAATCTTCTTTCCTTTCCTCTTGTCTTGGAATTGGTATCATCTTCTATCTGATTTTGAGCTGAATGACCTGGCTGGTTGTCATTTGAATCTTGAAGATGATTCTGAGCTAATCCCAAGTCTTTAGAGGACTGGGTTTGTCGATCCTCCTCCTCTGTGTTCTCCTCTCTATTCTCCGATACATGTTCCGATGACTCATCAGGCCTATCAGGCAGGGATTTGTCATGATTTCCATCGTGTAATGCCAGATCAGCCTTTCC
Organism: Golubevia pallescens; assembly: GCA_001599655.1. Taxonomy (NCBI): domain Eukaryota; kingdom Fungi; phylum Basidiomycota; class Exobasidiomycetes; order Golubeviales; family Golubeviaceae; genus Golubevia; species Golubevia pallescens. Next base: position 606,861 of record BCHO01000015.1, read on the forward strand.
CTTTCCTTTACTGTCACCTTTCTTCTTCCCCTTTGATTTGGTGGCAGCACCACTACCATGAACTCGATCTTGTAAGTCCAGGTTAGGAACCAGAGAATTATGAATTGGAGCTGGAGTCAAAGTTGAAGGGGAGAGGATAGGATTGTGATTTGATAGATTGAGAGAAGGATCTGGGATTGGAGGAGGTGGTGTGGATTGAGAAGAAGGTGCAGCATCATCGGATTGAGAATTGAGTTTGTTCTTGTTTGATTTCCTCCTGAACAGATTCAAACTGAGTTTATTGGAAGGTCTACTTTGCTGAATGGTGGAATGATCAGAAGAAGAAGCTGCAGAAGTAGTTGAAGTGTCGATGGGATTGGAGATTGGAGATCGAGATTCAGACTGTTGCTGCTGCTGCTGCTGCTGCTGCTGCTTCACTTGCTGACTGTTTTCTCTGATTTGATCTTGATTTTCTTGTTCTTGATGTTGAATGATTGGAGATGCAGGAGTGAATTGCAGACTTGGTAGATGATGATTGTCAGTTGCAGCATTGATAGGAGACAGCAGCAGCTGATTGGATTCCCCGTCGATGTGCTCGTTGCGATTGGTTTTCAGACTTGAATCTTTGTCAGAGTTGCTTGCTGGATTCAATTGAATCGATTCAGGTGGAATTGCTGTCACTGTCGCCTTCTCTGCCAACTGCAATCGCTTCAATCGAGGCGATCGAGATGTAGAAGAGCTTGCTTTCTCACTCTCATCTTCTCCCAATCTTGACATTGACGTTGATGCAGAGTAACAGTTCCTTCTCGACTTAAGATGCAAGCCTTTGAGGAAAGAAGAGAAAGGATGCTTTGGTGACAAGGTCGAGATTCAGTTCTTCCAAAACCCCTCTCGACTGATTAACTCAACGTGGCTCGAATCTTGCCACAATGCGAACAGCTATCCTCAGGTCCATCCTCGTTAGAATAAGAAGAAGAACAATATGGTTGGCTTGGAAAGATCAAAATCAGAGATCAAGCCGAAAAGGGACGCAAAAGGTAGTAATAGAGAGAGGTAGAAGTCTACTGGATGAGGGGATGAAAATTGCACGAGAATCTAATGTGACAGCTTGCTTGTAGATTTGGATTCGAGGAAAGCTCTGAATGTAAAACCAGAGATTATGGATTCAAAGAGAAAGAAGAGAAGACCCACTCCTCCAAGTGCTTCCCCTTCCCCATCTTCTTCAACTCCCCAGGGACCTCTTTTCAATCCTTTTTCTCTAAGCTCTAAAGACCAAAGCCACTCCTTCATCTCCAGCGCCAACCAATTTCCATCCCAATCCTTTAGTAGCATAAGCGCCCACACCGCCAGTTTCCTTTCCTTGAGTGTAACCATCATCAATTCCAACGTCCAAAGCCAAAACTCCATCAGTGAAACCTTCATGAGTGTTCAAACAAGAACCATTTCTAGAATCCCAAGTTTTAATAGTATGATCTGAACTAGAAGTTGAGAACAAATGACTACCTTTATGTACTTTTAAATTCGTAATGGCTGAATCATGATAGATTTCACATCTCATTTTTTGATTTGATAAATCCCATACGATTCCTTTCCCTTCGGTTGAAATTGTTATTACATTGTTTGAACTACTTGCAGTCGGAGTTGAGGTTGATGTTGAGGAAGTAGGGGGAAGAGGATTCGCTGAACCTAATAAATCAACGAAAGAAATCCCTTCGATACTTTCTCCTGAAGAATGTCCTTCTAAAGATGAAACTACTGAAATTGTACCATCTTTTTCTAGATTTCCTATGTTGATGACTTTGACATCTCCATTGGCTCCTCCTACTATCGCTATCTTATTGTCTGGACTTATCGTTAGAGAGGTGATTCCTCCATCCATTCGGAATCGAGAATCATGCTCTTGAAGTTTGGCTAGAGGATTCGTTGAACGTGGATCCCAAATGATTAGGGAATTGTCTTCGGATGCTGTGACTAGCTTTTTTCCTGTTGTGTGATCAGAATGAGAGATAGAATAAGTTAGAATTTAGGAATGAGATGTGCTGCTTCTTCTTCTGTGAAAAGATGTTCGAGTTCAAAGAGACAAAAAATCCAACTCACCGTCTGGAGTGAAAGTTCCACATGTCACTGGACCTGTATGACCTGAGAATACATTCATGACATTTCCAGATGGCACTGAGAGAAATCAGAGAGGAGAAAAGAGGAAAGAATGAGAGAAGGAAAAATGTCAGAAATCGTCGAGACATCAGAAGAAGTCTGTTTGAGTAAGAGTCAACCTCTCTCTGAGAATTTCAAGAGAACTGAAGTCCAGCAGAAGACGCGAAAGATACAAAAGCAAGAGAAATTCTCGTTTGAAAAGAAAGCAAAGATTAGAAAATTTTTAGAACTCACAATGCCACATCCAAACTGTCGAATCCGAAGCTCCCACCACCAAGACGTTTCCTGTTGGATGCCATGTAAGCCACTGTAAGAAAATAGATAATTAATAAGAGTCAGAGAAAGCAAAAGAAGGAGATACCAAAAGCCTAAAGCGGGGCAAGCGTTCCAAAGAAGAAGAAGTTCTGTTCTGGAAGGCTCAGTCGAACTCCCACTTCTCATCTCAGAGAGGTCTAGAGCACAAGAATCCATTTCCTTTTTTTTCAAAGTCTGTATCTGCATCCAAGACTCATCTGGACAAGTTGTAGATCGAGCGCTGCTTCAATCTCTTCTCTCTCTTTCTCTCTCTCCATCTTCCCAGATTCATCTTCGCTTCGAAACTCACCACAACCTCATCTGGACCTTCCAAATTTGCGATCAATTCCCAATTCTTCCAACTATCCTTTAATTTCCAAACCCTAACTTTGCCATCCATTCCACCACTTGCCAACATTTCTCCATTAGAATTCCAACCTACAGCCGTGACTGAATCTTCATGACCTTCCAATTTGAAAACCTCTTCTCCATCTCTTGTATCCCAAATCAGAGCTTTCTCATCCTCACCACCACTTAGACATAGAGGAGGAGAAGGGAAAGTAGGATGTAAAGAGATTGAAAAGAGAGATTTCCTATGATTGTAGAAAGCGGCTATGGAAGTATCTTTGAATTCGATTTGTTGAGATGGATCTTGATTCATTTCTGAATCTTGTTGGATTTGATCTTCTTCTTCTTGACCATATTGTTCTTTTGCTAATTCTTCATCGTCTTCATCGATTTCTGCATCATCTTGTGCATCTTCCATTGGTTCATCTTGTCCTTCTCCTTCTTGTCGATTGTCTTCGTAAACTTCTTGCTGATCTTCTTGAGCAATCACTGCTGCTGCTGCTTCTTCGGCATTTTGATTCTGGTTTTGTTCTTGTGGATTCATGACGAATTAGTGATGGAGTGTGAGTGGTTAAAGGTCAAAAAAATTCTGAGATCTTCTCAACTTTCTCTCGGTCTTTAGGCAAAGCATCTTCAACATCTCCGTCTTCTTCCATCGCCTCTTTTCTATTTCTGATCAACAAAAAACAACAAACTTATAGAGAACCGTCTTTAGAGCTCAATAGACGACCTTCAGCAAGGCAGTCGAGCGACCTCAGCCGTCAGCTCTAACCTCGTCGATTCTCGCAGTCTCGCTCTCATCGACATTCAAAAGGAAGAGAGCGGCATATAATACAAGTAAATTAAAATGGCGGAGATGAAAAAGAATACAGATAATAAGATAAGTAAAGCAAAGTGTAACCGAACGAGGACCAGTAATCAATCATAAAATTCCACCACGACTCCAGACTTCGCTGCTGTCTCCACGAATTTCTTCCTGGCCCTGTAAAATTGATCACCATTCTCCAGATCCGCAGGAGGAGCTTGGTCAAGCCGATCGAGAGGTCGCCTTGGACTTCTTATGAGTTTCAAGCTCTTTGGCAACATGCCTGACTCTAGCATAGGCCAGAAAAACAGCTCAGCATTACCACCACTCTGTTGGAGACGCCAATCTGAGAAATTATTTGCCAACTCCAAACTCTTGATATCGGGACCTATATAAACTCCATTCTGGGAAGCCGCGGTACCAAAGAAAGCATTGGCATCAAACCTTAGGTGCTCCAACTTCTTGAATCTTCTAAGAGTAGACCAAAATCGTTCATCCCTAGCAGCCTTTTCCTCTGCTGGTCCTTTATCCTGCCCCTCTACCGATAGAGATCTCAAAGTTGCTGAACTTCCAATTAAGCCTTTGATGAGATCATTCGTTGGGAACTCAAAAGGTTGTGAAACCGATGGGACGTTCATCCTTGAATCTTCGATGAAAGTCAAACTAAGGTTCTCTAAACTTTTGAAGATCGAAAGAAACACAATGAGAGTTGAATCATAATGATAACCTTGTGCTGGGAAATGCTGATAAAACTTCAACGAGAGTTTCTTGACTCTTGAGACTGCTCTTCCAGATTCGATCAAAGTTGGAAGGTGAGTGTTGATGACCGAGACGTCTTTATAGCTGAACTCGAAGCCCAATGAGACAGATTGAAGTGAAGGTAAAAAGATCAATAAGGTCAGAGCCTGTCTTCCAGTCCAAAAGCTTCTGCTTCTTTCGGTTGGATCCATTGGGAAATCGACCGTTTTGACGGTCGTCAACCTTTCAGAGAAGATCAATTTTGGAGGACCAGATAAGCTGAGTGGTAAGCTCATCTTCGAATCCAAGCTTATTGATCTTAATTCTGAGCAATGCTCGACGATCAAAGCTAAGGCCGGGAATTTCACGTGAGGTCGACTTCACTTGAGGTCATCTCAAGTGAGTTTTTCCTCATTCTCATCTCATTTCCATTCTGAGATTTGAGATCAAAAATGAGGTAGAAATGAGTAATTGCCAGACTCACTTGAGAAGAGAGCAAACTCATGTGAGATCAGGAGGAGTTCGAAAAGGCAGTCTCGTTCAAAGCACCTTTTCTTTGCTTCTCTTGAACTGTTTCTCTTCTGTTCTCGTATATCTCTACTTTAGAGACTCTTTACCCAGCCTCTCATACTTAGAAAGATAGAAATGGATCCCCTTGGGTCATCTTAGGTTCATCTCGCCTTCATCTTCTCTCACTTCAATCTCATTTTTGCCTCATTCACTTCACGTGAGCTTGAATGAGTCAAAATGACTTCAGAGACCTCATATGATTCGAATTTCATCTCATTCTCATCTGGAAACTCGAGAAAAGACTCCAAAAATGACCCTGAATGAACTCATCTCACGTGAGAAATGAGTTTTCCCTGCCTTAATCAAAGCTCTTGCCTCTCCAAGGATTCTCTGGATTGAATAGTGATTCAGTTCCCTTTCTGGCTCCTTTATCCTAGGATGTCTCATTGTGAGGAGTTCGACCACTGTCTCTCTAGCATCTTCGATCTCTCTTCCTTTGGTATTAGTAACGAAGTTGAGACTGCGAACCTTTGATCCTAGCTCTGGATGCTTGAGAAGAAACCGAAGAAAAGAGGGAAGCTGGTGGATCCATAGAGTCACAATCTGGATTGAGATTGGAGACCAGAAAGAATGAAACTTGTGAGATACTAGCAATAGAGATCGGAGAGCAGTCTTTCCGGATCTAGAGAAAGGGAAAGTGGGAAGATATAGAACGAAGAGATGAGAAGTCGTCCAAGCCTCAAACGTCGAGGTTCCTCTAGAGTTCTGGTTGACTTATGACTCACTTGATACCATCCTTATCATGCTGAGGTTCTCTGATGCCAAAATGATGGCTGTCATCTCTTCCAGTCGTTGTTTGAATCCAATCAATGATCCTTCGTCCAATGTCGAAGAAGACATCCTGATCCAAATCGTCGAGGCTCCTGAACTTTTCGTTCTTCGGATTTCCTATTCTTGATGGTTCTGAGTTATCCGAAGAATTCATAGTGGGGGATCGTCTATGGGAAAGGAGTAGAAGAATTTACATTTCGGTTGGGAAAAGGGGAAGATTTCGACTTTTGGATCTTGACTTTCTACCACAACCATCCTTCAGAACTTTCTTTCAACTTCGATTCATTCTTCAAATTGCAAGCCCTTCCATTTCTCAAAGTCTACGGATCGGAAGAGAAGATCAAGATCGAGCATCGTCAAAGCAATCTTCTGAACTTTTCATTTCATCCAATCTACGTAAAGATGGAAGACCTATCCTCTATCATCCTACTCCCAATCTTCAAGCTTTTAGACTCCTTTGAGATTTTGAAAATAAGGCCAGTCTGTAAAAAGTGGTTGGACATCATAGACGAGAATAAGAGTGTTTGGAGGAGACCGATCCTACCAAAAAGTAAAACTGGATGGCCAGTCTCAACTCTAGAGTTATTCGATCGCAAAAGTCAAAGCACTCTAAAAGAAGTATCATTCTCGCCTCAAAAGGCAGAATCAAAAGAGTACGCACTTTTAGGGCAAATTCTAGAAAGGTCAAAGAGTACTCTTCGTGTTCTTTCCATCCGTCTCAAGGATTCTAAGCACTACACCGATTCAAAGTCACCTATCTGTACTCTTCCAAAGAAGATTCCTGGTCTGGTGGAATTCAAAATTTTGCATCCTAATGATGAAGTACTCATTCCGAGAGTCACTCTCGGATGGAATGAGGTCGTTGTCAGCAATGGAAGACTTGGATCTGGTCAGAAGTTATCGAACCTCAAGGTTTTGTGGGGCTGGGAATTTCCAATTTTATTCGAGTCTCATCTAAATCTTCTCAATAACATCTCGTCTTTGTGCTTGAGCTATCCTTTCAAGTCCTTTCAATGGAGAAGGATCTTGGAAGTTCCTTCGAAGACGCTCAAACATCTCGAAATGACAACAACACCATCTGAGAACGGTTCTGTGCTCTCTACACTTCAATTCCCAAAGCTCAGAGTGATCCAACTATGGATTTCTTCAGGATCCGAGATTTCTTCAGGATCCGACTCAATCTTCGACTGGATGAGAATTCCTACCACCTCAATTCTGATTAGCGAGAGATCAGGACTTCCTCCATCTTTACCTTCAGTATCAGTTCTGTGCATTCCCGATCTTAAAGACATTCAAGAGTTAAAGGGCAGGTGTCCATTGTTGGTGGAACTGGAAGTGGGAAGGGGATCGTATGCTCGTGTTCGTTCAGCTCATATCGAACCCAAATCAGCTGCCAAACTCATCTCGGTGTTGAAGGAGAGAAAGAAACGATCAGAAGGTGGATCCAAGGTAGATGGTGTCCAGATGAATCCACTGAAGCGACTAGTCATTCCTTTCGATCAATTCGAAGCTTGTATCAAAGAATTGAGGGGTTTAGTGGAAGAAGTAATCGATCTAGAGTCGGTTTCGCCTTTAATCGAGGTGGAAATTTGAGCTTTTGAATCTTTCGTTCAATCGGTGAGTTGAACCTCTTATCGTATCTCTACATTTCTCTTCTTTTTTATTTGAATAATGATCATGCCGCATATTCGTCCAAAGATCAGCATGCTGATCTGCTTGTTTGTTCTCTCTTTCAATCGCAGGTCTTTCGTAACATCTGAGCGACAGAATGCTACTCAGCTCTTTGAAAGCAGCTGATTCATCGCCAACCTACCAAAGATAGGAAAACAATTTTCGATCAGGGAGCCAACTCGTCGTCTCCATCTCTCTTTACTAAAACTCAAGCGCTCGTGTTTCGTCTTCTCTTCCGACCCTCCCGTATTTTCATGTTTATTCAGACTGTTCTGCCACTTCATTCGCACACCAGAATACAAATGATTTCTCAGCCGACTTAGACAAAGATTTCTACAATTCATCCACGAGAGATTATTGTTTGATTTCCTGATTCATCCACTGCTTCTTCCCAATAAAGTCCAGACAGATCAGATTTTGGAATGTTGTTCTTCAACCAATGCACCGATTTCCTACTCGACTTGATCAGAAACCTAAAAGAGAGGTCTTTAATTTCAGAGTATTTGCAGTAGAAAGAGTCAGAATTCCCAATTTGATCTTCGACATCTTCCACGAATCCATTCGCACAAAGACGAATGGAAGCTTTACTTAACCCTTGAGAAGCAGCTCTTCTAGCAGCTACCAAGGAAATGATCCCTGCGGAGATTTCACTATCGAGTGCTCGTTCATTCAGTCTAGTTGAAGGAGAGCTCAAAGGATTGTCTCCTAGTTCTAAAGTTTCGAGATTTGGCATGATGAGAGATTGATCGTCTAAACCTTTTCTAACATTAAAAGAAGATAGAGGAGTCATTGAAGAGATTAGAGTTTCCCAAAACTTATAGTTTGTATTGTCTGGTTGCAACCTTAACCTGAGAATCTTTAATGAGTTTGCCCTTGACAGAACCTTGATGAGATTGGCTGCTTCAACTTCTCCCAGCAGGTCTGACTTAATTACCCTCTCAAGATTCTCTGGCAAAAGGGACTTGATGACAAATTCCTCCAAGCTTGAGATAGAGGTGAGAGGTTCAAGTTGACTACACCAGACCTCAGAGATTTCCAATAATTTTAAACCAGAAGGACATAAAGCTGAGAAAAAAGGCTTTGATGTCCGAACAAGTGGTAAGCTTGCGACTTTCAGATGTTTCAGAGAAGGCAGTTGAGAATCGGGGATTTCCATCGAAGAGGAATAGCCCATAGTTCGGTTGAAATGAGGGAAAATGACGGTCTCCAAACTTGGAAAGTTGACGAGAGACTTTATCAAAGCGGTCCAAGTCGCATCTTTACTCGAGATTTCCAGGTATTTGAGATGCTTGAGAAAAGAGATCGAGTCGCCTACTGTGTCCCATTTGAAATCATTGTGTCCTCTATGCCATACAAGTTCTTCCAATTTTGATTCTCTTGAAAACTTGGGGAAGTAGTACCATTCATTTTTGAACCGAATGTCCCCTTTCGCACTGGTTGATTTCAACACTTTGAGTTGAGGAGCGTCTTCAAGAAGGTTCATGAAGGTCAGTGCCCAATCTTGTCCATCAGATACATTCATATGAACTCTCTGAAGCCATGATATGTTAGGTCCGATACCGTCAATCCCGATTTGCGATTTGTAATCATCAAAGATTTCGATTTCAAATTCCAGAATCCTGTTATTGGTCTGTCGGTTGAATAGTTTGAGGGCGTCCTGGACGTCTTGTCATTTCCCTCTCATCTTGAAGCGTCGTAACAAACCTTGACTTGACAAGATTGAATTTCTCCAATCTTTCGACACTCGCAGTGCTTTCCCAATTGTTGGAGCCTCACAGAAACTCATGGCTCTTGTGAATTGCTCTGGTGAGATCCTTCGAAATGGAGACTTCTTGATTAGACTTTGATTCTGAATGACTCTGCTTTCTGCTGATTGAAGTTCTTCGATGGAGAGTAGGTGATTTTGGTTTGGCTGAAGATTGAGAAAGTTCTCTCGTGCTCTAGCGATTGAATGGAGTGAAGCCGCTTCGTGAGCTAGAGCTAGTCTGAGATGATACTGCGAGACATAAAAAGAATGGAGAAGGCAAATCGTCAGTAAACACAAAAGTTGGAAGAGGAGCTTCTTGTCATCTTCTCGACTTTTGACTCACAGTAGGGTTTGTGGCATCCATACCGACTGCCTTTTCAGCGTCATCTATTGCCAAAGAGAATTGACCAACTTTCTCATTAGCGATACTTCTAAGATTTAAAATCTGAGCAATGTCTATAGAAGGTTCCGAGGTTGGATCTGCGTCGAGAATGGCCTGAAGAAAAGAAGTAACGAGTTCATGAAAAAGTTAGTTTAGAAGTAGAACGAAGAGACGGTTCTTCTGTCTGAGGAAGATGATGCTTACTTTGGTAGACCTGACTATGGTCGTTCTATAGTCCAGCATATCCAGAGCAGCTTGGATGGAGGCTATGGAGGATGTCGACTGAGTGGAAGTGGAAGAAGTTGAAGGATCGAGAACGTCTCCGCTAGATGTACGTTTCTCCTTCGGTTTTGTTTCTTGAGATCCCTTTGTAATCCCTTGCTCATCTCGAGCCCTATCTTCAGCCATCTTGTTTTGAGTTGATTGTGTTTGAAGAGAGAAAGAGATATCTTCTTTTTCCACTCATCGACAATCAGTCTCGGCGACTCCCGAGCGTCGCCCGATCCCCAAAAGGTGAGATAAGAACACTTAGGACTTCCCTTTTACAGTCATTCACTCCCTCTCTTCGAGAAGCCTGATCTTAGAGAGAGGATAGGTGAAGCGAACGGCTTGGGTCGAACTCAGCCGAGGGCTAAGAAGGTGGAGACTTCGAAATTCTTTCTTGACAACTCACCTCCTCCTCCTCTTTCTCAACAGCAAGAGAGAAAACGGCTCCAATTCACAATGTCTGGCAGAGACAATCGAGAGGCAGAGATGAATTTCTCATCTTCTCGAGAATCCTTCATTTCTCCAGCTTCTCCTCCGTACAATCTACCAAACTCGAATTCCACTTCCAATTTACCACCAAACTATCAATCAAGAACTAGAATCCACCAACCAAACTCAGATCAAGATTCAAATTCAGATCCGAGTTCAAACCATTCTTCTCTAGACAAAGGTAAAGGTTCAATCAGAGGAGAAGCTGTCGGTGGTGGTTTGAATTCAGCTTTCAATTCTCCTTCTCAACCTCAATCGGCTCTCACTCAAGGTTATTCTGGAAATGGTTCTAGTTCATTGTCTAACTCTAATGATATTCCAAATCCACATGTCACTCAATCCAGAGGACCAAGAATCGCAGTCACTGATCCTTTGGCAGACATGAGAGAGAGAAACCTTTCTAAACCAGAAGGTTTAGGAATGAACTCGGACTGGCCAAGGAATGCAAAGAATGGAATGAAGATAGATACCTCTTCTACGTTGAACTATCTCAAGGGGAATGAGAACAATGAGAAGTTCAGCCATGCCACTCTTCCTGACACTGCCGATTTCGCAAAGAGACCTGGCTTCAAGAGAAGAGATAGTGACGTCAGTAGTGATGGTGGTCAGCATTAGTGAGTGTCATCCTTTGGAATCGTCTTATCAACTATGCAAACCCTTTTGATCAGTTGAAGTTGGAGATTTCGGAAAATTCTGGTTGCTCATCTTCGATTTCTCTTTGTCCTCTACTTGACACCCCTACTCTACTCCACTCTCCTTAGCGATGACTTTGATTGGTCGGACGACGACGACCTTGAAGAGGCTGCCAGATTCGAAGAGGCAAAGGCGAAGGAGATGCGCATGGGAAGATTGAGTCTTTGGAAGTGAGTATTCTGTTCGACGGATGATTTTTGGTGGAGGAGAGAACTGAGCCCAGGAGAGAGGCCAGAAGGGAACATGTTCAACTTGGGTATTGGCATCGAATTTGAGCTCTATTCATCGGGAGAAATGCATCAGAATCTTCTTGTTCCCATCGAGATATTCCTTTCCGATACTCGACTGACGTCTTCTGCTCTCTTGCTTCCTTCTCTTCCCCTCTCTTCCTCACTCGCACTAGGATCCTACGTTTCCTCTCTGTGACCTTCCTAGGAAACTTCATCATTTCTTGTGCTTTGATCGTACCTGTCCTCGTCATTCACTTCGTCTATCGTCCAAAGACCAACGACAACACTCCTCCAGACGTGGCTTCTCACAGAGACTACGTAGCTGACAACATCGAGGCTTGGTTCATCTGGGCTGCTTTCAACGTGAGTCTTGTCTCAGGACCTTCAATGAGAAGTTGGTCATCCCGCGAGCATCGCAGAACACTAGAACTCTATCTCATTCAAGCTCATCTTTCTTTTCTCGATCTTCGCTTTCATCGATCTCAGCTACATGTCGAATGGTGGCTTCACATTTTAGTGGAATTGATTCCTCGTGGCGTTCTTGGAGTCATCAGTCTGGCTTGGGGTAGACCAACTCAAAAGGTCAAGTCTGGAGCAGGTGAGTGTTTTTCGATGACTTTGCGACTCGAAAATATGCCTTGATAGCTAGAATCTTTTGTCGTCTTCGGTTCTCACTACTGACCTATTCTTTGCTCCAATATTTCAATCTTACCTTTTCCAGAATTCTTCGATGCCATAAAGAACTACGTCAAACTGATTCTCTACGCTGCTCTTTCTTGGGGCTCTTGGGCCATCATTTTCAATTCAATCTATGGTTTATACACTCGTACTCATCCAGAAACCGAGTCTCGTGCCAAATACCTCTATCGTATCTATCAAGTCATCGAATTCTTCTTCTTCTTCATTCTGACTCTATGCGCAGAGAAGATGTTGATCAAGACCATTGCAATGAGTTTCCACGCTTCGGCTTATGCTGATAGAATCAACGAAGTCACAAGAAATCTAGCAGTATTCGATAGGTTGAAAGATTACAGACCAAAGTCGAACCACGGCTCTAGAGCCTTCGGATTCTCTTCAACTTTCGGAATGATGGGAGCAAGAAGTGGTAGAGCAACTCCAACGATGAATGACTTCGGTGCCATGGCAGATGACGAAGGTGGTACTACAGGCGGAAAGACCACTCCTAAACAAAGTGAAGCTACTTCAAAGAAACATTCAAAGAAGAGACCTACAGATCAACATTCCTATCCACCAAGTGGAACTGCTTCTCCAGATCATCCTCAAGGTGCTGGAGCTTCGGTTCCAAGAACTCCTGGATCTCAAAGTCTGGCTGGGAAAGTCAAAGGTGGAATCTCTTCAACTGTCAAATCAAATGCAAGTCGAGCAAAGACCACTGCATCTCAAGCAAGCAAGATTGCAAGAGTTGCAATGAATGATCCTTTCGGTCTTTTGCAACGTGAAGAATTAGGTGTTGCAGTAGATATCAATTCTCCTTCTGCTGCAAAGAAATTGGCAAAGTCTATCTTCATTTCATTCAGAGGTCATCACAAGAGATCTTATCTCATTCCAACGGATTTCGAACCTGCTTATCCAACTGCAAATGAAGCTAAAGCTGCTTTCTCTGTCTTTGATAGAGATGGAAATGGTGATATCTCAATGACTGAAATCAAGAATACTGTTTTATCAACTTATAAGGAAAGGAGATTCTTGTCTAGATCTATGCAAGATGTTAATCATGCTGTTGGACAATTGGATTTAATCTTTTTGATGTTGGCTATGATTATCGTTCTTTTCGAAGCTTTTGCTATCTTTAATATCGATATCTCGAAGACTTTGACTACTTTCTATTCTTTGGCTATTGCTTTCGCTTTCATTTTCAAAGGTGAGTCTCGAGATCTCGATCGATAAATCTGATCTACATCGCGGATGATCTCTGAGAACATCACTAACTCTTCTCTGCTTGCCTCCGATTTCCATATTCTTCCTCTTTACGCAGAATCTGCTCAGAACGTCTTCGATTCCATCGTCTTCTTATTCGTCACTCATCCATTCGATACCGGTGATCGTATTCAGCTGGATGAAGCGATCATGGTAGTCAAGAGAATGAGTCTTCTCTCTTCTCAATTCACCTTGGCTGATGGAACTGACATGTATGTCTCGAATGCTTTGCTAGCTAGCATGATGATGTGAGTATCTTGACGAAGCTGAGATCTCTAGTCATCGAGAGCTGTCTGGATTTGAATCTCCCGAAGCTCTGGTCTCTTATCTTCTCTCTCTTCTTTGCTCCATTGTTTTCATTGTTCCACTTCTCTCAGTATCAACATTCGTCGTTCAGGCTACCAGTGGGAGTCTGCTACCATTCAACTCGACTTCAATACTCCTCTAGAGAAGATCGATGCAGTCGAAGCTGACATGATTCACTGGTTATCGACAGAGCCAGAACGTCTCTTTGAACCTTCAACAGCAATCGTACCTCAAACCATCAATTACATGCGCTACATAGAATGTACCATCGGTATGACTCATAGAGCTAATTGGCAAGATTGGGGAGCTAGATTCTATAGAAAGAACGCCTTCTTTGCAGCTCTGACTTATTATCTAAAGAAGCATGGTATTCAATACGTTGGTTCGAATCAACCAATAATCTATTGGAAAGACGATGCTGAAGCTCCTCCTTATGATGATGAAGGTGGTTTAGACGATGACGATAAATCTCCTTTGGAAGATTTCTCAATCGAAGATGAGAATGGTCCACTCTCTGCAGGTGGAAATCATCAACCTAAGTTTAGAAGCTTCATGAATTTCACTCCTCCAGCTGATGAGTTGGACAATATGGACTATGGTCTTAGAAAGAGAAAGGCTAGAAAGAAGGCTATGACTAATCAAGGTGGTGATGGTTAAAGATGATCAAGTCTGATTTAACATTCCAATCTTCCAGACGCTTCTCTTTCAATGGACTCTTTCTCAGCTTCTCAATCGTTTTCCAAGTTCCATCAACTGCCTCTTCTCATCTCAACAGCATCCGATTCATAGCTCTTACATAACTCGTCCGTCCCTGCCAGAAGCAACATCACGTCGAGCCGGTCTCGTCTCATTCATTCTTCCTTTTTTACAGTCTCAGCATCCTTACGTCTTATCCTCATTTTAATCAACGTACATCACATCTGCATGTCCCGAAAATTTCGCTTTCCAAAAGAGATGCGGAAAGGGAGCGCGTCTCTCACAGAGATCCATCCTCCCACCGTCTCCTCCTTCTGAATCTTTTCCCACTCTTCATATAAATTTTTCAGTATATCAAAAGTTTCCGTGGAATTACAAAGCGTTGAGAATTCTCGTTCGATGATGTTCTGAGCTTGTGACAGGTTGGGAACTTGTTCTTTCAAAGAATCGATCGAAGAACTTCACGGCCTTTTCCTTGTCGATAAGTTCAAATGGATCAGAGGAAGAAATACTCTGGGAACAGATCGTGAACATAGAGAAATCAGGGCTCGTTCTGGTGGAAAAGTGAGAAAAGGCGAGGCTTTGTTTTGTTCGAGCTCGAGACTTTGCCAGACAGCGACTGACGAATCTCACTCTTTCACTTCTCTCTGCATTTTAGCGAATGATCATCTATAAAGCTTTCACAGGCTCAACCTGGATGTGAGAACTATGGAGAATGCATCTCGAAGAGCAGCATTTACTTTCTACTTCTCTCAGAAACCTGACTTTCACTCTCGCACGTTATCCTCTCCGATAGCAAAACAGACGACTGAATGTCAAGCTTGAATTCTTCGGAACATATTACAAGCTTGTGGATTGAAACTGAGAGCGAAGTTCATCATTGAAACCCCTCCCATCTTTAAAGCTTAGACAAATTCTAATTTGATGCCAAGTCTAACCATTGCACCCTTTAAATTTGCACGATATCTTTCAAAGTTTCGACGTCTGAAGTCTTGAGGGAAGTGTCGAATGTTGATTCCAATGGGCTCTTTGGGAGTCCTCAAAGTACCTATTTTCTTCGACAAACCTCCTAACTTGATGATGGGAATCATATAATTTTCCGCAGAAGCTTCACCATCAAAATTATCGACACATTCAAATGATTCCAAATTTGGTAATGGATACGAATCAACGGACGTTTGCGCTTTTGAACTTTCCATAAACAAAGCGACAATAACATTGGAATCTACTCTTAAATGTTTCAAGTTCTGGAATCTTCTCAGTATTGATACATTCTTTGCGAGCCATTCTGAACTTCTTGCGTCTCCAGAATTGCAATACTGTCCTTCCATTGACAAGCTTGCCAAACTTCCTTCGGAACGGCGTAAGCCATCTAACATCTCGATGAACGGGACTTTATGAAGCAGATTCTCTTTCAAGCCGTTTGAATATAGCAGATCTGGACTCTGGATGAAGGCAAATGTAAAGTTTTTTAAGAGGCTGAAAATAGAGAAGAGATTCTTGAGATTTAAAGTATAATCAAAGACCTCAGAAACTTCTCTTGCGCTGACTTGGTAAACCTTCAGAAAAAGATTTTCGAGATTTGAACTTGCTTTACCAGTTTGAACCAGACTTGGAACGTGAGAATTGATGGTCGAAGCATCTTCATGATCTATTTCGATGACTAACGAAGCTGACTTGAGTTTTGGAAGAGAGACCAATAGAAACAGAATTTGACGACCCGACATAAGATCAGTTTTCTTTCTACTTCCCCAATCATAATCATTGATTCTAAGACTGGTTAAAGATTCAGGGAAGACCGATTGAAGTTGTTGAGGAAGATTGATGGGGAAGTAAGTAAATGTGCTAAACTCTAGTTCTTTAAGATGGATGCACTTCTCTATGATCAACGTTCTAGCCATTCCTACTATTTGATGGATCAAGAAAGAATCTAAAGAAGATCCTGTCTTCGGCTTGACTTCCGCAATCTGATCCAGCTTTGCTAATTTATGGTGTCCAATTGAAGCTAGTTCCCTTGCTATCTTTCTTCCTTCTACCAATTCCAAGTCGATAACTTGAGTCATGAAAGTGAGATTACGGATTTGAGATCCGAATTCTGGATGAGCCAAGAGAAGACGAAGAAAGGAAGGAATTTGATAGGTCCATAACTTGACGTCTTGTAATGCAATTGGAGTCCAGATTGAGTTCAATTTACGAGAAGAAGAAGCGAGCGATCCGAGAGTCGGTTTTACAGACCTTTAAGTTAGGGGGGAGAGAGAGAGAGAGAGAGAGAGAGAGAGAGAAAGAAAGATTTGGTCAGAACTCTTCAGGTTAGATTTCAACTTGAAGGCAAAACTACGATAGAAGAGAGGGCCTCGATCTCGCTCTTGATACTCACTTTAGTCCTTCTAGATTATCTTTGGGTTCTCTAAGTCCGAAGTGAACGCATTGATTGCTCGTGGTAGGTTGCATCCAAGATCTGATTCTCTCTTCAATCAGTGAGACCTCGTCTGGATTGATCGCTTCAAGTGTTCTGAAGGTTTGATGTTTGAGGTTTTCTGTTCCATCTATCTCTGTGGAGAGGAATTTTGAAGCCATTCAGTCGATTGTTTACGTTGAGAGAGAGATGGAGATGGAAAGGGTAGAAGAAGAACGTCGATGGAAAATTTGGAAAAGACAAGTCGATAAGTCGAGGCTGTGCTCGGCGTTTCGATCAAGAGTCTTCTCGAATCGAGCCTCAACGAACAGCTTTGGAGCGATAAATTGCGAAAGCCAATTATACATTGAGTAGGTATAGAGTATAAAAATAGGATGGAGCGTGGTGGGCAAAGACGTAGCGAAAGTTTACTTTCTGGCAAATTTTGCGAAGATAGAAGCCCATTTAATGAGAGAAGACATGAATCATTGATTCTCGTTTCCTTGAGATTGTAACGACATGGCAAGAGGGGTGAAGAGCAAGATTCGAAAGAGGAGATGGCAGCGAAATGGAAATGCACTGGGCAAAAGCGCAGAGAACACAAACAGATTGGATAGACCGAAAGCACAAAGACGAGAAAAGAAAGGTGTGACGGAATTTCCGGCAGCTGAGAGCTGTAGCAGAAGTCCTAGGGAGGGAGTCTGAATCTGGGAAGAATTTGAAGAATGAGCGAGAATCTGAAAGTTGAGTAGACAACTCGAAAACGAGCAAAGGTTTCCTCTCTCTCGAGAAGCGCCATTCAACATAAGAGCTAGACCACAAGACTGAGAACTTACAGTTAGATCGCCATCCTGAGAGGAAGAATGATGACCACTTTGTTAAGAATAATTGTTGTAGTCACTTTGCCAATCCTGAGCCAAATCTCCATTCACTTGAACCAGGCGATTGACATGTTTAATCATTTCCAAAGCACCTATAGATCCGTACTGACTATCTCCTTTACCTCTCTGTTGATCGAAAGTGGAAAGTACATGAGGACTCGGACCGAAGGGAAACGAAGAAGAGCCATGAGTTGAATGGTTGGAATCTGGTAAGACCGGTGTTGCTTCTTGATAATCAGTCTGGCGACCAGTACGGTAGCAGTAACCACTTGATTCTTGCTGTTGAGATTCGTGGGTAGTTGATTGATGGTAGAATGGAGATCGTGAAGTTGGTCCGTGAGAATCTCGAAAAGTTGAAGCCTGTGGGTGAAAGACTTGAGTTGATGTCTCAGATGAATAATACTCATAAGTACTCAAAGATTCTCTGAGTTCAGGAGCTAAATAATCAATAGAGCTTGAGTGAGACAAAGGTTGAAAGGGAGCAGGTGGATGGCTGTGAGAAAGCGGTGCCGGAGAGTAACCATGATGAGGATCAAGATGAGATTGAGATCGAGATCGAGCTTGAGCTTGAGGTTGAGGAGAATCAGAGTATCTGTAATTGAAGGTTGGCATAAGATACTGTCCTTCTTCGTGATAATGAGATTCATCTAGGTGAGACTGATGACCGTGACTAGGGCTTCGAGCTTGAGGAGAAGGAGAATAGTCGAAAGTCGAAGGTTCGTGATAATTTTGAAAGCTCGAAGCCGAATCATAGCCAGAAGACTCGTAGCTGGTAGATGAGGTAGGTCTTTGATGATTGCCGAGTGAGCGCTCAGCTACGGATTTTGAAGTCGGCCTCGATCTATATCTTTCGTCTTTGTATCTTTCTCCTACTTCTAGAGGTCTATCTCTCGTATCCCATTCTTCGAAATAGCTGTAACCTGACTCAATCGAAATATCTGGATGAGACTCTCTGAACTCGGATTCGCTCTTGTGCTTTGAAGGAGAAGGAGAACGAGAAGTGCTTGAGAACTCGAAGGCTAGCTTCTCGTACATTTCTTCCTCTTCCTTGGCTTCTTTCCCCCCAAAGACTTTCTTCCACATGTCGGAGCTGAAATCCAAGTGGAAGAAGAGGTACAAGGAGAAAACGAAGAGAAGAAAAGATGAGAGGATGCCCTCAAGTTGTGTCTTTTTTTTCTGAGAATTCTGTCGCTTTACACTCACTCTCTCATAGTTGCTACGTGGACTTGTCTCTGCTCATCCTCTGCCTCCTTCTTCTTGGCTTTGTCCTTTTTAACTGAACGAGAGTACTTGTAATCAGGATAGAGAAAATCAAACTCTTTCCTGAGGAGCTCGGCGTGCTTTTTGAAGTAGTTTCGATTCTCCTGTGCGGCGGAAGTTTGAAAGGGCAAGACAAAAAGCGATGAGAATCAAGCTTACTTTTCCTGAATTTTTGCTCGCAGTCGATTTGGACACAAAGCGGTCTATCCTTTCAATAAAATTGAGGTCGCCTTCTCGATATCAGCTCGCCACTCCTCTCCCCCATGCTCATCGCCTGCCTTTTCTCTTCAGTCGAATGCAACTATCTCACCTCATCTAACCCCTTCCACTCCTCTCCGAGTCTACGTGAGACATCCTTGGGACTCAGCCCCACACTCCCATCTAAATTGTCTCTTCTCCACTGTCAAACACGAATGGAAATTGGACAAGCGGGGCAAGATCAGCCAAAGATTCTGTCACCACCAACGAGGTGAAGCACTCAAGCTCATTTCACTTACTCTAGAGAAGAGCAAGAAAGCGTTGGCTGGTCGACGAGGAGTGTGTTCCCTGGAAAGACAAAGAGATGGAAAAGCGAAGGTCGGCATGAGCTCTGTTCAAAACTTACCTTTATACTGCCAATTTTCTTTTCTCGACTCGTCTTTGACTCACCCACCACTTCTGGGAGACACTCTGAGAGGTTTCGAAGAGTTCCTGACTCCCAAAGGAGCATTGGCTTCCAGTTCAACACGAGCAGCTCTGACAGCAGCCCGACGAGTCTGGACGTCGTTGGTCTCCACAGTCACTCGTTGTGGGGAAGGCGGATCTAAATCTGTCATTAATGTTGATTTAGAACTTGGGATCGACATTGATGATCCTTGATAATCTTTGCTCTTTTTCTTGGACTCAACAGGAGCGGTTGCAGATCTGTTAGAAGGTATGGGTAGGAAAGCGTCCGAACGCTGCAGTGCGAAAAGGGGAAAATGAGAGACTGGAAGGACAGATCATGCACAGAGAGAAAGGATTTGAACTTTGGCACTTACAAATTGGATCGGTTCATCATAAGAGTGTGATTGGTCCGACTTGTCCGAGGTTGAACGTCGATTCGAAAGACTGGTTCGATCCTTGATGTCTGCCATTGATCAAGATCAGCGATTGTCACTCTTGAAGGAAGAAAGGAGATGAGGGAAAAGAGGGAAGAAGTCATCAAGCTCTTGACTCTCTTTTTTGATTTTTTGTCCTTGATCTAGTCGAGTTCCAGCCCATGATTGTCAGGGGCTAGGGCTCAAGTTTGAGAGGACCGACATCGAAGGATAGCAAAGGCAAACAGAGGCACTTGCCTCCTGATGTATTGTTTCTGCCAGTAGAATCTCTTAAGCTCAGGTTTAAGACATCTCCTACTTTGGGAGATTTTCAAGATTGGCTTTACATGGCAAGGAAGTCTCTCAAGCTCGCTCGACTTCCCCTTCGTCATCACCGACAATTCTCAACTTGAACTTTGTTTCGAGACTTTTTCCGAGTCTCACACTTTGATGAAGAATCCCTTGTATTCGAAGTGTCGTCGACTAAAGTTCAATCCATTCAGGTTCCAACTTAACATCTTTCAACTCTACTCCCAAATTCTCTCTCAATCTCTTCATCGAACTCTGATCCAACTTCTCCAAATCCATCACCAGTTTCTCCAATCTACAATCTCTATCCAATCTCAAAGTTACAATTTCCAACAATTCTTCCAAATCGAAATTGAAACCTTGTTCCATTCTAACCTCTTTAACTCCATCGAAATGTTTGCCAATCACTTTCAGTACTTTCGAAGCACTCCTCCCGAACAGTTCCAACAACCATAGATTGGTAATAGATTGAGGGAAGTGTTCCAAATCTTGATCCGAACCGAATGAACCAGTTGCTAGAATCAAGGTGTGAGTTGAAGTAGGTTTTAACCATTTTGGAAAATAACAATATTTACCCCTATATAGTTCTATCACCTTGAGATTTGAAAGGATCAGATCTTGTGTTACACTATTGTCTTCTCTTTGAGTTCCATTAAATCTCAAAAATTTCAAAGTGGATGAAGTCAAAGATAAAAGGTCTCTTAAGGTTTCCGAAGTCATTTCTCCAATGCTGAGTTTTGTAAGGTAAGGCAAAGGATTGCTAGAGGAGAACTTCCATCTGAAATGTTTGAAAAGATTTGAATGGGGATGAGAAATCCAAAGAGATTCTAGATTGCTACTTTCTGAAGGTGACGACGAAGGTTCGTCAAACTCCAGACGACTTCTTGTGACTGCTAGCACCCTGACTTTTGGTAAAGCAGACATACGAATCATCTTCAGAACTTTGAGATTAGGACAATTGATTATCAATGAGGATTCCAAATCCTTTGGATAGGGTGCTAGACAACCGATGGAAACATGAACCAAAGACTGAAAGGATCGAGTCAAGAATTTGGTTAAGACTGAGAGAGGTAAGTGGTAGTCTAGCTTGATTGATTTGAGATTCTCTCTGTTTTTCTTTTGGTATATCTCCAAGATTTTGATGAGTTGAGGTTGAGATTGAGGATCCGAAAGGAGATCCAAAGATTGCCAGACCGAGAGATTCGAGTTTAAGGTTTGATACCAAGATCTGTTTACTGATTGAGATGCGATGATTTCTTGAGATGGAAGTAAAGAGATAATGTCGACTAGCAGTTCTGTTGGGATTCGATCCATTTTCAAGAGATAAGGATCGATGGGATGGTCAAGGGCGAAGAGAGAGACGACTGGAGCTCAATCCAATCCAACCAACACTTTGGCTGAGAGACCTTTCTATCTGAGATCTCGAGGCTTCAGAGCGTAAGGCAGATTGAATTGTATCTGCAATCAGTCATCAACCTTAGTCCATCAAGCGCAAATACGAAGAGATAGAGCGAGACAGGAGTCGCTCTTGCTGTGCTGCTGCTATCGTCCAGCATAACTTCTTCTAAATCTCCATCTTCTCCTTCCCCAAGAACAAAACCATCAACTCTAACATTCGAATCAAGCTCAAATCCCATCTTAAACGAATCAGCTCAAGGGACAAGCAGCTCTTCTAGCAACAGCGTTCTGTCCTCCTCCTACTCGTTCTCCTATCCCCATCCTATTTCTCAATCTTCACCAAATCCAATTCCTCAATCTCCAGTAGTCCCTTCTCCCAGACCTGCAGTTCCAAGGACATCATCCAATTCTACAGTCAAGCCAATCTTCAGACCGATTTCTATCTCTTCCTCCTCGAAATCATCTTCTCCAATTCATTCTCCTCGTCATTCAATAGATTGGTCAAATTCAACCTCAACCACAGCAAACCATTCAGATTCACAATCCAATCAGAAACGTAGAACAGTTGGATCTTATAGAGGAAGGAAAGCTCAACCAAACACTTCGGATTTGGTCACTACTGCTTTAATTCGTCCATCTCACACATCGAACAATAACAATCCTTCTTCTTCTTCTACTAACAACTTTACAAACAAAGGTTTCGATCCTTCAGATCTCAAAAGATATCGCATCTCGACTTTAGATTCTCATTCTCATTCTAGAAGAGAGTCTTTAGTTCAATCTTCTACTGATAACAACCATAATTGTGATTTCATAGATCAAAACGAATTGAGAAACGCTTTGGAAAACTTGGAAATGATGGACGAACCTCAAAAGATTTTAAACGAGGCTGAGAATGTGGTGAAGGTTCAATTGGTTCAGATGAAGAGAAGTCTGGTAAGTCAAGAAGATTCGGAGGTTGGCGTGGACGTGGAGAGAGGAGCTCTATCAGTCAAGAGAAATACTATAAAAGGCGAATGGGGAGGTCTTTACGTGAACGAGGAATGAAATGAGAAGCTAAGAATTCAAGGAAACTACTTGTTCTATGAGCGCTTTGGAAGATCGAGATACTGATCCTTTTCCCCCATCCCGCTTTGCCCTTCTATTCTCGTTCTCAGGACGCAGATCAATTGATGGAAGGTTTGAAATCTGCTCAAACGATGCTTTCGGAACTCAGAACGAGTTCACTGAGTCCCAAGAATTACTATACTCTTTGTGAGTTCGACTTTTCCGAAGTGCATTTTCGATGGCCTCTCTCTCACCTGTCCCTTCTTCCGATTCTTTCTCTTTCTCTCTAGACATGGCCGTCTTTGATGCTCTACGTCATCTTTCAATCTTCTTGTATGATGCACATGCTTCTGGAAAGCATCATCTGGCGGATCTGTACGAATTGGTTCAATATTGTGGGAACATTCTTCCAAGAGTGAGTTCGGTTGCTACTTCTCTTTGTTCGTCGACTTCTCGTACTGGACTTTCATCTGACCTTGTTTCGTTTTGGATTTCTGCTTCATTCACTAGCTCTATCTCATGATCACTGTCGGATCAGTCTACATGTCGGTCGGAGATGCTCCTATTAAGGAAATCATGAAGGACATGATGGAAATGAGTAGAGGAGTCCAACACCCTACTCAAGGTTTGTTCTTGAGACACTATTTGAGTGGTGCGACGAGAGATCATCTTCCGATTGGAATAGATATGGGGTGAGTGGAAAGAAACACGTGCATTCACAGCGATTCAAGATGTTGATCAATTGCCTCTGCTCGTCTTACTTTTGCTATTGACAGACCTGGTGGGAATCTTCAAGACTCCATCGGATTCGTTCTAACCAATCTGATCGAAATGAACAAGCTCTGGGTTCGTCTTCAACATCAAGGACATTCAAGAGATCGTGAAAAGAGAGAAATGGAAAGAAGAGAACTTCGAATCTTGGTTGGAACAAATTTAGTACGATTAAGTCAATTAGAAGGAGTAGATTTAGAAATGTATACAAGAACAATTCTACCAAGTATTTTAGAGCAAGTGGTCAATTGTAAAGACGTTATAGCTCAAGAATATCTAATGGAAGTAGTCATTCAAGTTTTCCCAGATGATTTCCATCTTCGAACTTTAGGACCTTTCTTATCAGCATGTGCTCAACTCCATCCAAAAGTCAACATCAAACAGATAGTCATTTCATTGATAGATCGATTAGCAGCTTATGCAGCTAGAGAAGCAGAAAACGATTCTCCAGATGAAATCCGTCGTCAAGAGGAAGAAGCTTCAAGAAGATTGGCAGAGAAGACCAAAGAAATGAGACTTTCGGGTAAAAGTGCGGGTCCAAGTTCGGTTTGGGATGAAGTCTCTCAAGAATCTCAAGAGAAGAAAAGAGACATTGCAGAACCTTCTTCTCCACCTTCTCGTCCAATCAATGGATCTAGTTCAAACATTCCTCCACCTCCTCCTATGAATCAAGGTTTCGGAGTGGATCCAAATTCAGCTGGAGCTCCAAATATCGCTACTCATAGTTCTGCTGATGCCCCTTCATTCTCTGGTTTACCCGAAGGAATGGAAGATAACGCTTGGGGTGGATCTGCTACCAATTCAAACGCTTGGGGAACCGACGCTGGAACTGATGCTGATACGAAGAACAAGACTGGAACTTTTACAAGTGGTTACGAAAGTACTACTGATGCCACTACAGACGACGAAGCTTCGGCGAATCGAGGACAAGAAATGAGAGAAGACGCTTTCCCTTCGATTGCTCCTCAGAAATCAGAGGAAGCTCCAGCCGAGCCGGAAGCTGATGGGAATGCTTCGAAGACAGAAGGAGAAACGACAGAGCCAGCTTCAACTCAAGCCGATACTGAAGCTCAAGTTCCTCAACATACAGTTCCAGAGAAATTCAGAGGAATTCCTTCCGACGTCAGACTTTTCGAAGTCTTCTGGGCTCAAGTCGTTCAATTGATCAGAGCTAGGCCTGACCTCTCCATTCAAGACATTACTGCTCTATTGGTATCTCTCATCAATCTGTCTTTGAGTTGTTATCCTGACCAGTTGGAATATGTTGATCAAGTTCTAGGATTCGCCAGAGAGAAGGTCAATGAGTTCCACGCTGCTCAATCTCCAGATCTTCATTCTGCTGCTACCACCTCCAATCTTTCTGCTCTTCTCTTGAGTCCCATCAATTCCTATCTTACAGTTCTAACTCTATTGGCTCTACCGAATTACACTGCTTTACTAGCTGCTCAACCTTACAACACTAGGAAAAGTACAGCTCATGCAGTCGTCATGTCTGCTCTCAAAAATGAAACCATCATGTCGACTCCGGAAGACGTCGATGGAGTTTTGGAACTCTGTCATACTCTAGTCAGAGATCAGAAAGATGCTGCAATGGGAGGAGCTGCTTATGGTGGAATGGGCCTAGGTCAACAAGCTTATGGAGGTGGAAATGCTTATCAGAATCATCAAGATCCAAGATATGCTCATTCACACCTTTATGGAGGTGGAGGTGGAATGCATTCGGGTTCAAGAGGTGGTGGAAGAATGCAGCATCAGAATGGTTACGATTCAGAAGAAATGGCAGAAGAACAAGGTTGGATGGCAAGATTAGTTCATCTCTTTAGAGCTGATGATTTAGAAACTCAATTCTCACTTTTACAAACTGCAAGAAAACATTTTCAAGATGGTGGAGAAAGAATTAGGTTCACTTTACCTCCATTAATAGTTTCTGCAATCAAATTGGCTAGGAATTACAAAGTTAATGAAAAGAAAGAGAAAGATTGGGATTCCAAAATGTTGACTCTTTATAAGTTCATTCATCAAATCATCTCTTTACTTTATAACAAGGTGGAATCTTCGGAAATTTGTTTGAGATTATTCTTATTGGCTGCTGAATCTGCTGATGAAACTGGTTTCGAAGAATTAAGTTACGAATTCTACGTTCAAGCTTTCACCATCTATGAGGAATCTATTTCTGAAAGTAGAGCTCAATTACATGCTTGTGGTTTAATCATTTCTACTTTACAAGTCGCTAGAGTCTTTGGTCCGGATAATTATGATACTTTAATCACTAAAGCTGCTTTACATGGTGCTAAACTTTTGAAGAAACCTCATCAAGCTGCTGCTGTCATGATGGCAAGTCATCTTTGGTGGCAGACTGAGGTCATTGGAAGAGAACCTGCGAAGGACAAGGTGAGTCGTCTTTGTTTGAGCAAAGCTCGAGAAGGCTTCGTCTTCCCCTTTGATCTTTGACTGGTTTCCTTTTGCTCACATTTTCTTCGATCTTGTTTCCGATTGTTCTCTCAGCCTCTACTTCGAGATGGAAAGAGAGTGCTGGAATGTCTTCAGAAAGCTCTCCGAATCGCCAACAGTTGTGTCGACGAGAGGAGCACAGTCGAAATCTTCTGCAGTGCTTTGGATCAGTATCTCTACTATGTAAGTCCTGCAATCTAGTATTGTCACTTTCCAAATTGTGAAGGTGAAAGCGGAAGTCGTGCTCACTGTGTCTTCTTTCCTTTCCATTTCAGTTCGAGAATCAAGTCGAAGCCGTCACTCCAAAATACATCAACTCTCTAGTCGAACTGATTTCAAACGGATTAGATTCTCTAAGATCTTCCTTCACTCCAGACGATGCAGCTTTACACGCTCAACAATCCTCTAGGATCCCTCACGTCTCTTTAGTGGCAGGAGCGGGAGCTTTCCCATTCTTGGAAAGAGAAAGATCGACTCCTTCTGGAGGTGGAGCTGGAGTGGCTTATGCAGCTGCTGCAGCTCATGAAGCTTGTAACAAACATTTCAGAGCTCAATTGAATTACATTAATGAGAGGAAGATTGCAAGTAGGATCCTTTTGGAAGGTAGAGAGGAAAATCAAGAGAATGAAAATGATAAAGGTCCGGATTGGCAAGCTGTTCAAATTGGTGAAAGTTTGAAGAAAGTTAGTTGATTGGCTGGAAATGGGGTTGGAAGAAAAGTGGAAGAAGGTCGTGGAGAGAAGGTAGAGGGATCCGAAAGATGAAAAGAGTTGTTTTCTAGATGTTGGTCTCCCTCTCTCGACTCTCGTTCTCTTTCCATCCCTCTATTCTTTGGTCTCGATTGTTTGATATCTCGATGGTCATAGTTAACAGTTCCGAGTAATTTCATTGTGTCGAATATCTAGAATCCTTCCGAGAGTAGCGACCTAGTGATTGTCTGTTTCTTCATCTTCAGGTCAAGGACGACAGTAGAGATGCGAAACAATGCTGGAACGAGTTTCCCGTCCTCCATCTCGTTCTCGATAGCAAAGCCCGAAGATTTGAGACTGGTTCGGTTCTCTAGAATGGGTCTCGTTCCTAACTATGAAAGAAGAAGTTAGGACTTCATCGATCCAGATAGTCGTATTCTGTTCTCGTCTCAGACCAAAAAAAAAAAAACCGAATTGATGAAGTACGAAGAATCGAAAATCTATTTAAATCTAGCAACATAAAGATAGTAATGCCATTGATCTCCGAGTTCTCTAGTCTCTATTTCCCATTCTTCTCTTTCCAAGAGGTACTTCCTGAAGTGAGGCTGGCCGAAAGTGACGTAGATGAACTTTCCTTTCCGTGCTTTGAGAAGGCTAAAAGAGATAAAACGTTAAGATCCATGGTAACAGTTAGCTTTGAAATAAGGAAGCAGCTACGGCGAAGTGAAGAAAAATACGTTGACTGTTCGAGTCAGAATCTTCGAGACGGAGCTTCTCAGGGAACTCACTGCAAAACTCCATCCACTTCTCTCTTTACTGATTCTCTAACTTGAGGTGAAGGATCCCAAACGGAACCTTTTTCAGCCATCAGAGCGTCCATGGTCCCTGTGAGCGAGAAAGTAATGTCGAAATGAAAAAGTGAAAGTCGGAAGAGGGCAGAGAGTTGCTTAGCTTGATGCTTGATGACCTTGTCTTCTCCGAGACGACTACATTGCTTAAGATTTGAAAGTCAATTCTTCCCAGAGTCTTACCTTTATCAAGGCACACATCAAAGTCGCCCAATTCGTCGTGGTTTTCTATTAATTCTTTGACGTCCATGACTCTCCAATCCATTTCAGGATGCCGCGTTTTCATCTTTGAGATGAGAACTGAAGAATAATCGACATCTATGAAAAGCGAAACAGTCATACCGAGAAAAGTGTCAGTCGCGAGAACAGAAGAGCTGAGAAAAAGAGTTGGAAGAAGAAAGATTTTGGAGAAGAGAACTGTTTTACTCACTGACTATTGAAGTGTAGCCATCTGCAGTCATATCAGCTGTGAGAGCTATCATGAAAAGAAGAAAGAAAGGTTGAACATAGAGAGAAAGAAGTCAATTGGAAGCGTTGGTGAAGCTGAGAACAAGGTGAAAAGGGTAAACTGACTGCTGTTCCCACACCCGACCATGAGTATCCGGCTTGCTTTGTCTGGTATGAGCTCGTGTAGAACATCTCTGTTGAGAAGGGAATGTAAATAGAAAGTTGCAAGATGAGATAAGAGGAAAGCTGAAGGATCAGAGAGAAGGTAGTGATACTGACTTTATGTCTGAGTATTTTCTGAACCAATCGAATTCCTCGTCTTCTTTCTCTTGCTGATATCTTTTGTCCCAATAGGATTTCAACTGTAATTCTTCATTTACACTCATTTCCAGCTCCAGAGATTCAAGTTTCGGGTGATCTTGTGACGACGAAGGGGGACAGCAGATCAACACAAACTTTTTTTGGTTATCACCAAGACCATAAGAACATCGTTTCAATCTTTCGATACTCGTTTCCATCAAGATCAAGTTGACTTCTAGACGATTATCTTCATCATCATGGCATTGTTCCTGATCCGACTGCCATTACTGATTGTTTCTCAATCAGTCACGGTAGTCTATCCTCTTTACTCTTCATACAAAGCAGTCACAGCTCCAAGCAGATCTCATTCCACTCTATCCAATTACAATCCTTACAATAACAATAACTACAATAATGATCCAAATGCTCAACATGAAACTGAAATGGCTCAGGTAGAAACTTGGATCATGTATTGGAGCGTAATCGGTTGTATGAGGATAGTCGAATCTTTGGCTGAATGGAGTTGGAGTTGGTGAGTAAATGAAAACATACAATCATCAATGATGTGATTGGAATGATCAGATTAGCTGTTGCAGATGGTTTGAGAAAGAGAAAGGAAAGAACCGTCGCAAGAATCTGCTTTGGGAACTCGAGTTTGTCGATTGAGTCTTATCTCTCTAGAGATGAACCCTCTATCACTGGCTCTGGATGCCACCTTTCAGCTGTCTGGCATACTATCTAGTAACTTCAGCTTCAGAAACACAATTTACTACGACTGAAACCACCATCTCGGAAGCACTTGCCATCTCCTAGCATGACCAATCCTCACACTGCGCTGCTCCCACTCTTCAAAGATTAGGATCTAAATGATCAGAGCAAAGAACATATTACTGATGTGTCCTTTTTCTTTCATTCTATTTCTATCCCCTTCTTGGATTTCAGGTTTCCGTTCTACTTCGAAGCAAAGCTACTGTTCTGTTTATGGCTCGTCTTACCTCAAACCAGAGTGAGTTTGTTTAGAGTGTTCTCTATGCTTTCTTCATCTTCGAACATCCCTTTCCAAGAATCGGAAGACTGACCAATCGTTCCTCCCATGTTCGATTCTCTGTGATCAGGGAGCTACCTATCTCTACGTACAATATCTAGGTCCTTTCCTAGCAACTCATGAACATGACATCGACATTGCTCTCAGCGATCTAAAGGTGAAAGCAAAGAAGATGGGAGCCCAATGGATAGAAAGAGCTTGGGAGGCATCCAAGGAAGCTATTATCGGCAGTGCCATGGTGAGTTGGAGAAAGATGATTAGAGAGAATTCAAGAGCTCATCTTCATTCTCCATCATTGTATGCCAAGTTTTGATCTGGCGACCCACTCTGACTCTTCATCGCTCCGGATCTTACTCTCTTCGATCTCTTTCTTCTCATCATTCTGTTCATCTTCTTATCTCTCAGTCTCAGAATTCCAACGCTGCTCCAGCCGTTTCTGGAGGAGGAGTCGCAGCTGCACCTCCAGCAATCAATGCTCCAGCTCAAGGAGCACCGGGACAATTATTCGGTCTATTGAAACATTACGCTCCAGGAGCTATAGCAAGTGCAGCCAAAGCTTTAGACAAAGCTAGCGCAGGAAGTAGATCTGCAAATGGAATCCCAGTCTCTGAAGCCATCGCTCTACAACAACAACAAGGTAGATCCAATCCAGCACCGATTAGAAGAGAAGGATATGCAGGAGTAGGAGCTAGAGGTGCAGGTACAAGTGCTACAATGTCTAGAGCTCAAGCTTTACAAAGAAGAAGAGAATTGGAAAAAGCTTTGGCTGAATTACATTCCGTCTCGAATTTCGATTCTTCTTCTTCTTCAGCTAGTGGTGGTGGTGGTGGTGGTGCTTCGAATTCAAGTGATACTGATTATAATGAAGGTTTAAGAGTTCCTGATTTCAAGAATCCGAATAATACGAGAGGTGGAGGAGGTAGAAGAGTCGTTTCTGCTCAACAACAACGAGTTACTAAATCTAGTAACGAATCCAATTCTTCTTCTGGAAATGAAGATGTCTCGGATGATAATAGAAGAAATAGTAAGAGGGATTCTGATTTAGCTAAAAGATTATCTTTGGGTGGAAGTTTTGATATGTTGGATCAAATTGATTTCACCAATCCTCCTCCTCCTCCTGTTCCTTCTAAGATGACTGGTGAACCATCTAATGGAGCTAGGAGGAGAAATGTTAATACTGCAACTGTTAATGATACAAATGGTGATGCTGATGAAAGCTGGGGTAATTGGTTTAGAAGAGGTGGGAAATCATCTCCTAATCCAAAGTAGTGAGATGGTCTTCTTTGATGATCTACTGTCAAATCTTCAAGACTGTAGAACTAGATGTAAATATCTCTCAGATCTGACTCTACTCTATTCGAAAGCAGAAGTAGCATTTTCTCGAATCGACCTTCCTTCTCTCGTCTGTTTTCTTTCCCCCGGCTCTCTTCACGTCCCCTTCTGTAACACCACCATTCATATTCGCATCTCTCTGTTCTCTAACCTCGTCGCTTCGCTTACTGTTCCATTTGAAATCTAGTCAGACTCTCTTTTCTTTCTCGGTTCCAACAATTCATCTCGCATTTCTTTCTGTACTACTTCTACACATCATTTCTTGGCTTTGCAACTATCGTTCTGTTTTTTTTTTTTTTTTTTTTTTTTTCATTTTCTTTTCGAGGGGTTCAGTTTTGATTTGTTGAAACTCTATCGCTGTCTCAAACGGACAAAGATGAGCAAGACGAGTAAGCTTTTCTTGTCGATGTCTCGCGATTCAGCTACTCCTTTGTTCGAAGGACACTCGTCATGATCGCATCGTTCTCACCAGGCTATCATCACTGGAAATACATCACAGATGAACAAAGCTCGATCATACTTCATTTCATTAATCTACACTTTCATCAAAGCTGCCAACCGTTCTCGTTCTCAAAGTTTAGGACGTTCTCTTTCCCTGCGCGTCACCAAAGTCGAGACACCGAGACCCCACGTCACCTGTGAACGCCGCAAAAAAGAAATGAGACGAAGAAGAAGGGATTGGATGAGAGATATGGCCAAGCTCGAGAAGTGAAGGAGCTCGATGAAAGATTGCTTTCACTCACCGGAAAGAACTTGAGTTACCAAGAAGAAAGATCAAGCATCATCTTGTTGTAATGATCTAAAAGCACATTGGCATGGTTTGAACACATCCCACCGATTTGCATTTGTTGGCTGTTTTTGGCTCCCACTTGTATTACGCTTTTGAAAAGCCTGTTCCAGCCTGCCTCGCACTCGGAGGATCCCGAAGAACATCCATAAGACATGTGTTTCAGATTGTTCCATTTCTTGCACCAAGCTTGCTTGAGCTCAATGAGATCCATTAAACCGACTGGATTGATTTGTTTTGAAGCAGTTTCCACCTTCCACTCTTCCAGTGGGCCCAATGTGATAAACTGCTTTGCAGCCATGTTCTTGAGGGACCCTAGTTTGAGTAAGGCGCTGTAGTAGTCGACTTGTAGTATTTGATTGAACGTCCATTGCCCTTTGCTGATACTAGCCATGCAAGGGATGAAGAAAGCAGCGGTGGGAGCTTGATATTTGTCACTTATCCTGAGTTGCTCGATTACTTGGTCAACGGTAATGTTGATTCCAGCCCATTTGGAGATAACTAATGAGCTGAGAAATAGCTTGAGAGCTTCAGAATTCTCCTCCAATCTAATAATGTTACCTTCAGTCTGCTCCGTCCCACTTCCTAGCTGTAACATTCCCTTCCATACTTCGGATTGGATTGCTCTCTCTTTGCTTATACTGAAGACCTTTCCATCTGAAGACTTGAGGAGTAGTGTTTGGTCTTCACCGTCAATCTTGAACTCGATGACCATTGTATCTGCCACTATCAACAAATCAAAAGAATGAAGGATGTCAGCGTGCCAGTCATTCACCCGAGGCCGCTCTTGAGGTATGACTCACATGCAAAAACTCAAAGGCGATTTCTTAGAAAGAGTTGAAGTATGAGTCTTCCACGGATAACGAAAGCGTGTGCGGTTGACCTTCTGTTGACGAGGAAGCAGAGGTGCCTCTTTAATACCTTTTCAGGTAAGTGAGATCCATCTGACAGCAATAGCATCGTTTCAAGATCTTGAGCAGCCTTTGAGCACCTCTTGAAACGAAGTTGGGTTGACAGGATGGAGATTGAGCGATTGGGACGAGATGTCGACACAAAAAGAACAAAGGGAGTTACGCGCGAAGGCTGCTTTTGTGGTCAAACACTTTCAACCACAGTGATTGACACTCTCATTCTTCTCTGCTAAGACATGTTCTTTACACTCAGTCGTTCAAAGTCGCTGGCCTGACAAAAGTTTATCGTGAAAGATAAGAAGATACAGCATTTGAGAAGGGCTTCCTAGTTAACAGCTCTTCCCACAGCCTTCAAACTTAGCAGATTGAAAGCGAACCAACTAATGGATCGTGATCCGAAGCAGCATCTGCCAAAGAGACCCAGTTGTTTACGTGAACGATCTCTGTCTTTGCTGAAGAAGCGAGAGCTGGAGTCGTGAAGAAGTGATCGATTTCTTGACTGTTTCCTTCAAAGACATAACTGTATCTCTCTTCTCTGACAGCGACCTTGATCTCTGTAAGGACAGGATTTCCACCAGATTGATTTGGGGAAGTCAATTCGACTAAAGGTTGAACCGAAGAGAACTCGTTAAAGTCACCAAGCAAGATGATTTTGGCATCGCTTTGGACTTGTAAAATTTGAGCAACAAAGTTTCTGACGACTTTAGCTTGTTGAATCCTTTGATCTACACCACCGTTGATTGGAGCTTGCGAGGGACCATAAAGTTCGCTTGAACCTAGTTTAGCAGTGAAATGACTTCCAATGACGAAGAGAGTCTCACCTCCATTGTTCAGAGTAAATTGAGTCGCCAATGGCTTTCTAGAAGCTTTCCAAGCCGAGTTCGAAGGATCGATTCTTCCTGGATTCAAAGTGAGTTTAGCCTTTCCGTTGGAATCTTTGACGACACCGACTGCTTGAGTGTCATTTCCAACTGGAATTCCACTTGCGAGAGTGAGGTGATCGGTTCTGTAAATGATTGAAGTTCTGATGTTACCTCCTGGTTGACCTCCGTCTTGGTCGTTGACCGGATCAATGTCGATGAAGTTATATTGAGCATTCTTGATGGCAGAAGTGAATTCTGATAGAGTTTGGTTGGCCGAGACGACTCCATCATCGGTTGGTCCGTCGTGGTCTTGGATTTCGTTGAGAACCATGACTGAAGGATTGTTCAAGTAGGAATCGACTTGGGAACCTAGTTTCGAAATACGAGCGGTGTCATTGGCTGGTAGATTCTCGACCTTTTGATGCGAAATAAGATGTTGAAACGAATCATACGGTCAGTCAGAGCAACGCTTCAACTTTAGAGTCGAAGACCCATCAAGCTATAGAACTCACGTTGTATGTTCCAACCAAGAAGTTTCCACAAGTTCCATCTCCAGTAAGATTGGTAGCTGGAGCACCACCAACGGCTTTTCTAACCACATGAATCTTCTCAAGAGGTAGAAGGACTGGAGCTCCGAAGTCATAAGAGACGATTCCAGTGATATCAGAAAGGGTATCTCCCATCAAGATCGTGGAAGGATTGCTGTCTCCGTTGAGCGGGGCTCCTACCAAGATGAATTCTGGATTAGAGTCCCAGTAAGTCCCACCATTTGTATCTTGAGCAGCATATGTGATGCCTCCTCTTGCGTTCCCAGAAGTTTCCGGTAGAGATCTTGAGACGACATAGACTTCACCGTAGTTGTTCGGTCTGAAGAGAGCTCTTGGAGCTGGAATGGTGACGAGCATGGATTCGAGACTGTGTAAAAGAAAATGGAAGAGCAGAAGAAAGGTTCAGCGGAACATGTTAGAATTGAACGAAGAACTCTAACACTTTCTCTCGGAACAGAAAGACTCACCTTTCCCCTGATAGATGGAAGAGCGATAAAGAGATGAAAGTGAAGCAGCACAAGATCAGAATTCAGAACGGACGAAGAAGAGACGAACAGTCGACGAAGACGAAGATGACCGACGTCAGCCTGGACACTCACAAAAATCGATACCGAAAGTCAAGTTAAGGCCATTTGCTCTCTGATTCTCAACATTGGTAGTATTTGCAGGTAGAGCGAAAGGATTCTCGACGGCAGCAAATTCAGTGGGCGGATGTCTACCGTTTGCGCTCAAGAGCAAAGGATTAGCATCTGCAGCGTCGTTTTTGGTAACGATTGAGATTCCACTAGCTTTAGTCAACTCGGTAGTCTTCAAGTTGGTAGAATATTGAGTGTATTCACTGACGGTTGCGCTCGAGATTGAGATCAAATCATTGACGGCGACGTTCAAAGAAGAAGGTAGGGAACCGTAGACGTAGATTCCTTCTGAAGTCCTGTCATCCGAGTCGAATTTGGAAGTTGGAGTTTGAAGGTAATAACCAGAAGAAGTGATGACGGTGACTACTCCTTGAAGATTTGAAATCTTTTGACCGGCGTAAGGAGAAAGAAATCCTGGACCTTGGACGTCGTGAGGGTAAAGAACGGTTGCTCTTGAAGTTGGAGTGGAAAGAACGAGGGATGGGAGAAGAGAAAGAAGGGAGAGGAGTTGAAGTCTCATCTTGAGAGAGGGTATGGAGAAGGGGTAGGACAAATCTTCTTGTAGAGAGAAGAAGAAGAAGAAGATCTCTCTCGTCTTTTATGCCTTTTCGCTTGGAGAAGAAGATGGAAACAAGATTCGAAACGTGCATTCGTTTCGTATGTAACTCGTCTATAAATTGCCACACCGACAGTTCCTGGAAGGCGATTCGGCCAATAGTAGAAGCTTCGATTAGGGCGGAGTCGATGAAAGCCTTGATTAACTTTTTCGACTTTCTTCTTCCAACAACATCTTCTGCAATCGCATTCTCCATCAGTCGCAATGGAGTTCAACAAAGATCTTGCTTCTTTTAGGAGGGGGAGAGAGAGACCAAGAAAAAAGAAGGGGCTCGTCCTGCCAAGAATCTTTGAGATCTAAAGATTTTCAGGGAAAGATTTCAGATTTGAATCTTCACCAACACTCACATTCAATATTCAAGATCCATTCCACATTTTATTCTGATTCTTTAAGCGAATCCAGTCCAATCTGATGATAGTGGTTGATGGTGGAAGCTCAGTGAAAGATTCACAATCAGCGATTGCTTCTCCATCTTCTCACCCTTCAGCTTCAAATCGCACTTCTCCTCCTCAAAAGCAGCAATCTGAAAGCTCAAATCACTCTTCCTCAGTCAATACAACCTCCTCACAACCTCCGATCAAGCCCAAGTCGAAGCGATCCAACTCGATCACTTCTCCATCTTCACTCTTTGCAACTGGCTTCTCCATCTCTCATCCAAAGTCTACCTCTGTCAATCATCCTCCTCCTTCTCCGGGCATCATCGCTGATTCATGGCCGAGTAAGGATCCTTCTCCTCCAGTCAAGAGCTTGAAAAGGTTCGATTCTTTCTGTTCAATCGAAGCTGGGAAGGTAGTCGAAAGAGCAGCCGGTAAGAAGGCACCGAATGGAGCAGGTGTAGGAGCTGGGGCTGAAGAGAAGAAAGATTCTAGCAATGGATATTCAGTCGATGAAACATTGAGAAAGGAGAAGGAGACAGGAGGAAGTGGAGATAGAGAAGGCGGTGATAAAGGAGGGCAAGATCATGCAAACTCAGAACCTTCTGGCATTGCATCTTCCAATTCAAATGTCAAAGATGATCCTACTTCTTCCAATTTCTCCAAAGAGAATCAAACACTTCCCCAATCTAAACCTCAGCCTCTTCGTCCCTCAACTCTCAAGAGCACAAATTCTTATCAGTCTCCAATCAAATCATCAACCATCGACGAAAGTGAAATGACGACCTACGTTCCCACAAAGTCTGAACATCATCGATCCAAATCTCAATATTCTCCAATTTCTTCATCCTCA
The DNA here is from genome assembly GCA_001599655.1 of Golubevia pallescens. Taxonomy (NCBI): domain Eukaryota; kingdom Fungi; phylum Basidiomycota; class Exobasidiomycetes; order Golubeviales; family Golubeviaceae; genus Golubevia; species Golubevia pallescens. The sequence continues at coordinate 642,757 of BCHO01000015.1, forward strand.
GCTTCACCTTTCACCAACCAGAGCAAGAGAATCTCATTCTCCAGAAACGTGAGGAATGGAGACTCACCAGCTCCAAGGTTGATGTTGCCCCCTCAATTCTCCCTAGCAATGCAACAGGAACAAGAGGAACAGAGAAAACAACAAGAAGAGAGAGATAGATTGAATGTGACGAGTGGTGGAGGTAGAGGTGGGAATGGTAGGAACAAATTGGGATTTAGATTTAGAAGACCAAAGACTGCTCCTGCTACTACCAATACTTCTTCTTCAGGAACTTTTACCTCTGTGACTCCAAGTCCAGAGGAAGAACCAAAAGAATCTATACAACCCCCAACCTCAAATGAAGATCGGTCATTACCTCGCAGACAGGTTTCGGAAGCTGAGACTACTTCTGGATCGGAAACTCAAGAAATCTTGCAATCAACACCAATCTCACGTTCGAACTCTTCAAACAATGATGCTTTTGGACCTGTAGCTTTCTGTCAATCTTCAAAACAAGCTTCTGGATTAACTTCAACTTCAAATTATGGTCCTTCTCCTCTTTCAGCTTCTCCTCTCACTAGCAACGTAGAGCTTCCAGATTCAGATCCCATCTCATCCAAAGACGTCCAGTCCGAGAAGGACTTACTCTCCACCGAGTCGGATCTAGACAAAGTGTCGGCTTTATTGAGCAAAGCCGAGAAGGATCAAATCGAAAGTCAAGCGATTTCTTCGAGCACTAGAGCTTTCGGCGGTTCATCATCGTCCAAGGGAAGAACAAGCAGGAGACCTGCTTCAGCTGGTGCTGGGAATGGAGGCGGGAATGGTAAATGGTCTTCTGCTAGCTTTGGGATGTCGGAAATCGATGGTGGTACAGGCAGAAAGAGGGTCTCTTCAGACGCTTCTTCAAGTGGGGCAAGTCTCAAATCTCTCCCCACCCAACTAGGGCTCAACTCTAAAGATAGAGGGCTCTCTGATGATGGAAGAATCTCTCCTACAAGGTTGGAGAGCTTACCTTTACCACCAAGAGCGTTCTATCCAGGAACCTTGATTCTAGTAAGAGACAGGAAATCGTCAAGCTCAGAAGGCTCAGAAAGTGAGGATAATTCAGAAGTCTCTTCAGCCTGTACGGATCAAGAAGGCTCAGAAGTTGAACCGAAGGGAGAAGCTTCAAATGAGCAAGTCAATCAAGAAAGCTCAGAACCTATTCAAGTCTCACAGTCTCCAACTTCTCCCATCAATCATCTTTCCATTCCCTCAAGATCCATCGGTGATAATGCTGCTTCTTCTTCAACTGTCAACTCTCCTACCACTCTTCTCACTCCTGGACCTAGTTCAACCTCAGACGACGAAGATGCTGGTTCAACGACTAGCATGGACAGCAATCTCTTAGTCGATACTCCTTCCAATGAGCATCAAATTCAATTCGCAGAATTGGTACCAACGACTTCTCATCCAAGATCTCCGGGAGGAAGAAAGATTCTTTGGAACAACGAGATCTCGAGACCAACTCCCTTGCTCAATGCTCCACCTTCTCCTCTTCCAAAGACCGAAGATTCAAGTGTATCTGATCAAACTAAAGTAGATCAAGATGATCAAAAGGTTTCATCGGTTTCGAAAAACCGAGTCAATGGGAAACGAGAAAGTCAGAATCCAGCTTCGAAAAGATTCAAGAAAGTTGGAAAAGCTATCAGAGCTGTAGTTCGGATCTTGAATGGAAAGGGAAATGGAGAGGAAATGGAAAGTAAGAGAAAAAGGGAAAGAAGAGAGAGAAGTATGAGTAAGACTCCAGAAGTCGAAGAGAGACTCTACGATGAACATGGAGAAATAAAGATTTGGAAACAAGACTCTTCTCAAAACGAAAAGGAATCCGACAGCTCTTCCCCACAAGAGAAGCAAGACATCAACACATCTCAAGCTGCTGCTTCTTCAACATCCAAACGAATCATTACGAGATCTCTTTCTTTCTCCAAGAGTATGAGAACCAAAGCTTCGAAGATTCTCAATCAAGACAGGTACGAAAGAACTTCGAGTATGAGAATTGTTTCCTCAAGAGATTTAGGTACTGTCAATTCGATTCTACTTAGTCCTATAAGTTCAATGCATGGTGGAGCTCATGTGAAAGCTAGAAGTGCTGGGTATAATGAATTTGGAGCTCTGAAGATGGGTCAAGATGACGAGAGTCCATCAAACGAAGGAAATGTCGTTGCCGAAGGAGATAGGCCAACTTTGACGTTATCTCTACCACTATCAGCTCCCGTTCATCGGACTTCAAGATCTGGTTCAGTAGCCACTGGAACCTCGAACTCTCCCAGCATTTACGCTCAATCACCGAATCTACCTAGACCGACTGCTTTCGAGTTACCACCTCCTTCTCAACAGACAGGTAGACCTAGAAGTAGTCGAAACTCTATGAGTAGATCGAGTTCTAGAAGAGGAAGTGCTCAAAGTTCTAAAGGTATCAATCCTTCTTCGACTGCGAATCAGAAAGTTCAGATTCAAAGTCCTGTCAATGAGAGAGAGAAAGGAAATAAGATGAAGGATAGAATTTCGAAGGAAGAGGATGAATTGAAGAAAATCTCGACGAGAGAATCTATGAGAGGTTCTCATGATGTCGATGGTGGGGCTGAACATTACTTATAGAGATGCTGATCTTCAGGTGAGTTGAATTTGGAGAGAGGAGCAGAGTGAGATGAAGTTAGAAGAATTGAATTGAATTGAATTGAATTGAATTGAATTGAATTGAATTGAAAGTTAGAAGAAGATTGCTGACGGAAGCTGGATTCTCTTCTCTCCATTCTATTCATCAGTCGACAAAATAAACTGTAAATAGTATCAATTAGGACAATGTCAATTAAACTTTCAGCTTCGAATCCTCAAGATGAAGCTCAACTTTCACACTCATTTAATCGAATTTCGTACTGGCCAAAATTCCTTTTCTCTCTCTAGAGTATAAACTACATTCTAATAAGCCGTGATCGCTCAATCAGAAATGTCACTTTTAGTTTCATCGACTTCGTGTTTCTTCTCTATCGACTCGTTCAAAGCTCGTATCTCTTCTTTTGATTCTTCTATAGTGTCACCTTAGTTCTGTTCAATGTCAATTACCTTTCATCAGTTCCTTTCTTTTCTTTTTCAAGTGCTGAAATGACCGATTCCAACGCCTTCGCGTGTTTGAGGTCACTTTGCTTAGCTTAGTAGAGATGATTCTCTCCCACTTGATGAACATGCACGAATTACAGTGCTCAAAAACAAGTGCAGAGATTTGAGAAAAGCTGATGTACAAAAAAAAATGAGCAAGCGAGACCCAAAGTAGATATTTAACAACAACCATCGCCTTTCAATCCTACCGATTCCTTCAACCTTATCAATCCACCTCTTCGTGAAGTTTCCGAAGCACCATCATGAAAAGCGAAACTGAATCTACTACCACTATTTGCGCTCCCAACTCTTCTCAACCTTCTATCTCCATAACTGATTCCCGAACCTGCTTTCTCTGGATCTAATTTGCCAGATTCGATGGCGAGAAGGATAGATCGAGCACAGAGAGCAAACGGCGCTTCAACGTTCTGACCTGTTAGAGAAGATGTCTCGAGGAATAGAGCTCCTGAAAAAGACGGAGAGAGAGACAGAGGCGAGGAGATGAGATGAGATTCTTTTTTCTCTGGTTTATTTCAACCTGTCACAATCAGGATTTCTACTCACCATTCTCACTCGCCCATCTACTAGCTTCAAGATATCCAACTTCTCTCTCCTCTTCCCTATCCAGTTTGTTTCCCACTAGAACGACGCAAAGATCTGAAGAAGCCAACGCTCGAGCGTCAGAAAGCCATCGCTGCAGTGTCTCAAACGTCGATCGACTGTATAGAAGGGAATCAACGAGAGAATCAGAGATTATAGAAGTCAGAGTGAGATCAGATTTCGAGGCAAGAAATCACAGAGACTGAACGCCAGCGAGAGAGCGACATCGTGTAGAGAGAGACAGAGAGAGACGGAAACTCACCGAGTAATGTCATAAACTAGAAGAGCTCCTGCCGCACCTCTGTAATAGCTTCGTGTCACGGATCTGAACCTCTGTAAGAATAAAAGATCCGAAGAGCGACGTCAGTACAATCAACACTCTCGAAAAACAAGCACGATTGGAAAAGAAGGTACCGAATTCAATCACTTACCTCTTGTCCCGCAGTATCCCATAGCTGTTAGATAAGAAAGTCGTCGAATTCCAAGGATCAGTTTTGCCAGAGATTGATGATGTTAATGGAACGAGAGAAAGTGAAGAGTTGGAAAGGGATATGAAGAGTCGGTATATTTCAAATGAGCTTCCACTGATCTCAACGCTTGCCACGAATCAGCAAAATGGGATCTCTAGAAAGTGATCCCATTTTCAGAAACAGATGAAAAGGGCGTGTTTTGGAAGACAGCAGGTTCTGAGCCAGAGCTACAGTTGAACAAAGGTGAGGGATGATAAGCCTTTGGTAAGTAGCTCACCACCCTCCCTTGAATGAGACTACTGAGATGGATACTAAATTTCTATCCTTGACTAAAGATCTCATCAACAGGAGGATGAAAAGATAGCAGCAGACGAAGAGATAGCTGGGAGGTATAAAATCTTGGGAGCCAAAATTGAGATCTCCCCTCTCGTCTGATATGCTCGCTGAAGAGCCAAATCAAACTTGACAATCTGAACGATAGAGAATCAGAATGCAAACCTAGTCATACACTTGCTTGACCTCGAAGAGGGCAATTGACTATAGGCCAGGTAAGTAGGATGCTCATCCCCTATCGATTCTCATCGCCTCCCCTTTTCTGATGAGACGTCTAGAATCACTTTTCGCTCTTGAACTGGAAATGACTTACCTGTAATTTGACGTTCTTATCACCGACTCTTACAGTCCTACTACTGAATTCGACGCCGATTGTATGAGTTGCATTGTCTTTGTATTGATTTCTCATAAAGTGATGAATCAAGCATGTCTTTCCACAAGACGCCTCTCCAATGATAATCGTCTTTAGGATCAAATCGTAGGCTTCTGAAAGTTCCAAGGCTGAATCATCCATAATTGTAGGAGATTATTGAGATAGAAATGGATGTTGATGTAGAAATTTGATCTTGATTGTTCTGGCTTGTAGTGGAGACAAAGGTGAGAATCACTTTTTGACTCTCAACCATCATCGTCACCACCTCGATGAGATCCTGAATCTTTAAGGATGGATTTCAGTTCATTGAATAGAAGACCAAATGTATCCAGTTACGGAAGAAGAGGAAACAACAACACAAACAGCAAAAGAGCAGGAGCGATTGTTAATCCGACTCTCATAACTTCTCCTTCTTCTTCTCCTCATCTTACTTCTAGCGAAGATGAAGATGATCAAGATCAAGACTTAATCCAGAAACAATCTCAATTCAAACAATCTAGATCAAACCTCAAAGGAAAACGGAAAGCAGAGTCGGATCCTCAGAAAGAGAGAGTCTCAGGTAGAAAGAACAATGGGAAAGCAACACAAAGAGAATCAAACGTGAATAATGGGACGATGGATGAAGAAATGGTAGATGGAAGTCTAGAAGTTCTCTCAAGAAAGGGGAAACAAAAGAAGGTAGAAGTGGAAGTGGAAGAAGAAGTCCCAACTTCATCACCATCCGAAATCCAACCTCTACCAAGAAGGACAAGAGCAAGGAGAAATCCAACTCCTCCTCGTTCTACAGATTCAAACCCTTCAACTGATGCTCATGATTCAGATAAGATTCGTTCAAATGGACCAAGTAGGAGCAAAAGTGGAAGGACAATCTCATCTAGCAGATCCAACTCTGGACTTCAAGAAGATACGAACCTTCGAACCTCTTCATTCACTTCTAATGCATCTGGTCCAAGTAAGCAGAAAGAGATCACCCAAAAGGCTGCTTCTATTTCTGCAATCTCTTCTACAGATCTCAAAAAGAAGGGCATACAGTCTGCTTCTCCCACCTCAAAGAAAACTTCATCGACTAGCAAATCTAATCTTCAATCTCCAGCTTCTCCTTCTGCCAAGCCTTCGAAAGCAAGACCTTCCACTCCAGATCTTTCTTCCGGACCTGCTTCTCCTTCCAAATCCGCTCGTAGGAGTGGAGGTAGAAGTGAGGACGATCGATTGGGTAGTTCAACTCCAACTCCTTCAAGAGCACCTAAAGATCTAAGTGGTCTCTTTGAACTAGTCAGTCCTTCGAATGAAGGAGAATCTGGTGGTAGAGCTATCAGAACTCTTCGAAATGGAAGGATCAGAGCTAGATCAGGAAGTCCAACTCCCTCCAAGAAGATCACTAAAGGTATTGATCTAGAAGCAGAATCTCAACCATCTTTAGGATCGGAAGACAATGCTGAATCTTCTAGAAAGGCTAGTTTGGCTTCTAGAATGGCTGGAAAGAAAAGGATTGCTTTTGATCTCGGAATTGGAAGGGAAAGAGGCGGGTCTGCAAGTGGATCTTCTGATGTAGAATCAGTTTCCAAATTTCAAGAGCAAGCTTCGGATTCAGAGATGTTGGAGGACTCGAATCCAAGATCATCTCGAAATGTTGGAAAGACTGGTCAAACTTATGGATCCAGTCGAGGGATTAAAGCTACCTATGGCTCTAAGTCTTCGATTGAGACCTCCAGCTTCTCTCGATCGAATCTGGGATCAAGACACGACGACGGATCTTTCTCTCAACCACTGAACGACGAGCTCGATTCACAAGACGATGACCTTCTCGAACAATTCAATTCTCCTCCTAGAAAACAACGTAATGGGAGTGAAAGTTCAGCTCCACCGACTCCAAAGAGTGGCTGGAGAACGGCAGCTTCAACTTCAAATCCCATCGTTCATGCCGCTTCGAGAGCTTTGGGAGTCTCTGCTCCTACAGTCCCAGGAGCTAGGAAGACTTATGGAATGCAAAGAAGTTTCTTGGCTGAAATGGAAGTGGATGAAGATGGTGAAGTTGGGATGAAAGGTGTTGGAAAGGCTGTCAGAAACGAAGCTATCAATTCCTTCCCTACGAACAAGATGATTGGAGGGAAACGAAAGATCACAGAACTGGACGAGGATGGAGAAGATAAATCGAACGATATGGATCTGGATTGGGAAATTCCCAATGATTCATCGAAAGCACATCATCTACCTAGTAACAAGAATCTTCTCAATCCTCTTTCAAGACGTTCAGTAGGTCAGAAATCTTCGACTGGAGAGAGACTCTCGTACGCTGAGATGAGAGCTAGATATGGAGATGATGAAGAAGTCTATGTTGGATATGGATCTCATTCTTTATTACCTCCAGAAAAAAGAAGTCTTAAAGAAGATTATTATAATTCGAATGGATCTCAATCTCAATCTCAAGCAATGGCAGTCTCTTCAATTACTAGTCTTAGATCGGCTGGAGAACTAAGAAGGTTCAATGATGAATTGGAATACCTTCTTGGTGGATTGGGAGAGGATCATTCTTTGAGCATCAAGAGAAGTTCTGCCATTGAAGTCTTAAGGAAACTCTGTGGAGATGGACAGAATTCTTCTAGTAAAGATGGTCAAGATGAAGAAGGGAATGAAAATGAAACTCTTTCTTCTGGTTTGGAATTCTTGAGGAAGTTGAAAGCTAGTGAATCGATTACTAAAGTTTTCGATCTGTTCGTCAATGCTGCTTTGGGTAATTCGGATTGGATCTCTCAACCTCAACAGAATATCACTAAAGAAATAGCTGAAGATTCAATCCTTTCAGTTTCACTTTCTATGTTTCTGGCTTTGATGTTGCAACATCAAGGGATTGGTGAATCTCTTTTGAGGGAAAGAGAAGAGCAAGTCTTTGATTGTCTTTATTGGTTGATTAGAGCTTTGGAGAAAGGTGGAAATGCAGCCGATGGATTAAGAAAGTTGAATGATGGAAAGAAAGGGAAAAGTTTGCCAAAGAGTGAACGAGTTTCTGTGAGTATTCGATGAGCACACTCGAGGATTGAATAGACATTCATACAGTTGACCTCAGATCGGTTCTTGTCTTTTCTCGTTCGACAGCTTGCTTGTCTTCGTGATCTTTCCAGGTCATCTATCTTTCCTTCAAGTCATTCCATCTCAAGTCAAAGAAGTCTTCTACTAAGATCCATCTGTTCTCTTTCTTCGTATCCTCGTCGAGGAGATCTTTCCGCTTTGGAAAGGATCTCTAGTTTCGATCGGATACCAGAAGAGAATGATGAGGAAAGGGATTCAACTCTTTCTTTGATCGTCAAGTTGTTTTGTCAAGAGTCTGATAGAGCTGGAGAGAGGCTGGACGCTTTCACGAAGGGATTGGTGAGTTTCAAGGTTTGAGTTCTCAATCATGAGTTCGAGATGGTTTTGGACGTTTTGTTTCTCAGTCACTGATATTTCTATTGAATTCCTCTTCTTCAGGACCTGATCCCATCTTCAAATCCCTCCGATGGTCCAGACATTGCATTCATCGACCTCTGCTCAAGATTGTTCGAAGTATGCACTTCGCAAGTCTCGGAAACCGAAATAGCTCATCCTCTTTCTTCTTCATCTGAAGCTGGTGATGGTCAAATCTCGACTTCAAGATTGACTACTTCTCTTGTCACTTCGCTTCAAGTCTGTCATCTACTTTCCAAGGAACGAGCTCAAGATCTACGATCCTCTTTGACTTCTACGGAAGAAAAGCAAGACGATGGTCTATCAGAGCTCTCAACTGAGACTTTATTAGGTTTATTGAAGATTTTGGTCAATTTGACTCAAGTCAAGACTGAAGAAGATTTCTCAACAATATTTCTCAACACGAAAGGAAGTCTCAATGTTCTGATCAATTTGATTCTGAATTCTTCTTTGAACCTTAGCAGGTTGGATGAAGCTGGAGAGAACAAACCAGGTCAATCCAATCTTTCAAACGCAAGAGAACAACTCCAAATCGCTTCTAGGAACTCAATCTGGCTAGACGATGAAAGTGATTTATCTTCTTTACCTCCAACTTCTTCGCCTATGAGTGATCTCCAAAGAAAGAGCTCCTCGATTCGAAAATCAAGTCCAAATTCCGATTCTCATTCGAACTCAGATTCCACAGAAGATATCTCGAAGAAGCTATCAGAGCAATTAGCTCTACTCTTAGATGTCTTATGCCTCTCAGTTGGAATTCTGACGAATCTATTGGAATCTCATCCTGAGACTGCCTCGGAATTGTTGGTAGACATCAATTTGGATCTCAATTGCAAGAGGAGAAGCTGTGTTAGATTCTGCAACTGTCTCGAAACTCCAGTCAAGCAACTGAGAAAGAAATCTAAAGGAAAAGAAGGAGGTGGAAGTCAAGCCTCGGGCTCGAGATCAGCTCTGGAGCATTTAACTAATCTATTCTTGGATCAGAAATCAAGATCTAAAGAGTCGACAAAAGAAGACGAAGATGCAAGAGAGAAAGAACTTCGGAAGTCAGACTCTAACTTCTTGAGTGGTTGTCTAGCTGTCGTGTTATCTTTGGCTATCTTTGGAAATTCTAAGAGTAAGGACGTCGTTGGGAACACTCTCTTCTCTGGTTCTGATATTGATGGAAACGGATTAAATTCACTTCGAAGTCCATCGAGAACTCCAACCAAGATCAAATCCAAAGGGAAAGGGAAAGCAAAAGATTCGACAACCGCTCAAGATGTAGCTGAGAAGACAGCTGCTTATCCTCCTGAAATCTTCAAATCTTTAGAAGATACTCTGGAAGACTTCTCCAAGCTGAACAGGGATGCCTGGAAAGAGGCAGTAGAAGCTACAAAGAGTTTTGAACAGAAACAATTGGATCAAGAGGAAGGGGAGACTGAAAGGCAAACGAACGAGAAAGCGTTGGCGATTCGAGAGACTGGTGAAGCTGATGATGATGATGACGATGAAGGAGATGGAGATGGTCTAGTCAATGAGATGTTGAAAAAGATCAAAAAGCTTTGCAGAGGAGAGATCGAAAACGTCGAGAAAGAACAGCGATCATCTTCTCCCTAAAATTACAACTTTAAAAGGTTCATGTACACCTCTAATGCTCTCTGTTTTCGCTTCAATGTACACAAGAGATACCCAAACATATCAATCATTTCGCTTCATAAGAAGAAGAAGATGGCAATGTGTTTGATATCAAGAAATGATGGACCAGATTCAGAGAGAAGCAAAAACAGATGTTCGACTCACCGATTGACGAGGGACGATGCGATTCTCAAACTTCTATCTCAATAAAAGGTGAAACCGATTCTAAATCGACGACTTCTTCCACCAGGTTTCTCAATCTGTTCAGTTCCGCAGCGCTGTGCTGATTGAAATGAATGACTAGCCTCTTCAGTGGAATCATCTTGACTCCGTCTACTTCGAATCCCCGAGCTGCTTGTTCCTTTCTCTCCTCTAAGACCAAGATGAGATCATTGAGTGAGTTGGAACCAATCGACCAAAAGGTATGGGCAATACCTCTCCCCACTTCCAGTTCTGACAATAATGGACATTTACTTGATGAACTTTGAATTTGACCGAGATGCGGTACACAAAGGACCGATACTGAAGGTAAGAATGCAGGCGTATCGTACTCGCTAATCAGAATTGATGTCGTAGGAATACTTAACCAGGCCGGAAGTCTCACATTAGGATAAGACCATGTTTGGAGTACTCTTAGTCTTGGGAAATGGAGTGTTGAGAGTGTATCATTGACAAATGGTATTACTGTCATGACGAGATGTTTGAGCGTTTTCGACGGAACTTCCAAGATCCTTCTCCATTCAGAGGACTCCAAATGATCAGTTATGTACAGAGACGAAAGGTTACCGAGAAGATGCTGATGAGACTCGAATAAATTGAAAAAGTGGCAGCCCCACAAAACCTTGAGGTTCGATGAATGGTGAATAGATTGAAGTCCATTTCTGTCGTCGATCTCATTCCATCTAAAACAAACCCTGGCGTTAGTTTCCTGGAAAGACGACCATGAGATTTTGAATTCAACCAGGTGAGGCAACTTCCATGGAAGGTCGTAAACAGGGGGACCTGTAGGGTAACCGTTTTTCGACTTAATGGAGAGAAAACGAAGGGATCCCTCCGACCTTTCCAAAAGATCTGTTAAACGCTTTTCCATCTCTGGAACCAGTTCTCCGAACTCAATAGAAACCTCTTTCAAAGTGCTTTGACTTTTGCGATCAAAGAGCTCTAAAGTTGAGGCTGGCCATCCATTTTCTCTTCTTGGTAGAATCGGTCTTCTCCAAACGCTTCTGTTCTCCTCTATTGTTTCCAACCACTTTTTACAGACTGGTCTGATTTTCACAATCTCAAAAGAGTCTAACGACTTGAAGATTGGGAGTAGGATCTCTGAGGATAGATCGTCAATCGTGCAGGGTTGAGTTGTCGGAAGTTTGCTTGGACGACGCCAGATCTTGATCTTCTTGATCTTTTCTCTCAATGATTGAATTCTTGAGGACTGGAAGAGCTTGCAGATGAAGAACATGAGCCTAAGATAGAAGAAATTTTGGAGGATGGTTGTGGTAGAAAGTCAAGATTCAAAAGTCGAAATCTCCCCCTTTTTCTTTTCCCAAAAGAGACTCCAAACCTCTTTCTCCGACAAATACATTCTATCCTTCACTCATGACTGCTGTCAATCACTCAGAACCATCAAGAATAGGAAATCCAAAGAACGAAAAGCTCAGAAGCCTCGATGAATTGGATCAGGATGTCTTCTTCGACATTGGACGAAGGATCATAGATTGGATTCAAGCGACGACTGGAGGAGAAGACAGCCATCATTTTGGTATCAGAGAACCTCAGCATGATAAAGATGGTATCAAGTGAGTCAAAAGTCAATCAGAACCCTAGAGCAACCTCGACGTTTGAGACTTGAACGACTTCTCATCTCTTTGTTCTAACAGTCTAACTTCTATCTTCCCACTTTCTCTAACTTCTAGATCTGGCAAGGCTACTCTCCGATCGCTACTGCTAGTCTCTCGCAAATTCAAATCCATCTGGACTCCAGTCTCGATTCAAAACGTGAACCTCTGGACCTACCAGCTTCCTTCTTTTCTTCGGTTTCTTCTCAAGCATCCAGAGCTAGGATCCAAGATTCGCAATCTCAACTTCATTATCAGAGGGGAGGGCGAGCTTCTTGATGCAGAAGATCTAGTCAAGGAGCTGATAACAATGGAACGTTCTCGAATAGTCATGACTGGAAAGACGAAGGCTCGTTCATTGATGAACGCACTGGGAGATGCAAGATCTTTGATAATAGAAAAGTGTTCAAATCTCAAAGAATTGACCTTCAATGCCGGAATTTACTTTTCTTTCAAATTCCAAGATTCTTTCCGGCAATCTTTTCAGAGACTTTGATCAGCATCAAGATGGTGAGATATGGGTTGGGAGGTAAAGATGAAGATCTCTTCACAGAATTTAGAACGGGCAGGCAAGCTTTGGCTTTGATGATTTTCTTACCATCACTTCGATCTGTCTCAATGGATATCGAGTTGACTCATGAAGATGCGAAGGTGATCAACACTCATCTAGCACCTTTGATCAAATCAAGGAAAGCAGTCTCAAACGTCAGGAACCTCTCTCTGAAAGTCCATCAAATTCTGAGGGAAGGCACAAGTATGCCATTCAAATTTGATCCGACTTTCAAGACATTTCTATCCATCTTCAACGCCTTAGAGAATCTCAGCCTCATGTTTTATGAAGATCCAATACTTCTTGATGAAGCTCCAAGTACTCCTGCTCGAAGAGCAAGTATAGAGCAACTTCCAACTCTAGACTGTTTCCAAGGGTTAAAGAACTTTGCTTCCACTTTGAAATCTTTGTCAATAGAAGGACAAAACTGTGAAAATTTGGAGTCGAACTATAGAGAAGCCGAGGGATTCTGGTCTATTTTGAAAAGGATGAGGAACTTAGACCATTTAAGGCTTGATGGCCGCGGTATACTTTTCTTCACACTTGGTTATTCCACGGCCCAGTCAGCAGCCGGAACAGTATTAAAGTCTCCAGAAATTCAGACTTTGGAGATTACAGCAAATTATTCGCTTCGTAATGGAGGTACTTACTGGGAGAAGAGCTTCGCCGATCTCGTGGGAACAGGACTACTCAAGGAAAGTTTGAGATTGGTTCGAAGTCCTGCGTATCCCACCTCTGAGCTCAATGAAGCCGACCCTGAAAAGAATGGCTTTGACAGATCTAGATTTGACAGGGAGCGGCAGAAGTTGTTGGCTGCGAAAAGTGTGGGAATCAAGGTAGAATTTGTTTGAAGACTTGCTTGTTTGATGAATCTAATTGCAAAAAGACTTTCTTTGAGCTTGAGTGATACTTTCTTTCAGCCTGGCTGATTTTGTTCAGTTCTGTTTAATCAACCCAACCTCTCATTTGACTCGCCACAAACATTGAATATGAGAATCCTCAGCTCGGACAGCAATATCTGCTCTTTGTGGAACTTTCCGCTCGCCACTCAAGAAGAGTGATACATTCTTGGTGACGCTTCTTCACTCACCAAGAATAGTTAAGAAGCTACTTCCTCGAGTTCTTTCGAATCGGCGACTTCTTCAGCCTGGGCAGAGACCTTCATAGAAAGTCGTCAGAAAGTTGTCGTAGAGGTGGCACTCTCCCTGAGTCATTTGTCGGAAAAGTAAAATCGCTCTAGGCTTGTCAAGCCAAGAGCAGTTAAGTCAATAGTAGACGAAACGGATATTCTTTGTTCGCATCCCTTTTAAGGTTTCGATTTTCTATTCTGTTTTGTGATGTCGTTGTTGTTCTCTTTCGAGTTTCTTTTGGTTTGACCTCTCTACTGTTTTTCTCTTTTTATAATTTTTTATCGGATTTTCTCGTCACTTTGAGGGGAGTCGGCGGTCAGGCAGTCGCTTTCTTTTAGCCCTATCTACCATGAATGCATGGCTCTTCCACTCTCTATTCGAGAATGTTGTTGAACAGGACATCTCGAGCACGGGCTGCCACTAGGAGTGCAGTGCCTCCTCTGCTAACGATGCCTGAACTAATACCTTTGCCATTCCAGCTGGAACCTGCACACTGTCGGCCAGTCCTCTGCCTAAGAAAAGTGCGAATCAGGTACTTGTACAGAGAACCGATGGCTTCTCAATCAGTAAGGGAAAGCCGCCTCTTTGCTTATTAGCCCTACTCGAAAGACTTTGCCTCCATCCCTAGGGACGGTTTGTCTTGACTCAATTAAGAGAAGAACAGGCATTCCCACTTATAAAAAGTGTGTGAGGAGGTTTATTTCACAGATGGGGTTTTCCTTCCCCTTTGGCTTTCGTTTTCTTCGAGCGTTGATGCTGGTAGGCATCGGAGTAAATAATCTACAGTTTCGGTTTCGATAATTACGAATACAGTTTATAACAACAGTAACTATAACCTTTTAGCGTGTTAAAGCCTTTTGTCTCTTTGTCTCTCGCCAGAGTCGTCGTCTATGAAGACTTCGACGCTCGATGACGACCAATGGTTTCTAACCCTTGTTTAGCAATAAATCGATCGCACCGCAAAATCGTCAGCCTTGAGTCGCAAATAAACGACTCGAAAAGATCTAATTTTGGCCGATGAAATGGATTCTACAACTCAGTTAGATGACGAGCAGAATCAAATCGAGCAAGAAGGGTTTTCATCTCTGTACCACTTTCATCTCTGTAAACCGTTTCTTGTTGTCTCCTTTCATGTTCTAAGTCCTCTTTCGATTCGATTCGATCCACTCTCTCTTTCTTCTTTTTTTTCTTTCCAAATTCTCTCTGCAATCTCAGCTGGTCGGAGTGATTGTATCGTGCAAAGACTCTCCGGTCAACACGTCGACACGATGCTGACTCTCTCGACCTCGACCTCGACCTCGACCTAGCTCTCGCGTTTTCCAATCTTTCTGTTCTATTCTTTCAGTTCGATAGCTGATTGCTATTATCAACATTGTATGACGAAAGAAACATGAGAGATACGTACACGAAAGGCAAGCGACAAGGTCCAAACAGATTCCGTTCACCTGATCACCTCTCACCGTTTTCTCCCAATTCTCTCTTTCTCTCGATCAACTGAAGAACTCTCTTGTTAACTCAGCGAGTATCTTGGCCCTCCCGAACCTTCAATCTGATGTTCCAACCCAAGTCCATGTCCAAATGCGTCGTTTTTGAGGTATCGCCAACTTCTTTGGTTTGGAAAGATAGCTGAGACTCAACGGTGAGGAGATGAACATCGCAAAGAAGAATAGCAGTATCTAACCGGAGAATTTCTATTGATTTGGGAAGCCTCTAGAAATCAGAAAAGGCTATCGTAGAGATGGCACTCTCCCTGGGACCAAGGAAAGTGAAATAGTTGGGAAGAGTATGAGTGGCGTAGTGCGATGTTCATATGATTTCGTTCGTTCAAATTCTTCGAGAGACTTCCTCCACAGTCTCGAGAGAATGCAAGCTATGACCAGAAGCATGCACTCCCTTTCTACCGTGAAAACACGGCTTGTCTACTTCTCTCTTCGAAAAGAGAGAAGCGTGGTTGAACAGTAATCTGACACGTCCGTTGCTCCATAATGAGCCTCGGCGGCGCACAAGCGATGGATCTGAACTAATTCCTTTGCCAATCTTGGTGATCTTCGAAACACTAACGGCAACTCCTGGCCTTGAGTCGCTGGCAAACATGCACGAAGAATCTGCTGGCTTTTCAATCTGTAGGGAAAGCCGACGCTTGCCTATCCTACTCGAAAGACTTTGCCCTCCTTGCTCTGTCAAGCAAAGAACAGGTGTTCCCACTTATAGAAAGTGTGTATTGGAGGTTTATTTTACAGATGGGGTTTCCCTTCCCCTTTGCGTGTTCGCTTCTTTGGATGTTTGAATATGTTAGGCATAGGCCTAGATAGTCAAAAGCTTCAATTTCGATTATTATTATTGTAGTTTAGAGAGATATTAGCTTTAACAGCCTTGCATGGTAAAGCCTTTTGTCTATTTGTCTCTGGCCAGAGTAGTCTATATGAGAGTTCGACGTTCGATGCCGTATAAAGGTTTCTAACCCCCGTTTGGCAGTTATTCGATCGCACCGCAAAACCATCAGCCTCAAGTCGCAAATAAACGACTCCGTAAGATCGATTTTATAGCTCAGGCAGCGTAAGAGGAGAGCGATTTGAACAACAGAAGGGAGCCTCTCATTTCTTTCAGTTCTCCGTGTGAGCTCATCGATCAGCGAACGCTCGCTGTTGGTTTCCACCCTTTCACCAACATATAGGTAGAACGAAGCTGAGTAGAAACGATGCGGCTCTTTTTAAAAGTGAATTCGAGTAAAAAAATACTAGTACAACAACAGAAGACGATACAGCTGCACCTTTTCTTCGACCCCTCAAGAAGACGATCTCATCTCCTTGCACTTTTCATCAGCGGAGCAACCCCTCCCTGAAATCCCATCGTCGATTTCCACTCAAAAATATAGAGCTACTTGAGATTCTCTACTGCGACTCATGAAATCGTCTACTTCCGGAATTCCAAACCAAGGATTCTCAAGAGACAAATCACATCCTTTACACGAAATGCACAGAGTTGGACAATTGTCAAAGAACTCTCCAGATTTTGATTTGTGATCATCATGAGCTTGAGAAATCGATTGACTTTCAGAAGAGGTCGAAGAGAGTGGTTTTGAGGTTTGTTTTCCATCTCCTGAGATGGACTCCGTTTCTCTTTGAAATTTACTTTTTGCGACTTCTGCTTGTTTGGATCTGGATGTAAAGGTTGAAGATAGACCCGAAAGACCGTTTTCAGCAGTTGATTCTTTTGCCCAGCTTTTGGAAAGGGTTCTATCTAATTTCAAGCCTCCTTCTTCGACTTGCTTTTCGACATCTCCCTTTCTACCATCAACTTCATGAACTCCTCCAATCCCTTCTTCATTTCCTTTATCCTTCTTTAATCCAAAGCAGCCAGGGCACTGACATCTTTGACCACAGTTGCAATCCATCTCAGATCGAGCTTCACTAATCATTCTTTCCAAAGGATCAGGATTTAAATCTTGAGCTTCTAGAGAGTTGGATAGAATTGGGTCTTCTGAGAATTGTGTATCAGACGTAAAAGAGGTCTTGGAATGATTCTGATCGTTTGATGTTGCTGGGTCTGGAAGTAAGAATAGATGAGAAGAAGAAGAAGGAGCTTGGTGGTCGAACGAGTTTGAAAGGTAGGGAGCGACAGTACTCGGATGGATATTGAAGGCTGGGTCGAAAATTTGACGCTGATTCGAAGTTGAGGTGGAAGAGGTAGTAGCTCTGTTTAGAGGAGTAGATGAAGAGCAGCAGCTTGATCCAGTCCGAGGATCCTTCGATTCTCGAGAAGTGAAAGAAGCCTGGGAAGCAGATTTTCGAGTTGGCCCTGCTCCTACGAATGCATCCGAGTCAAGATTTGACCATAGATCCTTCGGAAGAGATTCGACTTGATGATTGACTTTGCGTTTCTTTTCCCGGTTTGACGTAGAAGTGGGATCAGAAGATAGCGAGGATGAAGAAGGTCCACGAGCTGGACGTCTATTGAATGGTTCAACTTCGTTTTGACAGCAAATGCAGACTTCTTGAGGTTGATCGCATTTACATTTCGAATGCAAGGCTGATTCACTGGGATCTGAAAAGGAGAGAGAGAATTGAAGATTTCGGGAAACGAGAGTGGCGACAGGTTGGGTCAGAAAGGAAAATCGAGAAGAAGTCGGTCTCAATATCTCGAAGATTATAGAATACAAAAGAACCGAAATAAGACACAGGTGTGGGCTCTTCAAATGTAAGACACTGGACATATCGAGGAGTCTCTTTGAGTCTTTTATGCGTCAGAGATGAGAAGTCTTTGGATCCACTCTCAACGCCTCTGTCCTCCGTTCTAACCTCTCAAATCTCGAAATCTAGCTCTGATGAACGTTATCAATCGAAGTGTTGGCCGCTTCTACTCACCTGTATTGGTTGTATCCGGATGATTGTCACTATCCACCATCTCCTTCTCCTTTCCTTTCCCCTTCTTCTTGGACTTCATAATTCCGGCCTCTTTGACAATTTGAGCTGCGCATTCGCACTTGACATGTTTTCCCAGAGTCTTCCTATTGGCTCTACAAGTTTGGCATTGAGAAGTTGGTCTTCCTCTTGATTTGACAGGAAAGAGAGGTCTATCTTGATGAGAACAGATGGCTATCCTGTGTCCTTTGATGCATTTCTCGCAGGCATATCTCTCTCCAGATTTGATGATGACCATGAATTGTAATTCAGAATTAAGAACTGAGATATTGTTTGAGTGGTTGTGAGTGTAGAAGATGAAGATAGAGGATCTACTCCTTCTCTCCACTCGATCCATCCAAAGATTAGAGTCACATTTTTAAATCATGGCTCCAAAGAAGCAAGGAACTCTTTCCACTTCCTCATGGACTTCAAAACCCAAATCTCAATCAAATCCAATCAGAATAGAAACGAAAGCAACAATCAAAGCCGATTTAAAACGTAGAGAATCCGAAAAGGAACAAGCTCTATTGAATAACAAAAAGAGATCCTCTTCAACTTCTACTTCTACTAATCTCAAACGTTCAGCTTCAGCTTCTTCATTCGGTTCAAACAATAGTGCTGATTCAAAGAAACAGAGAGATAGTTTGGAAAAGAAAGTAGAGGATGGTGTAAAGAGAGAGAAGTTGAATGTTTATAATAAAGGTTATGATCAACTTTGGGCAAAGACTAGTAAGGCTATGGGATTGCCTAAATGTAAACCTAGTAAGTAGATCGATGGGTTGGATGGATGAGTTGGATAGGAGAGAGGATGGAAAGCGGATTGCAATGTTTGAGGGTCAATGTTTGTTCCATCCTTGAATGGATGGTCTCTTGGTGGCGAGCGATTACAACCTTCTTACTCAGTCGTGTATTGAGTTGAAAAGCTTAACTTTAATATGGAAATCATCCTTCACCGATCTGGGGTTGTTCTGTCAAGGCGTCGGAAATTCGACTGCAGAGGGGATCCTTCGTTTCACTTAGATTGTTGAATGACTTTCTCTTATTCCTTTACATGCTTCTGACTCGATTCCCTTTTTCTCTCCTTGTCATCACTGTTTTTCAATTTAAAGTCCACGCAGAAGGTGAAACCAGAATCGAACAAATGCTTCGTGTCTTTGACTTGGATCCAAAGTGAGTTCTCAATTCTTTAACATCTTTCGAAGTCCTCATTCCCGAATCAAAACTTCAAACTTCGACCTCGATCATTCTCAGTATAACCCATAGTTTCTGTTCGAAAGTTTTTCGTCGTCTACGAATACACAATCAACTGAGCCCTGCCTTTTTTCCTTTCGCTCCTCTTCTCTCTCTCGCTCTCGCCTCTCCAGGTTCGGTCCATGTTCAGGATTGACTCGTCTAGAACGTTGGGAAAGAGCCGAAGCATTGGGAGATGAACCACCTTTGGAAATCAAGGAAATCTTGGAAACTAGAGAAGGCTTTGATAGAATGCAAGAGAGCGTCTTGTTCAATACTGGAATCTGTTGAGAAAATGGAAGTCAAAAAGTGGGATTGGGAGGAGTACACAAAATATTTCCTCTTCGAATTTTTCAATACTTTCAACACTTCGAAACTCCCAGCAATTCCAGAAACTCGACTCTCTTTCCGACTTATCTGTAAATCTTCTTTTCTATCTGTGGGAGTCAAGCGTCTCTCCGGCGCTCGCTTTCAAGCCTTTTTTTCTCTCTTTCTTTTGTTCAATCACTGTTCTCAATTGTCAATATACGCAATCAAAGTCTTTTCTGTTTTTCTTCTACCTAATGTCTGTTCTCCAAACGAGACCAACTTGTTCGCTTCTCATCCTTTGCTTGGTCGATTCGACCACCCTGGCTCGAACTCGTTGGGTTTTTCCTTCTTATCGAGAACGGAGAAGAAAGCTTCGTTGAACGTACACTCTGCGAATATGGACCGGAGGCAGCATTGCAATTATGAGAGGAAGATTGTAAGTTTAGAAATACAGAAGGCATCGGAGAGGCCTGAGTGTTGACTGGATTGGATCGAGTCGTGAAGATAGGAATGGAAGCCGAAGAATCTTACTTGAGGTCGACATTTTGAGGTGGAATTAGACAGCGTCCTGGGGGTGTGATAAAAGAAAGATAGAAAATGGATCATATCAATCAGAGGCGGGATGACGAGAGTCATGACAATTGCAAGCAGAGAGGAAAAACTCACCTCCAAAACCAATCTCGGAACGACTTGCATAGCCATTAGCTCTTGGAAAAGAAGTTTGGTAGCGTATGGAATCGTGATCTTCACTACTTCTTTGGAAGATTTACAGTAGACACAATAGCCATTGTAACCGATAAGTCCACTATGAATGAGAGAAGAGAGAGAGGGAGTAAAAGAAGGTTCAGCATCGTCATTTCGAGTCCAAGCACTATTCTTCGCATTGAAAATACTTAGAAAGAATGAGTCTGAAGCAATTGCAAGTTACTCACCATCGTTGACAAGCATTCACTTCGAAAGCGTCCGAACTGATCATCAATCGTTCCAACAACAGCTGAGTCGCACCATAACCAATCAGACAATCTCTTTCCATTTCTCCCAAACGAAGGCCACCATCTCTACTTCTACCTTCGGTAGGTTGACGAGTCAAGACTGCTCTTGGCCCTCTAGCTCTAGCATGCATCTTGTCGATTACCCTGGGACAAAAGAGAGAGAAGAGTCGAGAAACGTCAGCGAGGGAAGAAGAGGAGTGACAAGCTTCCTACACAGAACCTAAACTCACATGTGTTTCAACTTTTGATAATAGATAGGACCAAAGTAGACATAAGCTTCCAAAGGTTCGCCAGTGATACCACTAGTTAGATATTCTTTCCCACCATAATTATAACCATTATCTACCAAGATTTTACTCATGTCGTCTACTTTACTACCACCAAAAGCAGTTCCATATTGAAGAGTTCCATCGATGACACCAGCTTTCCCAGCCAACAATTCGATCATTTTACCAACAGTCATTCTCGAAGGGAAACCATGAGGGTTCATAATGATATCAGGACAGATACCTTTATCATTAAAGGGCATATCTTCTTGAGGAGAGATCAAACCACAAACACCTTTCTGACCATGTCTAGAAGAGAATTTATCACCCAATTCAGGTCTTCTAGTAGATCTCAACAAAGTCTTGATGATAGTCGTATCTTGATCAGTGTCAGAAACCAAGACTTGATCGATATAAACTCCTTCTTTTCCTTTGTAAACGGCAGGTACATCTCTGAAAGCAGTGTTGTTTGGATTGAGATTGATTGAACCATTTAAATCTTGAATTGGAGATTGTTTGTTCAAGTAAACCATACCTTCATCTAATCTATCTCCAACACCACCGATTCCATCGTCTTCTAGAGCCAAATACTTTTTAATGACGTTACCTTTCTCATCTTTAGGAGGATCAGCAATCCTATCGAAAGTACCATCTCCATACTTCTTCATTTGAACTGTCTGTTTTCTCATGACTTGACATCTACCGAAACCTCTATCCAAACTAGCTCTATTCAGAACCAGCGCATCTTCGATATCGTAACCAGAGTAAGACATGACGGCGACCATTGCATTTTGACCAGCTGGTAATTTGTCGTAGCCGATCAATTCGATAGTCTTGGTCTTGACCATTGGTTTCTGAGGATAGACCATAAGATAGAGTAGAGTATCGATTCTGTTCAATTGATTGTAAGCGATTGCACCGATAGCTTGCTTTCCCATAGCACATTGATAAGTGTTTCTCGGAGATTGATTGTGATGAGGATAAGGAATCAAACCAGCTACAGCACCTAGAATAGTGAAAGGTTCGATTTCCAAATGAGTTGAATTGTAGTTGATTTCGGATTCGTAAACGGCGATCAGGGAATCATTCTCTTCGTTGACGTCTAGATATTCGATCAAACCTTCTCTCAAAAAGTTATCGAAGTTCCATTCCTTGTTCTTCAACCTCTTGATATCTGCGGTGGTGACTTTGGATTGACCATTCTCTACGATAATCATTGGTCGGCAGATTCTACCACCATCAGAAGCGATGTGAACGGCTTTTTGATGGTTGTTGGTGTAGATCGAAACGAAAGAGGATAATCTGCCATTTCTTCGTAACTTCCTGAAGGACTGAACGAATCTCTGAGGGAATCTAGTGACTCCTAGTAAGTTTCCGTTGATGTAGACGATGTAAGTGTCGTTCCTGTAGAGTTCAGCTCCAGTCAAAAGATTGGCATCTAAATGATTGAGATTGGAGAGTTAGAATGAGAAAGGATGTCGTCAGTCCTTGTGAAACACAAGGGCAATAAGAGGGTATAAGGATTTCGTTTGTCTTCGCAAGCTTCATTCAGGACTCACCCTCTACTCCCAACATGAAAGCGGTCTTGACCAACGGTTCTTCCTCTACATCGGTAGTGATATGAGTCATCAGAGCCAGATTCTTTACCAATCCACAAGCTTCACCTTCCGGAGTATCTGAAGGACAAAGCATACCCCATTGAGAAGGTTGAAGAGCTCTAGGACCAGAAACCTTTCTAGTTTTCTCAAATTGAGAACTAATTCTAGTCATCATCCCCAAAGCGGCTATATAAGATAACCTAGATAAAACATGAGTGATACCAGCTCTTTCCATCTTGAATCTTTTCAAAGACCAATTCCCAGTGGAAATGGCTCTAATGAAACCTGAAGTGATATGATCTCCATGAAATGCAAATTGATTATATGCATCAAATTCAGAAGTTCGATTCGGTTTCTTTAAAATCTTATCAATGTTTAATTTGAAATCGGAATTGAATTTCTTGAATAAATCTTCGAATAATAAAGATAATAATTGTCCTGCTAATTCTAATCTCTTGTTTCCAACGTAATCTCTATCATCAATCATTTTGGAATCATTGATAGCTGCTAATACTCTTCTAACCATTGTAGCTATATAGATAGCTTTTGGTCTGAAATTCAAATTGATGACTGGAACATGAGCTATGACTACAGTTGCCAAAACTTCCATCGCTTCTTCATGAGGTGGTCTTCTCAATCCAGGTCTCCTTGCCATCTTGACTTTGGAACCAATGAAATCTAGAGCTTGTTTTCGAGTGAAGACTCCAACTTTTGAACCCTCTTCCAGATTGGGTGCAAAGGTTTCTCTAAAGACTTCATTGTGACCAGAGACTAAATGTAAGATTTCCTTATCCGAAGAGATTCCCATTGCCTTGAAGACTATACAGATAGGAATATCGTCAGCCAAAGAATTATGTTTGAGTAGAATCAGATTATTCTTATAATGAACATAAGATTTAGATTTCCTCTCATGAGTTGAAGAGGTGACCGAAGCCAAAACTGTATTCTTTTTCTCATCTTTTTCAACAATGACTCTATTCTTCGACAGTTGTTCTTGAACCAAAATGACCTTTTCAGTACCTTTTACTACGAAATAACCTCCTGGATCTTGAGGACATTCATTCATTCTAGCTAGATTCCTTTCGTTTTGATTGAACAATCTACATTTGTTTGATCTCAACATGATTGGTAATTTACCTAATTCCAGATTCCTTCTCCTGACTCTTTTGGTACCTCTGGTGTATTCACAAGAGATCAAGATGGGAGCACTGTAGGTTAAATCTCTCAATCTACATTCGTGTGGATAGATTGACTTGTCAATGGCATCTGGATCGTTTCGTACTGGCTCTCCGATGTAGATGTCGGTGTATTTGAAGTAGAACTTGGGGTCAATGTCGGACTACGAGAGGAATGAGAGAAGAAAAAAAGAGTAAATTGAAGTTCAGTATCTAAGTGGAAGTCTCATGATACTGAGAGTGAAGAGAGAACTACTCACAGTGACCATCTCGTTCGCCTTGACGATGTTCTTGAGTTCCACATCTACAAAGTAGTTGAAGGAATCGATACTGAAGGCAGGAGAAAGATCAGAAGAAGGGAGCATGAAGTAAGGAAGTTCGAGTCAGCTTTTGAACCAGCTTTATCTCTTGCTCACACACGACATGGATTGGTTCTCCCAGAATTGATCGTTCTCTGAATGACAAGCTCGTTGAAAAGCGAAAGGTATCATCAGATCACCAATGTTCAAAGGTCAATCCATCTTATGGAAAGAATGAGTCTTGTTCAGATTTCTGTTTAGTCTTTGGAAGACAAAGTCTCTCCAGTCGATCAATCCTCCAACCGATCTCTGCTCTGCAGCTGAGTTTCCCATTCCACATGAATAACACTTCCATTTTGATGTCTCTTCTCTCAACCAACCCAATGATTGCCTTCTCTACCATGTCCTATATACTCACTGCTGCTTTACCAGTCCTTTGACTTGCAAAAAGGCAGGCAACAATTCCCACTTATCCTCCACGTTCTTTATCGGATTTGACAGATTCTTACCATTATAAATGGCCGAAGTCAATTCAGGAGGGAATTTGGAGAGATTGAATTGTTGATCTTGATCGTAGTCTAGCTCTACTTGTTTTCCCTTCTTGTCCTTTAGACTTGGATAACTGGGATCCAATTCCTGTTGAGCGGCATCCAAGACCATTTCTGTATCCTGAACTGGCTCTGGAACGTCGTTTGAAGCATCTTTTTGGATTGGAGTAGAAGTGGTCGGGATCGAAGAGGAGGAAGGATTGGATTTGCTCTTTGTTCGAGAAGAAGTAGAAGTAGAAGTAGAAGTAGAGGGAGTGGCTGATGCTGCTGCTGCTGCTCTTTTGGGCGGCATCGCTGTGTGGACTATGCTATCCTATCCTTGAATGATAAGACTGTCTAGGGTAAGTAGTAAGAGTAAGAGAGGAGGAGTAGAGGGAGAAGGAGAAGGAGCAAAGGCCAACTCGAAAACTGCTTTCTTCTACTTCTTCCCACTCCTATCTCCCAATTTCACAATCAGGTTTCTCCCTCCTCTTTATCATCCGAACATTATGAAGGGAACATCCTCAACATCAATCTCAACCTCCATCCAGCATGAAGGCCAGCTCAACAATCGTTCCCCTTCCTCTTCTACTCCTTCTACCACTTCTTCTACTTCTCCTAATCCTCGCACTACTCGCAATCAATTCAGTCGATCTGAAATCGCTTCCTTAATCTCTACCGGTCAAACCTTGGTTCTACATCGTCGAAGGGTCTACAAACTAGATTCATGGCTATCAAGACATCCAGGAGGTCAATTGCCACTCCTACACTTTGTAGGGAGGGATGCCACCTGCGAAATAGAAGCCTATCACACCGATCACACTCTATCCAAGATGAAGAGGTTCAGAACAGGTTGGATAAAAGAAGAAGAATGGTATTCAGAAGAGGATATGGATAGAAGGAGAAGAGGGAAAGAATCACAAGCATCAGAAGGAGAGATAGACGTAGATGGGGATTGGGAATGGAATTCTACAAATTGGAAACCTTTGACTCCTCCAGTTCAATTGGGTTATAGAAATGGGAAACTGGAACATCAAATGGCTCAAATGGATGCTTGGGAAAGGATCAATCAACAATCGAAATCGTTAACAGAGGAGGATGAAGTAGATCTCTCACTTTCCCAATCTTCAACTTCAACTTCAACTTCTAGCAGCTACAATTCTTCTTCTTCTTCTACTCATTCGGATTCTGAATCGGATTCATCGCCATCCTCATCATCTTCTTCAAATACTAGTCTATCATCTTCAATTCAGAAAGAGAGACCTTTAAACCTACCTATCTCTCCTTCTTTGTTAGAACCAACTGATCCACCTTCCATCGTCGATCCGAGTAGAGAATCGGAATTGGCAAAGGCTTATCTGGATTTACATTGCAAAGTCAAACAATCTGGTCTTTACGATTTGAAAGCTACTTCTTATCTCTATGAATGTCTACGTTATTCTACTCTGGGTTTCCTGTCCTATTACTTTTATCAATCAGCAACTTCTAACTCTTCATCATCAACTCAATCAACAACCCAGTTACTAATTTCATCATTTTTCCTAGGATCACTATGGCATCAACTGACTTTCACAGCTCATGATTCAGGTCATTCAGGAATCACTCATATTCATTGGTTAGATAAGAGTATAGGAATACTGATTGCTGATTTCATAGGTGGTTTATCTTTAGGTTGGTGGTGTGATAATCATGACGTTCATCATTTAGTCACAAATCATCCTGAACATGATCCAGATATTCAACACATGCCCTTTTTCGCAATCAGTGATAAATTCGTAGGTTTTAAAGGAGATTCTGAAAATGGAAATCAATCTGGTCCACCACCTTTAGAAAAGAATGATCCTATACTTGAACTTTCTCTTTGGTCTTCTTATTATAGAAGATTCTTAGCTATTGATGGACCTTCACTTTTCTTGCTCAAGTTTCAACATTATCTTTATTATCCTATAATGTCTTTGGGAAGATTCAATCTTTATGCTAATTCTTATGGCTTTTTGACTCTTAAAGCAAAGAGAGATAAATGGTTAGCTTTGGAAGCCGTTGGTTTAATTTTCTTTTGGATTTGGTTCAGTAGAGTTTTAGGTGGAATTGAAAGTTGGGGAGTCCGAATTGGATATGCTTTGATCAGTCATATCGTTACAAGTCCTCTTCATGTCCAGGTGAGTTCTCTCTCTTTCCTTAAAAGATCCAATCGATCAAGTTCTCAACTCTTCTCTATCTTAATCTTTGAGCTACTCTGAACCTATCTCCAATCTCTATCTACTCTCTACGATCTTCATGCCTTTTCGCAGATTGTTCTCTCTCACTTTGCAAGATCAACTTCGGATCTCTCTCTTTTCGAATCCTTTCCTTCAAGACAAATCCGTACTACAATGGATGTGGAATGTCCTCCATTCTTGGATTTCATTCATGGTGGTTTACAAATGCAAGTCACTCATCATTTATTCCCTAGATTACCAAGACATAATCTAAGAGAATGTAGAGATAGATTCATTAGACCTTTTGCAAAGAAACATGGTTTGGATTATGCTGAATATGGATTTGGCAAGGGAAATGGAATGGTTTTGGATACATTAAAACAGGTTGCCGGTCAGGTTAGAATTCTTTGTAAGGTGGCGGAAGCTGATAGGAGAGGAGAATTACATCATTGATAGACTTTAGATGGAACATTCTCAATTTCTTTTATATCTTTTCTTCTGCAAAACAATCTTTGATTGGGTTTTCGGTTTATGATCTTTATCCTTTCTTTTACGCTTCGTCTCGACGCATCTGATGTCTCTGTGGCTCTCTCACTTCTTACTCATTCTCTTCATTGCTTCGTTTTTCTACACTTCATGATCTTCTTCTCGAAACACATTATTACATGCTAAATCTCTTACGACTTTGTTTTTCATTTGAATTGAGTTCATCCTTGCTCCAGCGTCGACTCTTTTTCTCGAGGGCGTCAGCAAAAGAAGAGGCTGAGAAGGAGATAGGAAGTAACTGGACTAGAATGCTGATGTGTGTCAATAGAACCATGATCACATTTCAATATGCATGGTAAGAGGTTATAGAGAGAAGAAAGCCTGAAGACGAGTGGTGGTTTGGTTGGGAAGATTCAATTTTTTTTTTTTTTTGAGTTTCTTCTTTCATTCGAACCACAACCTGCAATCTTCAATCCTCAATCAAGCTCCTTTCTACCTTCTCCCTCATTTGAATCAACTCAAAACACTTCAACATGTCTGAATCAGCAGCTGCAACAACGATGACGACGACGACGAGTGGATCTACTTCGAAACCGACACCAGTGGCAGGTACGGCTGCATCCCAACTTAAAAAGACTGGAGGAAAGAAGAAAGGACTAGTAAGAGCAAGAGGCAAACGAGGTGGAGCAAAGAATAGAAAAAGTGATTCAAAAACTGCATTAGTAGGAGGAGGCGTCAAAGATTCAAAGAGTAATAATGCTGCCAACGATGGAAAGAAAAAAGAGAAGAATCCATCATCTGACAATGATTCAACAACAACAACTTCCACCTCTAATGTCAAATCTCAAAGTAAATCAAAGAAAGAATTGGATGCAGAACCTTCAGAACATTCATTATCCATTGCTGCCTTTCATATGCTCAACAAGAAGATCGCAAGGGAAACCGATCCTATTCAGAAAGCTCTTTTGCAAAAGAAGATGAATGAATCTGGTGGGTTGGAAGCTTATCAGGCCGAAAGTCAGAAAGGAGCGGCTTTGGGAGAGACTGGGAAATGGTGCGCTGAGAATTTGAAGGAATTGGAAAAAGGTAGAGGAGAGGTGAGTTCAAGATGCCCATGAGGGGGAAAGTGTCTTGTTTGAAGGATGGTTCGGCTTGAATTCGTTTGGTTGAACATCAAGACTTTTATCTCAAGAACAAGAGAAAATGATCTTGGAATCAAAATTAATAGGTCGATCTTGAGAGAAGGATTTGCACTTCCTCTTCTGGAACTTCACCTCTGACCCTCTTCTCTCTCATTCTATTCTCTTCAGCCCCTCACACTTCTCGATGTAGGTGCACTTTCAGGAACTTCTTATTCAAAATATGCCTCTAGTATCAAACCTACCTATATTGACCTCAATCCGGTCGGAGCCAACGTCATCAAGGCGGATTTCTTTACTTATCCTCCGCCTGCAAAAGAGGAGAGATTCGATCTCGTTGGATTGAGTCTGGTAGTCAACTTTGAAGGAGATCTCAACAAAAGAGGTGAGCTTTCAGGACTGGCCAAGAGAGATCTTGTCTTCAAGACAGAGGTTCTGCAAACATCGATCTTCGAGAAGCGAGCAACTTTCCAGCTTTTCTTCAAGAACTGACACAAAGCTTTCTCTTTTTTTATTTCTTTGCTTCTTCTTTCCTCTTCTCAGGTGACATGTTAGTCCATCCTCATCAATTCATCAAACCAGGAGGATATCTCTATCTAGTCTTGCCTCTAGCATGCGTTTCAAATTCTCGTTATCTAACTCATGAAAGAATGACTTCAATTTTATCTTCTTGTGGTTGGAATGTGGTGAAACAAAACGATTCTAAAAGATTGACTAGATGGTTATGCAAGCAAAAGGATGGAGTCGCTAAAAGTGTCACTTTGGTAGACGAAGGAAAGAAAAAGATGGGAAACAAATTGGGTTGGGATGGAAAGAAATGGGCGAAAGAGGAAGTCAAGGTAGGACCTAGATTGAATAATTTCTGTATCAAGCTTGGTTCGTGAGATTTATGTCAGTTAGATGAGACTTTGTCAACGATTGGTCCGAGGTGAGAGAGGGATTGGGACGTTTGGCTCATTGGTGAGATTGCTTCCACATAGATTGTAAATTTTTGCATTCTCTTTTCTTTTCTGCATTATTATATGATTCCTTCAATTTTTCTTTTGATACTCCAGGAGTCCCAACTTGTCTGCAGAGAAGCTCACGACAAGAAATGAGACAACTTTCTCTCTCTCTTCAGAGCTTCAGTCGCGACTTCGAAACTTCACTCAACTTCTGAAGACTCCAATCAAGATCTCAAACTGTCCATCAAACACATCTTTATGACTTTCGACGAACTCTTCAGACTGGAGCAAAGAAGATTCCATCAAATCGATGACGATTTTTCACATCCGTCTATTTCCCGGACTCGATCTCCCCTGACTAAATAGCGCTTGAACTTTGAGATCTGCAAAGTATAAAGCACCCCGCATCTTGATTCTCTTTTGCTTTTCTTTTCCTACCAAGTCTCTCTCTCTCTCTCTCTTTTTTTCGTTAGCAAGTCTTCCAGCCTTTTCTGTTCTTCCCCCTCACGCAAAAATCGAAGATGGTTGGAGTCTCGATCAATCACATTCTACCTTCTCTTCTTCTCCTACCTTTGAGTCTCTCAGCTCCTTCAACTCAACAAGTTTCAGTTCCTGCTGGTACTCTAAACTATGGAGATTTGAGAAAAGAATCTCCAGTCAAATCTCAATCTCCAGATCAAAGCTTCAGTTCCGTCTCTGTCGTCTCTCTCTTTGAACCCCTTCCGAAAGAATTCGACAACATCACACCAGCTTGCGACTACATCTCTTATTTGAGGTTCAAGCATAACGATGGCCCTTCAAATAGTTCTGAAGCGGTGAGTGTGCTCAGGAATCTCCGAACAGTCTTTTCGTAACAGTCGCTGATCAAACAACGGAGTCTCTTCTACAGGATCGTATCTTGAGTTTCATGCCTGGAACTCTGGCTGGCGCGAGTTCGATGGACAAGATGGCTCGAAACGTGATCTTTGAATCGAAAAAGTTAGGTCTCAATGTCGAGGTCTGGTCATTGGATCGTCGGTGAGTTTTGTCTACTCCAGCCATTACAACTTCGCCTGCCTCATTCTCACCAGACCTTTCTTTTCTTCAACTGTATTAAAGTGCTAACTGCTTGGACGATACAAAAGGAGTTCTTTCAGGTCTCGAGAGCGGAAACTATCAAGACGCTCTGGATTACTACTATCATAGAAAGACGATTGATGGCCAAAAATTCGATGGATTTTACTCGAATGGCGATAAGAAGCTCAAATTCTTGTCCGAAATCGGAGTAGATCAGACTTCCAAAGACTGGCATGCTATCATCAACAGAGAGCTACCAGATGGAGACTATAGAGCCACCAAGGTGAGTGAAATTAGATCTGCTACTCTCTGCTCGTTGCTCTCGATGATGATACTTCGTTCGTTGTTCTCACTTATCTTTGCGTATTTTCTCTCGCCTGGCTCTCTTGTCTTCAGCACTACGCTTCCGGACATTCTTTGGGAGGGCCATTGACAGCCTACTTTGCCAATTATCTCGGTGAAGATGGAACTCGAGGTTACAACAATGCTGCGGGTTACATTTCATACGACGCTGTTGTTCGTCCAATCGGAGTAGACGAGGGTGACACTTCTGTGAATCCTTTCAAGTACCTCCTAGCTCCTCTTCGCAGTCTAGGTTTCGCAGCATTCAAAGCAGGGCTCAAGAGTGGTCTGCTTCCGAGATCTCTTTTCACAATCATTCCAATCATTTTAACTCCAGAAGTAGGTCAATTCACTTCCATCATTGGAATGCTGTCCGTTCTAGATGGAAAAGCTTTGATGCCTTTCAAAGACATCCCTCAATCTCTCGGTCTCTCCTCTGTCAATCAAGCCATCTTCTCGAAGACTGTACTCAACTTCTTAACGTTCACTCCCAACTTCAACAACTTCAAGATCACCAGAGATGCCTTTATGGGATGCTTCTTTGGAGATAGAATCCAACCAATCGGTCCACTGCAAGTATCAATCGGTTTCCCAGTGGGCGGAAAGATTGGAGAGAAAGTCTTCCCATTCGGAAGATACGATGACGCGTTGGGAGCAAAGAACCTTTCAGACGCTGTTCCATTACTAAAGGCTTTGGACACTGCTCCTTATCCAATGGCTGTTCCAACCGAAGCTGATGGGCTATTTGGAGAAGGTCCACTCTATTCACTCTTGAATTACGACGAGATCAACGATGATGGATCGAACGTCGCAAAGACTCCAAGTGGCTATCCGTTTGTCAATAGCTCGAATCAAGTAACCGATAAGTCAGATTTTGCTCGTGCTTTGGCCGAGTTTCCGCTGGAGTGAGTATAGGTTCGGTCTTACTTTCTGGCCAGATGAGAATCATCGCTCAAACTGACCCAAGCTTCTTCTGCCATTTTAGCTACACTGAGCATTACTATCCAATCAGAGTAACCATGGATGGAATGTTCGACTCTAAAGGTGTCAAAGAAGCCATCAAGACCAACGTCTACAAGGATGGCTATCAAAAGAGACCCAGATTGGCCCTCGTCGGATCAGAAGGCCTAGCTCTGAACCAGGATTTGGGCGAGAATCATTTCATTGCACCTGGATACAATCATCTCGATACTATCTCTGCTAGTAGAAAGCAAAATCTGGGAAGAGAAGAGATCATCAGTATCCAAACCGCTAAGTTCATTTCTCAGGTGAGTAAAACGAGATCTGTCTGCTCAACGCGAGGTCGTGCTCTGATTTTGCAACCTTATTCCTTCTTCTTTTTTCAAACAAAAGCTCGGATCTGGTATCATCTTCTCTATCAATTGATAAAACCACGCGCTCGCTACTTCTTTCTTTCGTTTTCTCAACAACCATTTTCTTTTCGCCACTCTCGTTCAAATACCACTTTCCTTTATCTCACACTCCTTTTGCTTCAGATTTGATGTACTTTTTCTGCTATCTGTAGTTTTATTGCTTAGTTTCACCTCTGCTGTTGAGATCAATAATTTGTTTTCCTTTTCTCGAGCCCCCTGGGTTCGCCCTTTGCGTTGGTAGTTTTGAAATTCTTTCTTGACCTTCTTCCACCACCATTCAATTCAACAAATCACTTCAATCGATTGGAAATGGCACGTGGAAGAAGCAAGAAGAAGCCACAAAACCCTGTAAGAGTAAGTAGAAGGTTATCTGAGCAAGATGACTGATTACAGCTGGCAATGGGACGACTGAGGGCAAAGGATCCGTGAGACAAAAGGGAGTGGAGCTCTTTTCAAGCTGGATAGCTTCATTCGAGACAAGTGATGAGCAACTGGAATAGATGGAATACAATAGTAGATAATGATGGAATGACAATATGACAACAGCGTGATAGATGGATGATAGCATCAGCGCAATCCTGAAGATAAAGACTCGACTTTGACCTCTTCACCTTCTTCCTTCCTCTCACAGCAGGGATCCATCTCTGTCAACTTGCCAAGCTCCTCTGGTACGAACAATCGCTTCGAAGTTCCAGATGAAAATCAAATCCAGCAAAGCTTTCATGGTGATTACTCTCAAGAGATCGAGTTGACCGACATGGAAGAACAGCTTTTGGCTCGCTTAGGAGAACAAGAGGAATTAGAGAGAATTAGAGAGGAACATTTACTCCACCAAGAAAGAGCTTTGAAGGAAAAGGAAGATCATCTGATTAGAAAACAATTGGAATTGGAAGGTATCGCAGATGAGCTCTTGGCTGCTCGTAGAGCTGCTGACATGGAGAAGAAGAATAAGGAAATCGAAAACAAGCAAGTCAAGGTCCTAGAAATCTCAATCGAAGAATTGAAAGAAGTTGTAGAGAAAAGAGAAGCTTCTATCCAAGAATTGAACAAGGTCATCCTTGCCAAGGATAGTAGAATTCACAATTTCGTCGAGATGATGGCCGAGAATGATGAAAAGGTTCAAGAATTAGAGAAACAACTTTCGAAAGCCAAGAAAGGATTCCAGTCTTTCAAAAATTCCGAATTCATGGCTGTCAAGAGAGAATTGAATTCCGCTAATCTCAAATTGTCTGCCAAAGAGAGAGAGTTGAAATCGATTAGCGAAAGTTCAGCTCAGAAAGAGGCTCAATTGATAGGGTTAAGACAGCAGTTAGCTCCAAAAGACAAGATCATTTTTGCTCTGAGAAAGGATCTGGAAGTCCAAGGTGAAGATTTCCAGAAACGTCTAAAGAGAGCCACTGCACCTCCAATTCAAAGAAGACAAATGGTCGACTCGATCTCTGAAGTCAAAGCTGACACCATCAAATCTTTCATAGCATCGGCTGGAAAATCAATGTCGAAGGATAAAATCATTCAAGCTCAACAGACTTTCATAGACAACTTCCAAGAGGAACTCAGTTGTGGAGTCTGTATGGAACCAGCCTTTAGACCTTTTGGTGAGCTTGAGAATCGGGAACGAAGAGTTTGTGCAAGAAGCTTCTCACGTGGGAGGTCTCTATCATCCTTTTTTCTTGTTCGGACATTCTTCCTCAATGTAGACTCTCTAACAGGTCATTGTTCCGGTCTCCCAGCTGACGATCTCTTTGTCTCTTCTCTTTCGACCTTCTTCGCCCCTTTCCTTCTCGTTTCATCTCTCTCTCTCTCCTCTCTTCTTCAGCTTTGAACTCGTGCGGCCACATCTTCTGCTACTCTTGCCTTTCCAAATGGTTTAGACAGCCTCTGGAGCACGAAGCCACTCTCGTTGGACACTGGATGTCTTCTGAGGATCGTCGTCTAAAAGAGATCGAACTCAATTGGAAAAGAGTCAAGATTTGTCCCAACTGTAGAGTCATCGTAAAGTTTCCACCTGGTGAGATTCATGCAATTCGTTCTTTGATTAGTTATCTGGACCAATCTCAACTTCTTTCTTTGAAAGGAAATTCGCAAATTGGAGACGATTCTGGTTTTTTGACGGAAGCTGAGAGAAGAGAAGAGAGAGGTGAAAACATTGGAAAGGGAGATGAGTTGTGGAAAGGTGAGTCTCAATTACAGAATGGAGCTTCGTTTCGATAGTGCTATGCAAGCAAGTAGATGAACTGAACCTGTTGTTATCTCAACGTCTACTTCTTCTTTCATCAGAAATTTTCGATCCAAGAACTCGTATCAAAGTGTTCGGCTCCAAAGATGATAGCGACTGAATGATTTTCCTTCTTTGTAGTTGAATGAAATCAAAATTGACGTGAATCGGAATCGAGACTGAAACTCGTTGCAAACAAGTCTGTGGCGAGAGATAAATTGTACGCGTGTCTTTTTTTTCTTCTCTTCTGACCTCATTGTACCTCTCGTCTCAAATTCGAGTCAAAGATGGCAAAACAAAAAGTACAAGCAAAACGTACCTCTGGACAAGCAATCGTGAGTAGAAACGACGATAAGCTCGATGCGAGCTCGTTCGCAATCGGATCCAAAAAGGATGCGAGGATGTTGTCGACTTTTAGAAGTTTTCGCTTTGTATCGACATTTTTGAGCGCATACATCCAGTTATTTTTCTCTGTAACGCAACACTGATTCTAAAAATTCTCATTTTGATTCCGAATCTACAGTCCACTGCTGGTAATGTAGGTGGAAAGTCATGGAAAATGCACAAAGGGTCACTTCAACTCAAACAACAAGTTGCAGTCAAACAACCAGTCCAAGTAAAGAAGAAAAGACGTTACAGACCTGGAACTGTTGCTCTCCGTGAGATTAGGTAAGTCACTTGAAGAGATCTACAAGAGACAACCGGGTGTGACTTGCTTCGAGCTTCAAGCTTTTTCAGAGCGTCAGAGCTTGAGCCATCGAGCAGAAGAGAATGCTGACCGTAAACTTCTTACCATCTGTTTCCATTTGATCATTCTCTGAATTACTCGGCCTCATAGAAAGTACCAAAAAAGTACCGATCTCCTCATGCGCAGAGCTCCTTTCATTCGTTTAGTCAGAGAGATTGCTCAAGAAGTTTCGACCAGTGCAACTCCTTTGAGATTTCAAGCCAGTGCTTTAGAAGCTCTCCAACATTCATGCGAGGCATACATCACTGATTTGTTCTCTGATTCCATGTTGGCTGCTACTCATGGTGAGTCTTATACTCGACTTGCTCATACTCTTACCTGCAAGCAAGCTGACTCAAGGACGTCGACTTGCTTTCTTTGACTCCTCTTCAGCAAAGAGAGTCACTCTAATGGCAAGTGACATGAAGTTGGCTCTCCGTCTTCGTGGAGATAAGTTTATTCCTGCCAACTTCAACTGAGACTGGAAAGGTTGGAAGAAGGATAATTCTCTTCATCAAACGTCGTCGCTCGAAGGACTTCTCTCATGAGCTTTTTGTTTTCTCACTCTGTCATTCTCCTCTCGAAGCTCCTGTAATTGAAAAGCCAAACAAAAAATGAAAGAAAGAGATGGGAAAAGATTCGCAAGTTCAGTTGAGATCCAAAGCTTTTCTGTTTCATTTCTCTCAAGTCGTAGATTTCTCATTTCTCTCAAGTCGATCTACGAGCGAGAGCAACGAAGGGCGAGTCGATCTTTACATTGAACTGATTCTTCTTTGAGCCTCATGAGAATTCTCAATCACTCTCGATCTAGTAGCATTTTCCATGATACCGATTACGAGGAACACGAAAAGGGGACATAGTAACGAAGAAGGGGGAACAGAATTTAGCCAAGTCCGTTTTGAGGACTGGAGAACAGTAACGGAAGTAAGGAGCTCTAAGAAGAAGGAAATAAATAGAGGATTGTGAGAATTGAAGAGCGTGTAGTAAGGAAACGGGGAGAAGAAGAAGTCAATTAGAAGAGCAGAGATTGCGACTACGTTGCTTTTGCAGATTCTGACTGTGTCTTGATTTGCTTCGGAATTAGTATTTGACATTTTAGAGGTTATTCAGAGACTTTAAGGAAGGGGTGGAAAGGAGAGAGAAGCGCCTTCGTGTTAAGATGTTGATGGCATTTGAGATGAAAGCTTTGGCTGTGATTTCTGAGCGTTGGGAATCTCGATTTTGAAAACTGTTCATTTTGGGATCATCTCTAGATTGATGATCGACTTGAGCTTCTGTTTCTATCTCGAGAGAATTCTCTACGAGACCCAGAAACTAGCAACTTTGCCCCAACACCAAAGCATTCCCCAAATCCCAATTGAGCTCAAGATTGGCAAACTCAAATTATCATCAACACCACCCAATTCCAAACTTTCAGCGACAGCAGCTACCACACCACTTCCCAAACAAAGTAAAGCCAAAGGAATTTGAGGGACTTTCTTAGTGACCAATTCTTTAGATAAACCTTTGATTGAATCCAAATAAGTCCCAACGTTATGACTTGAAGAAGAAGTAGATGGATAAGGTAAATAAGAAGGTAAAGTTCTGAAACCCAATGATAGACCTCTCCAACCAGTTCCAACCGATTCACTTCCAAAGATAGCTCCTCCCGATTCTTGTGATCCTAGACCAATTTGGTTCAGAACAGTTGAAGTTGAGGTTGGGTAGAGATCCCAAGATAATCCACCTATCCTTTCACCTCTGTTTGCAATTCCAGTTCCCCAGAAAAAGTAGGCAGTGATGGAACCTGAAATGAAAGCGGCTAGGAAACCTGCTAGAGATTTTCGACGAGCGAAAGGTGGAGATGGTAGGGGTGGAGTATAGGCACCTAGAAGTCTACCGAAGATTGAGGCTGAAGTGTCACACCAGGACAGGCTAAGGACAGAGAAGAGAAGGAGAAATTGGGGGAGGCGAGGGATGATGAGAGAAGCAAGGGAAAAGAAGGGTAAGATGTTGAACAAACGAGGAAATCGAGAGAAGCTCTATCCAAGCAGAATATAAAGACAGCTTGATGCATTGAGCTGAAAGAGAGAGACGAATTCGAAGAGATTGGGTTGTCAATCGAAACTCACATCATGACTGAAAGACTAGCAATGTCTTCAGGGAAGAAGTGCAAAGCAGTGATTACACCTATAAGGTACCAAACCACTCCATTGACTTGAGTCTGAAACAATTCAACAAGGTAGATCGAGGGGAAGGAGTGGAATGTCAGTCAAAATGAAAGACTGATTGCAAACTCTATCGATGAATCTCGAATTTTCCTTTTCTGAGGTCACTAAGTACTGGAAGCTACTTCTTTTCGTGCGTGATACTTCTACTCACCTTTTCAGCCTCTCTCATCAAGATTCCCAAGACCTTTTCATAAGTCTTTTCGAAAGGAGGATAATTCAATCTGATGACATCTGCAGTGACTACTATTCCTAGAAAGATGGAAAGTCCTTTGACGATCTGAGCTAGATCGGTATGGTTGGTGTAGAGATGTAAGACTAGGAAACCTGTGTCGATGCATAGAGGAAGAAGATGAAGATCACAGATAAGAAACGCGAGAGAAGAGATTAGAAATTGTTCACAAAGGCACAGAAGCAAGATGATCTTTACTGATCCGTCCTACTTGGATAGAGTAAAAAGAAATCATTACACGAGGATTCTGAGGAGCTCAGAGAGGTCCTCGAAGGTGAAGAAGTGGAAGGAAGATTGGAATCGATGCAGCTCTAGCCATCACAATTCGCGTCCTTCTTGCTTTCAATTTGGTTCTCCAATCCTTTTCCTCGCCAAAGACACGAATTCTGACGTCTTTCTCTCATCAAAGCCAACGCTCATCATGTTCAACTCACCTATACTAGAATGAAACAATTTCCTAGGGATTTCCCAACTTTTACTCTTTTTCCAACCTTTCTCCTTTTTCTTTTCGTTTCCTATCAATTTCTCCACCTGTTTATTTTCCCTTCTGTTTCTGAGACCTTCTCTATTAGCTCTACCATTTTCAATAGCTTCCTTTGTCAAACCAACAGGAGGAGGTGGATTACCATTTGCATCTAACAATAACAAACCACTACTAGTACCACTTGCAGCATCATCATCACCACCACCATTTGGATGATTTCTACCATCTGGACCTTCAATATCAGCATCTGCTTCACCATTTTGATAAACTTTGGATACGGAGGAAGATCTAGTGGAAGTGATGTTTGAATTTGAATTGGATTCTACATCACTTGCTGAATCTTCTGGAGCTCTTGCTAAAGCTCTCAAGACTGCAGAGGCTGATTTTTGAAAGGATGAAGATCTGGCTCTGCCATTTGATAATCTGGAGGAAGTTGGAGGTGGAGAGGTAGAGGTGGATGAAGTTGCAGAAGAAGTCGAGGCTAGGATGGAGGATCGATTGGATCGTGGAGATGGATTGACTGTAGGTGGTGAATTGGAAGCTGCCATCTTGCAAGATTATGATTGGATCTGATGGGACAAGCCTTGTTTAACGATTCACTTTGTAACAGAGTTGATGGATGAATCAAAGAAGAAAGCGAGCAAGCACTGACGGTTGCTGATCGGATCGAGTCTGAGGTTGATTCTGCCTTTCTTGCTTCGTCTTTGTTGATCTTGTTCGTCTTGAGAATCAGGTTCAAGTTACCAACGATG
Source organism: Golubevia pallescens (assembly GCA_001599655.1). Taxonomy (NCBI): domain Eukaryota; kingdom Fungi; phylum Basidiomycota; class Exobasidiomycetes; order Golubeviales; family Golubeviaceae; genus Golubevia; species Golubevia pallescens. The sequence continues at coordinate 681,171 of BCHO01000015.1, forward strand.
ACAATTCTCGAGAATCAGTCTGTCGTTCCCTTTGATGGTTGTGTTCGAAAGAGTGCTGATCACTCGCGTGGTATCACCATCTTCATATTCCTTCGAACGATCTTGAGAAAACTCTCACTTCAGAAACTGCACAAAAGTAAAACATCGACATTGTATGCGAGTCGAAAGGAAACTGTAAAGGGGCATTCCACATTTCCACACGGAAGAATCGAGAGATAAGTTGTAGCGAGCCAGCAATGAAAAATACAAAAGTTCTGAGAAGGGGCTGACTTCAGTTCTCTTCCTAAGGACTCAATTCCTTTCTACTCTGACTTTTCTCATTCCTCCCCACCAGCAATTCATTAGAACCTCTCCACTGTCTCTTAACAAAGACACCTCTAGCGACCTTCAGCACACTCTTCCTTCCCTCACCCCTTCCAACCTTTCTCTTTCCCAAACCCTTCAAATTCCCACCATTTTCATAATGTTCCTCCTCCAAATTCATTCCAGCTTTCAATTTCCTTTCTTTTCCTTTCAAAACCTTACTTCCAAATTCCAGATTTTTCAATTTATCATCCAAAGATTTCGAATCATTGATACCTCTAGGACCATTTCCAGATTTCATCAATTCAGTCAACCTTTCTCTATCAATAGAAGGAGAAGATGAAGAAGAAATTGGATTACCTTCTAATTCTTCAATGGCTTTTAATCTTTCTAAATGATTAGATGCCATTGAAATTAATTTGGAAAGGTTTTCTATTCCTTTAAAAGCTGAAATTTGTTGGATTGATTTACGAGTTAAAGAACCGAATCTTGTATCTTTGGATAGAGATAATAGAGCTTTTGAATTTTCTTCATCTGGATTTGTTGAAGATGTTTCTTCCGTTGTAGTTGTAGTTGTTTGATCTTGATTTTGATCTTGATTTTGATTCTCAGAAACATTTTGTGAAACAGATAAAGGATTCCTCTTTCCCTCTAGATCATTTTTTAATCCTAAACTCTTCAATCTATTTTGTTCCTTTTCCCAAAGAAAGGTTTCTCTAGCCATTGCTCTTGAAGTGATTTCCATCTTGATATCTTTTGGACCATCTACTAATTCCAATAGAGCTCTAGGAGCATGATCTCCTTTACGATTTCCGTGGAGATGTAATCGTGTGTACCCTCCTGGTCTTGTGGAATACCTTTGAGAGAGTTGGGATAGAATTGGAAGAGTGGTTTCAGGTGACTGGAGAGAAGAATGAGAGAGATGAAAGAAAAGGAAAGGACAAAGAGAAGGTTCAAGTCAGTAAAAGGGAGATTCCTCGTTCATGCTTGTCTGAAAGATCGTCAAAGATTGGATTGGAAAGAAATCTTTGGAATGATTGATCAACATCAAATATGGGTACAGCCTTTCCAAGAGTCAGAAGATCAGAAGACAATAGAGAAAAAGAGAGAGGACCTCAAAAAGATCGCTCTGCTGCCACTCAGTCATTCTGTTCTCGTTTTGAGATTCTTTGGCGGTTTTTGAACCTCGTTCTCAGAAGAAGACAAAGGATCTTGAGGCCGATAGCTTGAACAACGAGGCTTTTACCACGTCGAAAGTGAGATGTCGAACAAATGACTTTGTTCGACCTCGACTGTCTCTCTCGACGTCTAACCACTCTCATGACCATCTGAGCCTTCTAAATGCATCCTAGTCTACTCACATAAATCTTTGAAATGGCGGTATATCTTGCCTGAGAGCTACCATATTGAATCCTCTTTCCCAGAGTGATCAATTTTTCAGCCTCCCTCTGAGCTTCTTTTGCCTTTGCTACCGTTGTGGATATCCTCTCATGCTGGATCAATGAAGTGACTAGGTTTCGTAGCAGTGAAGATCGATGGGAAGCTGCAAGAGAAAAAGAAGAGGAGGAGAAGATAGCAAGATTAGGTTAGAATGGAAGAAGGAGAGAGACTCAACTCTACTCTGTTCTACTCTGTTCTACTCTGTTTGTACTTACAAGTTCTACTTAGTTTTCTGAATGCCAATCCTTTCATTCTGTAAATCCGAATGAAACAATAAAATCAGGATTAGAATCGAATGCGATGTCGCTGTGAGAAGATTCGATGCCACTTTTGCAGTTCTTCCTTCTCAACCACCAACCAACCTTATAATCCTCAATCCTCTAATTTCAAGATGGCATTCCGTTCAACCATTTCCACTTTAGCACCAAGAGTTCTACGAGCCTCCTCTTCTTCTTCTGCTCGTATGGCAGCCGTTTCTCCAATTCGCCAATCCACCTTCAACTTGACAAAGACTGCAATTGTTCAGCAAAGATCTTTCGCTTCTGGTGGTGGCCTCTCTCATGACCAAATCCAAGAGAGAATCACTGATGTCCTAAAGAGCTTTGAAAAGGTTAACCCTGCAAAGGTGAGCATGCACTGGAGTAGAACTAGTAACGACGAGATTGGACAGAGAGAGAAGGAATGACACAGATCAAAGATGGTTGGACAAGGGTCAGTCGGATCTGAATTTCGATTCTTATTAAAATCAATCACTTCAAGCAAGCTTTCGTTTATCTCTTGAACTAGAAAGCGTCGACGTTCGCATCTCAGAGAGAGAGAGCGTAAGCCTTTGCTCTTTCTTCCTCTCTCCACTCAGAGAGAAGAATAAGTCTTCATGACATCTCCTTCTTCCTGGCCGACTGTCATGATTCGATCAATAAATAGCTCAAAAGTTCAAACTTCTCAATGAAAGGAGATCCAGACTTCTAGGAGGCTGACATCCTTCCTTCTCATCTTTGCTGGCCTTCCTCCTCTTCTCTTCCCTCAACCTATCTAGCTCTCCGCCTCTTCCTCCTTCACTTCGGATCTAGGTCTAGACTCCCTAGACGCTGTGGAAGTAGTCATGGCCATCGAAGAGGAATTCTCAATCGTCAGTTTATCCTTCTCATGGACTGAACCTAATCTCTGTTTTCAATTTAGGAAAATCATCCTCGAATTCCTCTGTTCGTTACGATTTTCTCACTCTAATCTCTCTTCTGACACTCTCCATTCAATATCTCCTTCGATTCTCTATCAAAACAGGAAATCCCAGATGCTGAGGCTGATAACATCACAACTGTCCAACAGGCTATCGATTACATTTCGAAAACTCCAGAAGGTCAGTTTGCCTTTAGTGACGCTCTTTGGAGGTCATTCTTCTACTTTTCACTTTGATTTCATGATGTTGGATCATTCGAGAAATGATAACGTTCCCGGAAATGCTGACCGAAACTTCTTGCCTCGTTTCTCTCTTTTTCTTTACCAAAATCTCTCTCCCACTTTCTTCATTCCAGCTATTTAAATGCAGCGCTATTTTACGACCCTAGTCGTCTGTCGGCGTCACGTAAAGAAGAAGGAAATGGTTCTGAAGATGAGGTTTAATTCTATCACTTTTTCCCCTCCTCTCCCCTGCGTCTTAGATTTCGCCCTTCTTCTTCTTTCGAGATCTTTTTGTTTTGTTTAGGTTATTTTTGAAAGAAATGAGAAAAGCAAAAAGTTCATTTGAATTTGGTTATTTGGATTTTCCTTTGAAGTGGCGTCGTGATGAAACCTCGACTTGGGAGAAAACGTGAAGTTCGAAAGCCACAAGACTAGCTTTGTGAACTCATTCTGCTCTGAAAGCTTGTCGTCTGGAAGGTCAGGAGACAAAGACTGACAACTGACGAGAGACTTTGAACCCTTGAGTAACAGAATCATTCATCCTATCGTGGATTACAAAAAGTGAAATACAAAGAGGAAGCTTTTTTTCGTAGAATGAGATAGAAAACTTGGAACGAAAGAAATCGTTTTGAGAACATAAAGGTAGGATCTGCGAATAGAAGATAGAGAGAACCAAAAAAGACATATAAGAACAGAAGGCGAGATAGAAAACGAAACGTCAATTACCCCTTGCCTTCCATTTGATGAGCTTTGGTTTCTCTAAATTCAAATATCGACTGACTAGATGAACATCACTGGAAGACCGATGAAGACAGAAAGACAAAGATAATGAAATCGAAGTGTAAACGGAGGAAGAAGAAGTCAGATCTCAGACTTGAGTGCAAAAAGAATGATATAGATTCCGCTGTCTTCCACGCTCGAAAAAGCTCTTGAACTCACCAAAGAATCTCCATCTTTTATTTGATCTCCAAGATCTTTGAGGCCTTCTTCAAGTCTACCACTTCTTTGACCAATTTCTTCATCGATTTCAGCTTTGAGTCTTCAAGTTGGTCGAATGCAACTACTAGGGTTTTTAAAGAGACCATTTCGATTTCGATTTCATCTGCTCTGGTTCCTCTTTGAGCTCTAACTCCAGCTCGAACGTTTCTTTTTCTTTTTCTCAGTAGATCCACAAAACTTGTTTGAGATTCCAAAGAGAGGATAGGAATGTTGATTCTGAGAACTTCCAGCTGAGGACATCTTGCTGCCAAATTTTCCCAATCTTGGAGAGTATCAATCCACAGCTCTCTCACATTCGGTAAATCTTTGATGACTGTATGAGAACCCTCTAAAATTAACACATTATTCCAGTCAAAATTCAGATAGTAAGGGTAGGATTCCGGGTTGATAACATTGATTTCCAGAACCATCAGATGTGGAAAGCGAATGTCATAAGGGGTTTTCAGAAGAGAGTTCTCATTGAATGACCCCTCATTTAATGCCAACCGACCGTTTTTGAAGAACTGGGTAGAATCAAAATGCCAGGCGAAAGGATTAACTTTGCTTCTTGCCATTCTCCGTTTCTTCATGAACATTCTAAGATGCTTCAAATTTCCTGCCACTATTTTCAAGAGGTACATCCAGTCCGTTTGATCAGTCCAAATGCCCATACTCAAAGAGATAAGATTGGAACTGAAATCCCCTTCTGAGTGATGAGGAAGCCACATAACTCTCAGAGTATGAGGATAAGAGTCGGCTTGAATGTTGAGAATTGACTTGGAAATCTTGATCCTCGAAGCAGAGCTTGAATCGGCCCTCCTGTCTAACACTCTGAAGTCTACCAAACCAGGTCTTTCGAAACGGATGTTTGAAAGATGTTCCAAACACCATCCTTGATCAGTGACTTGCAAGGAGAGAGTAGGGAGGCACTTGAGATTCTCGAGCTTGGTTGCTAGCTCTCCGATCTTTTCATCTTCCACTTTGACTCCGATCTGAATCTCTTTAAAGTTGCCCCCATTCTTTTCTTCGAACACATCGATAAAGTTGCCATTCCACTCATCCATACTTCCATCGGGTAGATCTAGAATCTGCCATAGAGATAAGTTGCCATTGATGATTTGATTCCACTGACTGCAAACCAGCTTCGAGTCGACCATTTCCTTCGAATTTAATCACTTGAAGAAGTTGAGAAGGATATGATCGTTAAGAATGTCGTTGATAGAAGCTTGACGAGATTGATCTGGCATCTTGAGGGACAGAGATGGTGTTGGTAGAAGGTCAAGCCTTGGAGGTTTCTGTGATTCGATCCAAAATCGAGTCTGGATTTTTTTCCCCTCTACCCACTCTATCAATCCTCAAGCTCTTCATCATGGATCAAATCGAGTCAAGCGCAGCAGTTATGCAGATCAAGAAGCCAATCAATCTAGACACTATTCCAGAAGATGTCGCTGTCGCAGTCTTTCGTGCGGTCGGGGATGAGGTTGAAGGAACCAAAGAGGAAAGAGAGAGAGCTAGAAAGTAAGCATCTCTCGACAATCATGAAAGAGAACCATGAATAGAAAGGAAAGGAAATCTGATCATCCCCTTCCTATCTCCTTTCTCTTCAAACAGGTCAAGAGATGCAACTCTCAGAGCTCTAGCTCTAACTTCCCAGGGAATCTCTGCTTCCGCTTTCCCAGTCTTGTTGGCTAATGTCACCATCTCCATCAGTGACCTAGTTTCCTTTTACAATATTCTAACCAAGGAAGGTGGTTGTTATAAAGGTCACGTCAAAACTCTCCGCTTCAAATCGCAGTCTGGAACCACCCAAGAGACCAGAATCATCATGGAATCTCTAATCCAGGGGATCTATAGAGAAGTCATCAATCTTCAATCGCTATCAATCGAAGATCCTGCTTTCATCTTTCCTTTCACCAACCAAAATGTTACTCAACATCCACTTCTCACCGGCTCTCTCAAAAAGCTTCGCATTCCCAGGTGGAATGGTGATTTATCTGTTTCGAACCTTTCCTCAAGGAATGTTTATCGCTTATTGACCTCCGTCCCCTCTTTGGACGAAGTAGCTTTGAGTTTCGATACTAGTTCTGAAGATTTGGAATTCTTCAGAGACCACAATCACCCCTTCAACACCAACCTCTCAACCGTTAGCAAAGTCGCTCTGGAATTCAAATTTCTGGAGGTCAAGGGTCAGAATGGAACGCTTCGGGATTTTTGGAAAGTTAGAGAAATACCAAAAGTTGCTAGAGGAACGGAAGCATTGGTGTATCTACTCTCATTGACAAACAAGCTCAAGTGCCTAGAATTAAACTACTTGTACGACTCTGAAGATTCGCCGATGGACAGAGAACAGGATGAACTTTTCAGGCATGCAAGCTGCTTGGAAGCTCTTCACAGATCTCATCATTCTCTCAAACATTATCGTTCGATTGGAAACGAATACTTCCGCACGGTGAACTCGAAGTGTCTCTTACCTTTCGACCAGTTGACCACTCTGACCGTCGATGAAAGATTTCTCTTGGAGCTCCGATTCTGTATTGTCTGCCCACCTCCAAACTTGGAAACTATCTGTGTCCAGTTCTATAAGATGAATGCTGAAGGAGTAAGTCGGAAAATGTTCGCAGAAGAATTTATTCTAGCCGAAATTGTTAAAGATTTAAACTCCAAGGATTTCAGGGGGTTAGATTTAAACTCCAAGGATTTCAGGGGGTTTGCCAGATTAAGAGAAATTATCGTTCCATCAAGCTCTAGTCAAGTCGATGCAGAACCTCAGGATCGTAATGAACACGAACATGTTTGGGCTTTGAAAAGAAAATATCTGGAGACAGTGATTAAAGTGATTAGCGAATCTGTCAATCGTGAGATCAAACTCAGTTACTTCGGCAATGGTGGAGGTAGTGAGTGACTTTAGAATCGTAGTAGTAAGCAATAGAGACGTTGCTATCTGGGACCCTTATCACTATTGTTCTTTCTTTCGCCCTTCTCCTCTCTGCAGTCCCTGACGACTTCATGTCCACTGCTTCCTGGCTTCAATAAGAGACTTCTTTGGCCTCGTTTGGATTTCGGAACGAACTGATTGTGAATATCGAATAGGACTCAAGATGGGAAGTTGATCGAGAACATGTGGGAAGAATGACTGGTTTTGACAAACTGGAAGCTGGAAGCTGGATTCGATGAACAAGAAATGAGCGTCTTGTTTGAAGGAAGCTAACAGCATAGAAAGAGGATCCAATCACAATGGTTCAGAATGTAATTAAGACGACGTTTAAGATTATAAAATTGCCGATGAGAACGATGGCCAACTTCTTCTTGATGAGATTGAATCGACCGATTGAGCGCGAGTCAGACTCAGATTGCAGCTTCTTCCAGCTACAATGCTCGCACTTCGTGAGAATCGAACAAGAGTAGAAACCTCGAATCTCAGGATCGAAGATGAATAAAGATGAATTTGCAAAAGTATAGTAGCAGATGTGGATGTGAAGGGTAAAGAAAATGCAGTGAGGTGATGGGCTGAGGCCAGGATAAGTTATTGTACCGAGAATGAGACTATTGACAGTTTGAGAAGCTGAGAAAGATTTCAAGTTGATCTTTAGAAGCGGATAGAGGAAGTGTCGAGAAATAATCTCAACAAATGACACAGTCTTCAGAGACTTTGAAGCCATACATCTCTTTGTCGACGGCTTTCTCTATCGCTTTGAAATCGCAACGAGCCTGTTGAAAAAGGAAATGAAATAGAAGAGGTTTAGTCAGTTTTGATCGATCATCATTCGTAACATGCGTTCTTCCTTGAGCATAGCATCGACTGCAGCTTCTCGACTCACCTGTAAGAATTCGTAAAGGTCTTCAGGACTCAAAGTTCCACCAAACATGCTCGCATCTCTGACGACTTGAGCCAATTCCTTTGGTGAGTCAATGATGTAGACGTTTCCTAACATCTTCAAAGAATCGAAGTAAGAAGTGATTGAAGGTTGACGTAGAGTCTTCGAGACAAAAGAGTGATAAGCGTTTAGATCAGCTATGACTTTGAAACCTCCAGTGAGAGAGATGATTTGACGTTTGAGATGTTTGCAAATGATCCTATAATTGATCAAGAGAGACAGAAAAGAGAAAAAATTGAATGAGTAAAAGCAGATCTTTATCGTTGCCGATCTCTCTTCTGTTACTTACGAATGCAATCTCATTCCAACTTCCTCGTAAAAGACTTCCAACACATTCTTATCTGTACTTCCAATCAGCATTCTACAATGAGTTCTCAAGCATTCACAACATTCAGCACAAGCTTTAGTTGGATTCCCAAGATCCATATCGACATTCTCTTCGGGATAGAAATCTCTCGGAACTTGTCTAGTAGTGACGATATGTTCAGCTTGACTCATCAAAAGATCGACTCCAGCATTCAGACCAGAAGCTACGCTTTCATCCAAAGCACCTTCGAATCGTTTCTTCTCTCTGACGACTCCATTCAAGAAATCCGTCCTATCGATGTGAGCTGAGAGTTCCTGATCATAGTAAACCTGAACCATTTGTTGAATAGTATCTCCAACATGAACCAATTCGAAGAAATGAACCAAAGGAGCCACCGGTTCTTCTTTTTCTTCTTCATCATCGTTGCCTTTTTCTGTCATTTGATTCTCTTTCTCTAGCTTTCTCTCCTTCTCGTGTTCAGCTGGATTCCAATCTTTGATTTGATTGGTAGCTTTGACGAAACCAGGCGAGACATGTCTCTCTCCAAGACAGTGGAAAAAGATGACTGCGATTTCTTCTATCTCTTCTCGAACTCGATGTCCATACTTTCCGGGATACTTGGCAAAAGTTTCTATTCGCTTGAGACAGTCTCGATTGATATGGATGAGTTGTAGAGCTGTGTCGATTGAGAGTAACAGTTGAAGTCTCGTGAGATGTTGAGCTTTGGTTTTCGAAGTAGAATCGGAGACGCTTGAATTTGACACTTGACGATTGTTTGAGGCAGCTCTAGGCTGTGGAGTAGTTGATCTAGAAGTGGGATTTGAACTCGGTGTTTGACGTCCAGAAGAAGGCGGAGCCAAAGAAGTACTCGTTGTTCTGTTTGATTTCGAAGGTTGAAAGCTTGATGAAGTCGAACGAGACATCGAAGAAGAGGTGAGAGAAGTGGGCCTTTCAGAAGCCAATTCTCCCCAACCATCGACGTCTGGATTCCAATCGTTTACTTCTCCCATCGGAGAGCTGAATCCATGATTGTTTCCAAAACTGGTATCCGTCTTCTCATCGAATTCCTCTTCTTCTTCATCCATTCCAGAAACTGGTCCTCCATTACTGAAATCCATGTAACCTTTCTCGGAATCCTTTTCGGTCTTGAAAGTTCCTGTTGAAGCTACGCCACCTCCGAGAGTTGAAGCGCCAGGAATTGGGCTACTTCCCTTGGCTGTCGCACTTCCAGCTTGCCAACGAAGAGGATTAAGTTGAGAGAGTCCAGCTCCTGCTGTTCGGACTACTGCTCCTCCTACGTATCCAGCAGTTCGTGGAACGACAGTGACTGGTAGAAGTAAGACATCTTTGAACCCAGTGAGAACCGATCGTTTGACTGCAGCAGGATTGTGAGAACCTACAAAGGCAGCGTCCATCCGCGAAGCTGCGTTTTGATTCTCCAGCTGTCGAAGATAAAAGACGAAACGAAACGGAAGGAAAGGGCGAGACTTTGATCAGATTCAAGGCTATCTATCAACTTTCATCTCAAAGATTACTTCAGTGAACTCACATCTTGTTCCCATTTCTCGCAGACCTTCTCCATTTCCTCTTTCACCCACTCTCTCTCTTCCTTCAGATATTCGTCCATGTTCGCTTCCCACATTCTATAGACGACATCTTCGCACCTCTCTTTCGAGACGACTTTCGATTTCGGCTCGATTGATAGGAGCGTTTCGACCAATCTCAAAGCTTGAGTGAAAGTTGCCGCACAAGCTCGTAAGTAGAGATGAGCGTTGATTTTGGCAGCAGAGTGAAGGAGAGGAGTGACGTATTCCGAGATCTGAATAAACATTTTGAGAGTATAAAAGAGAATAAGAAAGAGAGAATTGAAAGAACTGGCAGAGGTTTGTATTCAATCTACTCACGACTTCGACTGCGACTCGATCAGCATAAGCCAAGAGAACGTCTTGATCGGCTGGAAAGACTCTTGCTATCAGACTGCCCTCTTCTTTGACTTGATCCAAGACTTCAGACATGAATTTATCCATCGCAGTGAAATCCAACGCAGGAGATCCTGAAGCAGAGCTACGAGTGACGAGAGGTGAAGGAAAGTTGAGTCAGAAACGATTCGTGGGAAGGGACTGATTTCTGACATCTCTTTCATCGGAGTGATACTCACATGATATTAGCCAAAGGATCATGACCTTTAGTCTTATGACCTTGAAAGATTCCTCTCTTTTCCAAAAATCTCTTAGCAGCCACGACACCTTTACCACTTTCAGAATTCTTCAAATTCCCAAAAGCCATTTCAGTTTCATCGTCGAAACCCAGAGTGAAATTCTGATTTTCATCTTGAATCTGATCAATATCTCTACCATTTTCATTTTCCCATTCTCTTTTCCCATTTCCACCGAATCTATTAAACCTTCTAGCTTTCTCTTCTCCTTCTATAGATCTTCCCAATTCCCATAAAAGATCCGCATGATTCTTCATATCTTCTTCAGCTCTTTTCACTGCTTTCTCTGTGTCTGCTCCATGTTTAGTAGCTTTGATGGCGTCTGATCTTCTAGCGTCTGCGCCTTCGAAAGCAGCTAAAAGTAGAGATTCTAGATAAGATGCTAATTCATTGACCTTTTCCCAAATCGAAGTAGAGATGGAAGAAGAGCAACCTAAGATTGGGAAAGAGACGAATCTGGCTAGATTTCCGACCAAAGAGACTTGAGATCGTAGATTGATTTCTGGTAAAATCGAAGAAGTTGAACCTTTTGAACATGATTTTAGCTCTCTATAAAAAGGTTTTAGAGCCAAAGTGTAGGCTTTGAGAGCTTTGAAACCAGGTCCTGATGGGATCGGAAGTTTGACTTCTGAAGAATAGGAAAAGACTGAGGACTTAGGTTGGGATTGAAGTTGACCAGGTCTAGTTGGAGTGAGAGGAGTGAATGAGCTCTTGAAGGGACTTGCACTGGAAGAAGCTCCACTCCGACTGTTACTATTGTAAGCGTGAGAAGTTGAAGATTGACCTGCCAAAGAAACTGAAGCCATTCCACTTGCTAAAGAACCACCGATTGGAAAGGAAGGGGAAGGAGCAGAGGAGCTGAAATCACCAAATGAATCGTCTCCACTGTTAAAGTCACCGAAATCATCTTCGGGAGCAGTTGCCATTGGTTGAGGTTTGGATATCGAATTTGAATTAGGATCTATTGATTGTTGATCTCTATTTCGAAGAGAAGTGAGGTCTGGTAGATCCTTTACGATGATTCCATCTACCTTGTTCCATTTCAGAGCTTCCACCCTTATCAGCCATATCTCGTCACTGGTCACCACTCTTGCCAGATCTCTACCAGCTAGAGAACAGTTCAATAGATCTGGTAGTGGTAGATAGAATAGGATCAACTCAACTATTGAGAAAGGCAAAGGACCAACTCTTTGAATTCCATCGTCTAGATTAGAAGGAGCAGAAGGTGAAGTTGGAGATGGAACTCCTCCATTCAATTGATGTTGATGATGATGATGTCGCTTTGAAGGATCATTTGGAGAGAGTGAAAGGGAAGCTCTTGAATAGAGATTCTTGGAACCGCCTGATGAGTTTGTGAGTGAATTGGAATTGTTGCTGGAAAGACCTGCAAACGAAAATCGATTCTTGCTCTTGTTGCTGTTCAAACTCGTCGGGTTGGAAATGCTGGAAGCTGATTTGTGATTTGAATATGAATTTGAACTTGAATTGGGCTTGCTTGGGGCTAAAGGGGCCCAGCCATCCATCTTCAGATTCAAAGATGCTGTGGAGAGTGATGATTAGAATTTGAATCCCACTTTTGCTTCTTGTCCTTCCACTCCTATCATCCTTCAAATTTGAAGATAAATTCTATTCGAAGACTGCAACTTTAAGAACTAACAATCCTCATCCAATACTCCACAAGCAATCTCAACTCTATCCTATTCTCCTTCTACTTCTTTCTTCACACGCATCCACTTCAGTCGCTCTTCAACTTTCCCACAAATGACTTCAAACATCACTCTACTCCCTTCAGAGGTCTTGCCCATGATCTTCAAATGCTTATCATCAAAGGAAATGGTCAAAACAAGGAGAGTCACAAGGACGTTCAAGGACATCATCGATTCCAACAGAAGCCTGTGGCAGGTTCTCGTTCTTCCATCAAACGAGGTGGACTCGACTTACGAGGCCATAGATCTCTTCGATAGATACAGTGGCTCGACGCTGAAAGAAGTTTCAATCCATTCCGACTTAGAGCCGGAAGAAATCGACTATCTAATCCAAGTCCTCGAGAAATCAAAGGCAACTCTCCGATTTCTTCATCTTCAAGTCGGCTCCAGTGTTGGTGATCTGTTGTATTTGACGGATCTCGCAATTTCTTTAACAAAGGCTCTAGAGTTGAGAATCCAGCTCAACGAGCCAAAGTATGACTCCCCATTGACGACGCTTCTAATTGAGAGTGATGAGTCTCGCTCGAATCGAGAAGCTTCAAGAGAGTCAATCTATCCTCTCGAGATCTTTTGGACTTTTGATTTCTGGCACGACACTCTCGGCAAATTGAGTGACTTGGTACTTGGATCCAATCTCAAATCTCTTCGGATCGGGAAAGCTATCAAGCAAGAGGATCTGAGGGCAATGTTGGAAAACTGTTCAAGGACATTGAAAGATCTAGAAATCGCAACGCAAGTAACGACGGATTCAAACCTACCTAAACTGGTCTTTCCACAACTTTCGAGCCTGGCTCTACGTGTGGAGCCAGAATGTGAGGAGTTCCCGTCGTGGATATCTATCCCAACCAATTCTAGTCTCGTCATGAAGGGAGATGCCGCTTCTCTTTTGAGCAATCTGCCATCAGTCAAGGAACTTTGGATCTTAGGAGATATGATCGGATCGGATCTAGTAGCAAGGTGTCCGACTCTGGAAACAATAAGGTTTATGAACGAGGATCTACCGAACTACTTCAACCTTGTCCTGTTCGGTTTTCTGGCCCAAAGGAAGGCCAATGTCAAAGCTGGTTTAAAAGTCGATGGAGTCGAAATGAAACCTCTGAAGACGGTCATAGTTCCATCGAATCAATTTGATAAGGTTCAAGAGGGTGCTACTAGAGTTAACGATCTGATTGAGGAATTGGTGGATCTCAAAGACGCTCCACGATTTATCGAGGTGGAAATTTGATGAGCTATAGATCTCTATCAGTGAGTTTCAAGAGCACAGAGTTGTTCTGGTTACCTTTTCAGTCTTTGAAGATCCCTTCTTTGACGTCTTTTTGAGCTCTCTCTCAACAAGCTTGATGAAAAGCTGACTCAATGATCCCTTTCTTCTCGTTTCACAGTCTACGCCTTGAGCTCTTATTCAATTTCTCCAAGCCTCTTCTCCCAGATTCAATTCTTTTCTTCAGCTTTTTTTTCCTATTCATGTCTTTCAGTTCAAGTTTCTTCGCATTTCCATTCTCATCAAGATTTCTTTTCGTCAAGCGTCCTCAGTTCTGACTTCTCTCTTGCAACTTGCATCATCATCCGGATCTTTCTTCATTCGTCGATTCCTTTTCTTTTCGTCACGACCACTCTCCATATACTCTATAAGCATCTACCGCGCAAATTTCTATCTTTCTTTGTCGGCTGACTTCTCTCTCAGTCGTACTCAAGAGGGAAATAATAATTGAAGAGATTGGTGTTATTGGATTACAATGCTGTACGGTTTTGCAGAAATAATTTAAATGACGAAGAGTAGTGATCGAGCATGGAGTACAAGACATGAGTGATGAGCACAAATCAGAAGTGACAAAGAAGATGAAGGAGTGGTAGCTGGAAGGAGCTTGTCTATTAATGCGAGAGAATTCTATTGGAGAGGTGAATAACAAAAAGCCTGATCTGAATGAAGTCTTCGAAACGTCTAGAGGAAAAGTAAAGCGTTGTGAATCTAGTAGACCTCTTTTCCACCAGTCGAAAATGACGATCCACCGTTACCGAAAACATTCTCATCTGGACTTGAAGGTCTCGAAGGAGTATAAGTAGGTGGAAGATTGACACTAGGATCACTTGGAGCTTGATCGATGAAGGTACCAGGAGCTGTTGGTGCTCCTAAAAGCAGTCTAGACTCAGCTTCAATCAATTCCGCTGTACTTCTACCACAGTTGCAAGTTGAATGACTTTGACCAGTTCTAGAGGGTTGATTTGAATAAACCCAAGGAGAATTAGCAGGTAAAGATTTCGGACCTGAAAGACTTGGATGTGGATGAATTGAAGGTGAAGAAGGTGAAACTGATAAAGAAGAGAAACCAGAAGTTATATTGTTGTGATGATGATGTGATGAAGAATTGGACAAAGAAGCAATTGGTGAATTTGAGCCCGAGTTTGGATAGGAATGAGTTGAAAATGAACCTGAATTCATTTCTTTTGGATTTGGATGATGTGCATTTGAATGAGCATTGTGATTTTGATGTTGATGATGAGGAGTGTGAGAACTTGAAGTTGGATGAGAATTCGAAGTTGAAGAAGCAGGAGTGAATCCGTGCAAACCACTTCCCCACCCGAAACCAGAATGAGATCTGCCTTTGTGAGGTCTCTTCCAACCATGAGAGTTTGAAGAGGAAGCTGAAGTGGATAGTTGACTCTCTCCGTTTTGGAAGTTGTCACTTGGAGAATGATGACCCGAAGAAGCTCCTCTAGTTGGACTTGGTTCCCGAGAAGTAGGTCTTGAATTAGGTCTCGAAGAAGCTCTGGAGGAGGCTCTAGAACCACCAATTCCGCCAACTGAATGAGGTAAAGCTTCTCTCAAAGTGGTAGTCAATTTCCAGTGATCTAATTCCGAGATGTTTCCATTCGACTTTCTACCACTTCTACCATTTTCACTTGGTTGATTGTTGGAATGAGGATGAGTGAGATTGAAGTTGCTCAAAGAAGGTTGGATGATTGGACTAGTAGGTCTTGAGCTATTTGGACTATCGAAAGAATAAGGTGGTAAATGAATCGTGTCGAAGGTACAACAACAACTTGGAATCGTCGTTGCTCTTCTCATCGAAAAGACTTGAACTTTAGGTTTCCCAAATGCCTCAGTGCCTTCTCTCGGATCTAGGACTGATAGCCTAGAAAAGAAGACTTCCACTCCCATCTCATGAGTGACTCTGATCTCGGCTCTGCACCCTTTGACAGTCGAAGGTCGTAAGGAATTGTCATCTGGTAATCTCACCACCGATCTCAATTTATAACCTCCTCCATCTAATTTCGTCTCATTCGAGGAACCACCCTGATTTGAAGAATTTGGCAGTTGAATCTCTCCAGGAGTATTGGGGACCGAAGCAGAACCACCATTAATAGGCAAACCAAAGGGAGATAGAGTGTTTGAACTTGCACCTGATCCAATGGCATTACCAGGTTTACCAGGTTGACCTTCTTCTTCATTTGCTACCCAAAGAGATTCAGTCTCGTTGATGTTGGGATCATTTGCAGTCAAATTCTCATTGAAAGGATGAGGCTTGTCCTTCTTGTAAGGCATCGAACCTCTTTCCCAAATCCTCAACTTCTCCGAAGGTAATTTGATCCAACCTCTTGCATGAGAAGAGTAAAGTTCGAATGTCTGCTCGACGAAGACTCTGACTACATGGACGTTCAATCCTGGAGGTGGATCGGGATGAGAACATCTCAAAGTTGCGGTTCCACCCACTGTCAAACTTGCCGAAGTCAGTGAGACTGAAAGAGGACCCAATGCTTCGTGAACATCACGATATTGAATGTCCAAAGGTGTTGGACCTCCATCTTTGGCTACGTTCAGGATGATGAAGACTTCCTTTTGAGCAGAAATTTGCGATTTGGCTCTTCCAGCTCCAAAAGCAGTAGCCGTGATGAAGTATCGAACTCTGCCATTCTTCGCTCGTTCAAAAGGAGCAGAAGTAGCTGGGATGATGAAAGCGAACTCGAACCTGGGAAAGAGAGAGAGAGAGATAGGAAAGAAAAGAAAACATAGAACAAAGAGAATGGTGAGCTCAAAGAGCTCGAATGAATGTCTCACTCGAGACTTCCTTTCTCCTAGAACTCGTTCGATCTCCCTTGACTCTTTCCATCACGTCACCCAAAATTTGGACAGAACAAAGGAGACTTACCCATGAACGCCCTTTTCCAAATAAATGCCGTCTTGAGAGTGACTTGCAGAATTCGAGTTTGGAATATTGATTGGAACAGTGGGAGCAGAATAAGAAGGACTCGGAGCATTGTGATCTATCTTTGTAGGACTAGGTGGTGCAGCATTGATTGAAGTCATCGTACCGACTATAGGATCAGCGGTAGAATCAGAACCATTGATTGCAGAAGAAGTAGAAGTAGTAGCTTGATCAGAAGAACCAGAGCCTCTATTTGATCTTTCTCTCTCTTTCTCCTTCTCCCTCTTTTTCTCCATTTCTCTATTCCTTTCGATCTTTTCCTTCTCTTTTCCTTTGCCTTTGTGATGTTTGGAGGATAGAGAAGCGGAAGCGATTGGAACGTCTGAATGGATTTCCACTGTCTTGTCCATGATTTTCCTCTCTTCCCATCTTAGACCACTGGATGAACCGGATGATGAATCAGGAATTGCGATTGTCTGGATTCCTTTCAAGTCCACTTTGATTGAATTGATGGATCTCTCACTCTGTTTAGGGAGAGTGAATAGAATGAGTGAGTGGAGGATGAGATTGACAAAGATAGAGATCGAATCGTCAGATCAGAGTCAGAGTAAAGAGGTGAAGTCAAGAGTCAAGAGAATGAATCTGAATGAAACTAACTGGACATTTGATTTCTACGATTCCTCTGAGAGTCTTATCGTGAGAGACAGCATCATTTGTGGAAGGTGGATGAATGAAGACGTCCTCTTCCATCAAATACAGTGAGATCTCACATGGATTGTGGACCAGTGAGTTCAGCATTGAGCTTCAATTTGTTCTTGGATTTGATGATACTTGAAGTATAGGAAGTAGAAGGGAGAAGGGAGGCAGAGGTGAAGAGAAAAGATCTCAATTTTTGACTTTGATAAAGCCTGCAACTTTCAATAATCTTCCCGTTTCCAATCTTCAAGTAATTCTCCGAGGCAACTGCGCTTTCTTTGTCTCGCATAACCTTTCGCAAATTTTGCTTTCACAGGAAACAGAAAAAAGAAACTCAATGAGATCATTCAGGACATCCAAGACGACTAACAAGGCAAGATCAGAACCGCGTTCTCTCCGTTCCATTCACATTCAGCTTCAACTTCACAGAGCCAAAGAACAGAGTGAGGATTATATTGATTCTTTAGAGAAAATGACGGAAAACATCACAGATGAGGCGACAGATGGTCTTGAGTGAACACTGGTAACTTCTTGAATCACGTTGCCACTTTGTCTCGTCCTAGGATCGACTCGCACCTCTTGCTTGGTCCTTGAAAAGTTCACACTTCAGTCTAGGGATCCAGTACGATGACTCATTCTCGCAGTCTCTCAAGAAAGGAAGAGAGGAGACAGCCTTCAATTCTTATTCGTCTTGATCCTGTTGATCTTCATCTCGAAGTTGAGGTACTGAACAATAATAACGTGACTGCACTACCCAAGCCAGAGTCAATAAGATACTGCTAGTGTTCTTGATCTGCCAAACATGAGAAAGGGAAGGGAAGGACGATTGGTTTCTCAACTTAGTAGGTGCATCTTTGCTTGGAAATCCATTAAGCCACTCTCTACTCACAAAGTCGACTTTCGAGAAGTCCTCTTCCTGCGTCTCCAAGCCTATCACAACCGCTAAGTCTAATAAATGTCTGAAAGCCTGTAGAATGACAGTGATCTCTGTTCCAGGAGAAAAAAGGAGGGAGAGAGACAGAAAACGACTGTTGTCAAATCAAAGTGTGACTTGGAGACGACGACGTGTAGTCCCTGAGGTCACTTACTGAAAGCACCGGCGAATGTGCGCTGCTGACGATTGAAGCGTAGTTGCATGACTTCTCCCATTATTCTTCCAGCTCTGAGAAGGGAAGAGAATCAAATCAGATGAGGCGCTTCGAAGACCTAAAAAGTCTTTCGAGCGGTGGAAGACTTGAGAAACAGAAACTCACTGTGGCAATGCGAATAAGACCAGCTTCAGATTGGTCGTTGGCAGAGAAAAGTTTCCGATAGCTCCAATCTGGAGATAAAAGCACTGAGGCTTCAAGACTGAGAAGACCATGGTGAGGCTCATCAACAGGCCAACTCGAGAAACCATAGAAAGCTCATCATCTTCTCTAGCGCTCTGTCTTTCAGAGTGATCAGCTGGAATGTGTCCCAAGGTCAGAAAATTCCATTTCCATTTCTGTCGATCGATTTTCAGGCGACTGACGAACCAAAGTTGTAAGAAGGATAGATAGATCCAAGGCAGTAGCCAATAGCCAATCTTCTCCCAGTAAAGAGCCGCATCACAATGAGATCTGGGCGTTGAGGGTAGAACAAACTTGCTGAAAACAATCTCCAAAAGGTAGAAGAAAGAGACGAAGAAGACTGCTGGAAGAGAGATACCAACGGTCGTCGCTCGAGTATGGAAGTAGAGAACGCTGACTTTGAGATTTGGAAACGGGAGAGAAAATGAGACTTGAGTGCTATGATGATGACATTTTTGGACTCGCAGATGTATCAGTTACTTACAACACACTACACAATATTCTGCTAGTCCTTTGAGAAGAGAAGTAGCAAAGTAGAACAAGGATTTGGCTGAGAACAGATCATCCGATGCCTCATCTTCAATCTCTTGAATCTCCATTTTCCCATCCAGTGCAATCTGTCCAAAAGATTGACTCGGCCTCTCAACGGTTATTGAGAAGGAGCGATTGGTTTCTGGATACGTGAGAAGAAGGTAAAAGAGGCAGAAACATCGAGGATTGGAGAGAAACGGTCAGTGGGAGATGAGTCCCTTGAAGGAGAAGACATTGGAAAACAATCGTGCAGGAAACGTATCGCAGTGATCTCACCAGGAGAAAGAACTTGAACCTCTGATGTAAAATTGAAGGATTTGGCAGTCTCTGTGTGAGAAGAGAATCATTGGATGTTTCGGAGAGGCTTCTGATCAGATGGAGCAGCCAATCGAAAACTTCAACAGGTCCGCTTCTTACCATTGAAAGAGATGGGGACCAGATCTCGGGGAGAAGTAGAAGTCTTCAGAACTATATATGGGACGAAGAAGAATCTCGAAGAGTCTTCAAGACTTTGCGAATGTTTCAAGTTCTGATTGGGATTCCATTGGGAGACTTCTCCTTTCAGGATTCTTTTGCACTCAAGCAGAGTTTGCACTGGACCGTAGAACTCTGTGTTGAAGCATTTCTCTCTGTGGTCCGAACTGGTGGCGTTTTCCACCGAGTGATAACAATTTCCCTAAAGATGCGAACGAAGTAAAGCAGTTTGAGCATCTGGTTAGCTCTGACAAACTCAGAGCTACTAGGTAAAGCTTGGGAGACCTTTCAGATTCAGATCTTCTGACCTTCTCCTCTTCAAACTCGAGAACTTACCAAATTAGAGGCGGTGTTGTACAAGCGATTCATGAACGCTCCCCGATTGAAAGAGTCAAGTTGACGCTCAACCTTAATCTGAACTTTTGTATTCATGTAGACCTTCTCATCGTAAACAAGTAGAGAAATAGACGTGGTCTGAAGTTAGAATGGATGGAATGCAAACAAAAAGAATGAGAATCTATTCACTCACCTGCTGCTCTTTCCCTTTCCGTTTGACAAACAGAAGCGGCACTGTGTGGATAGGCATCGCTGCAGTGTTCTTAAAGCTTAGACGCGACTTATCGTTGACATCTGGAGTCAGTTCTGGATTGTCCAAAAAAGCCAGGTTCAATGGAAGACCTCCTGTGAGAATGGAGCCTATCTGTTCAATTGTAAAGTTCTCATTCCGAGGCAGAGACAGAGCTGTGGTGCTCATTCTTGGGAAGATGGAGATCGTTGCCATGAGAGAATAGCGTTCGAGAACGGGAATAGTCCTAGAAATGAAGAGAGAGAGAGAAAGTGATTCTTGGTTAGATGGAACGAGGCAACCTCAGAAAGAGAGACTGCAACCTCAACTTACCCAAGATAGCCCAAATCCAGGTCCATTGGTAGAGTGACATTTTGGATTGTCCCATTCTGAAAAGATACATTACTTTGAAGAAGACCTGTCCAAAGAACCTGATCTTGAACATGGCTCTGATTGCCATACATTCCACGTCGAGTTTGATTTCCTGCAGTCCATATCGAGGCAAGGACATCAAACCGGGTACCATCAACGAAGAAAGGTTGAACGAGTTGACTTTTGTCGTACTTTTGGTAGCTGCCACTCGGGATTGGTGCTAGATGAGGGGTCAATCGTTGAAGGTTGAAGTAGATTATGACAGCGAAGACGAGAAGAGAAGAAAAGAATAGACCGCAAAGACCTCCTATGCATCCGAGTTTTCTAAAAAGAGATTGTCCCTTCGGTCTTCGTGCTAGTTGGAAACTGGCTTCTCTTCTCATTTTGAAGAGACGTCTTGAGGTAATTGGGAAAAGAAGGGAAGAAGAAGAAGAAGCGGGCAAGATTGGGTGTTCTCACCACGAGGAGCTCACACATAACTCCGACTTCTTCAGATATGTTTCAAGACCTATGCAATTGCATGTAGCAGAGGCTTTGAAAAAAGGGATGGGTTCATTAGAAATTTTCTCATTCACGGAAACCAGCAAAGCTCTCCCTTCGAAATAGCTTGAGAAACCTCAAAACATCAAACAACGGAGCAATTTTCTCGCTGATGATATTCCAGGCTTCGACTCATCACAAAGCAAGTAGTCAAAATTAAGATTGATTTCCAGAAACACAAGACAACAAAGAAAGAAGCCGAGACAACGAAGGAGCCTCAACTTGCCAGTTGTTGATTCTCCAGTTGCTCATTCTCGAAAACAGCTACTCCTCGAACCAGTTCCTAGCATCTGGAAGGCAATCTGGCCTTGAGACTTGAGCTGAAGAATTTCTTTCGGACCTTCGTCTTTGGTGGATGATGACGAACTGGAGACGAAAGGATTCTCGAGGGTAGAATTGAGATGAGACAGATCAAACTTGAAGATGAAAATCGTAGAACTTGAGGAAGAGACTTGCAAAGATCGAAAGTGAACAGGAAAAGATGAAATGCTGAAAGGAGAGAACTTTGCAAAAGAGGTAGCAAAGAATCTTGAATATTTTTTCTTGAACTCCAGCTACGGAAACGACTTGGACTGCGTTCCTCTTCGAATCCATAAGTTGAGAATCTAGGGGAGCGGAGAAAGCTCCAAAAGAAGATGAAGGATCGACCATTTGATTTCTGTAATTTGATTCGTGAAGAAGATCTGAAGAATTGATTTTGGATAGACGAAGAGGCAACTTGTGAAATCTAAGTTGGAAGAAGCTACTTGAGAGCGATTCCTATTTCGAAAGAGATTCGATCGACCCCGAGATTGAAGGAGGATCTAATCCGGTAGATGATTAGGATCAAAATTCTATCGAGAGAGAGTGCTGAGATTTGATGATTTGAAGGAAGAGATTCCTCGATGATTGAGATTGAGAAACTTGAAAGATGAAGAATCCAAAGGTCGAATCGTAGAGAACTTGTGTGGGAAAGTTGGGTTGAAGAAAGGCAATTTCCACCAATCGAGATTCCAGAGTTTGAGAATTGAATCCTCGAGCTGTGAGAAAAGGAAGTGAAGGTGAGTTGTTCGAGGAATCGAATCTTCCTTCTGCAAGAATTCCAGATTCCAATCGACTGACCTCGAGACAGAGTTTCAGGGATGCCATTTCTTGAAAGAAAGAGATTTCCGATCAAGAGACCAACTTCCCATCCCAATCTGAGGGTCGAGGGATCTTTGAAGAGGACTAGGAGGAGAGAAGAAGCACTTCTCTCTAATCGAAGAATCTCCTATCGGAAAATCATGACGTTCCATTAAATGATTTCGAGACAGCCATCCTGAACCGAACCCAAAGTCTATTCCCCCTTTCAAATGAGGAGACCACTTCGGCTGTGGTGAATCTGATTTGAGATGCCAGCTCTCGAATTGCAACTCACCTCTACCCATCTGTCCATCCCTCTTCCTATCCATCGTTTTGTCATTCCAAATCAAGGAATGAAAAGATGACATCCTTATTTGACGAGCTGATGGTTCTGTGTAGGTGAGGCTCTGATCTGAGTCGATGATGCTGCGTTGATAGAAGCAGTTCTACTTGTGTTGTATGTAGTGGATGACTGAAAGGATTGAGATAGAAGATGGATCTGATCCTATGTATATAGTTGAAATTGAAAGTCAAGTTGAGTTCCGAATGCAGATGAGATTCAAAGCCAGTCGAAGAGCAAAGAGAGGGAAAGAGAGAGAGAGAAGAGGAAGGATTGCTCTCTTGATGTGACTTGATTTTATTGCTTCGAGTTGAGCCAAGAGATGAAAGAAATTGGACATGATGAATCAGCATCGCAGTCAGGATGCACATTGCAAACAAAAGGCGGGCCAAAGGAAAGGGGTTTGGGAAAGAGGAACCAAAAAACAAAGCCGAGTTGCAGAATCAGAGATCGAAGCTTCTACATATGTCTTTCCTTTCCACTTGCATGCATTCCAGCAGATTGACCTTGTCCGATCAATCTTTCAATCCATTCTACTTTCAATTCAAATCCAAAATCCAAAAAGAACGAGAAGCGTCAAGGCAGCCAGCAGCTCGATAGCCATCTCCTCCCCCACCCTCTCTTCCTCTTGTTGCTCACTCAATCCCTCGACGTTCTTCAACTCGTCGTCGACATGAACTTTTCTCTTGAATTCCATTCATCCAATTCTATTCGGTTCATTCCGATCCATTTCCATCTCGAACGATGACGCTTCAAGATGAAGACTTCAACTTCGAATCCAAACTCACCTCGTCTCGAATCTCGTTCGAGTGAATGACAAGACTTGAGTCCAACTTTGCAATCGGTCTTCAAGATGTTGATTCTTTGGTGTAATTTTCAAGAAAGGAAGATTGACGATGGTGAGTCAGATTGAGGATTCAGAATTCGACTGAGTGGAGTTGGTGAAAGAGAGAGAGAGAAAGGCAAGGCAAGGGACTGAAGCTGGCAGAGATAAGAATCATCTCGAATCCATTTTCCGATCCCTTCGAGTTTCTTTGAGAAGAGATCATTAGTTTGGATAAAATCTCAGTCTATTGAGTAACTCTCCAAACAGTCTCGCTCTGCTAGAGGAGACCTTTTGGACAGGGAAGCAACTGCCGAGAGGAGATTCTAGATAGAGATCCACCTTATGAATTCAAACTCACCCTTCTATCTCAATTGATCCATCGATCGATACTCACTCTTCTGGTTCCTCAGAGGGATCTAGAGGTGTGAGGGGAGGTGGCAGTGGTCGTAAAGAGGAGCAAGATCAGCAAGGGTCAGAAGGAAGAAGGGAGGGAGGGGAATCGCCATCTCTTTGGCTGAAGACGCTCCTTCGACTTCATCTGATGATGCCAATCGTTAGATATCGAACTCTTTGTCTTGTACTCGATTCAAGGAAGAGGTTTCAGGATCGAGAGTTCGAGAGGAGATCTCCCTCAATGCTAGGCCTATCTCTACTTTCTCTCCAAGAAGCAACACCTCGATAGCCTGATCGACTTCAAGACCTTCCAAAAGTTCTCAATTCCCTTCGTTACCAGTGATCCGGAATCTGGATGAACTCACCTTCGCCCTGATTTCGGAGATGGTTGGCTGTGGCAATGAATCGAGGAGAGAAGAGGGAAAGAAAGTCAAAGTCAAAGTGGAACAGCAATCGAATAGGATTGATCCACTCCTTCGATGATGAAGATGATGAATCTGGTTTCTTGGATCTCTATGACCTTTTGAACTCACTTTTAGGTTCATAATCATTCCAGAGTGGAATTGATTTTCCGAGCTGCTGTTGCATGTTACAGATCGAGAAATTCAGATTAAGTGTTGAACTCTCTCTCTTCCTTCTCGACCAACCACTCCCTCTGACCTTTTACTATCCTCCGTCTCTCTCTCTCTCAACACCTTCGCATCATGGCTCTTCCCAAATCTCCCAAATCCACTCACATCAGAACCACAACCACAAAAATCAAAACCCAAAGAGCTCCTCGTCCTCCTCCTGAGCCTAGACCACCATCCACGCGTCAAAGAGCCCTTCGCAATTTAGAGAAGGAGTTAGGTCTTCCCCAACCCATTGTCACCGTTGGTGAGTATCGAAATTGTCACTGCTTTTCCTCTTGGTCATAGAATCGAACTAGTTCAATTCCAAGATCTCCAAGACAGAAGTGCTTTCCCAAGCTGACTTTGAGATCTTCATCCTACCTACCACCCATCCCATTCCCCCTCTTCAGTCAAGAAGGAGGATGTTCGTCAACCACCAGTAGCTTCTGATCAAGCTCCAGTTCAAGCTGATCAAGGTCAAGTCCCAAATCCACTCGTCGAAGTTCCAGGTGAGTAATCGTTGTCATGATAGACTGCCAGTGTCGATTCGAGACAAGGGAGGGGAAAAGGGGATATTAGACTTAGCAATGATAATTGGACAAATCTGGCTCTTCTCTCTACCTGATTGACAAAGTCATTTGAGACCCATGGAGAAAGAATCAAAATCAGCATCGCTTGTTCCACCACAATCGATGACGACGACGATCTTCTGGTGTTGTTGTCAAGGGCATTCATTCTACTCCGATTCCTTTCCTTTCCTTCTCTGACTTCTATTCCTTTTATCCCTTCTATCTTTGACTATTCTCTTCTTTCATCTCTGGCTCAGTTGGATCCCAAGGAAATCAACCAGGAGGCGGTCCTTTGGCTTTACAAAGAGGTGCTCCAAATCCATCTGTCGTTCCTCCTCCAACTGCCACTGGATCGAACTCTAACGCTTCTAGAGGTCCAGCTGCTTCTTCTAATGAACGAGTTAACAAGGGTAAGGGCAGAGCTGGTGAGTACAGGCTGTATCTAGTCACGAAGAGAACGGAGTTGGGAAAAGCTGGATTCGCAAACATGAATAAGATGAAGAATGCGAAGTAGGAAGATGAAGATGTATTCGTGCAGGCCAAATAGATGTCGAACCGCCTTTCTTGAAACGTTATTCGATGTTCAGATTTGAGTCCTCTGTTGGATTTCATTGTCACTTATCGAGAGTTTCGATGCTTGAACGATCTCTGCGATTTCGATGCTTGACCTATCTTTCCCTCGAGCTTTCTCAATGCTGCCTCTGCTTCTTTCTTCTGGCTCATACAATCCTTTTTGATTTCTTCACATTCATACACGAATCAGTCTCTCCTCAAGCTGATCCACCTTTCCAGTTCTCTAAGTTCTTATATTCAGATGAAATGCAGGGTAAGTCGACGTCACAGATCATGATAGACGTCTCTTCTGCAATCGCTTTACACAAACTCAACACTCTCCCTTCTTCTTTTTCTACAATTCGTCTTCTGATCTCTACAGCTGAAACCGTCCCAGGTGAGTTGGGTGACCTTTTCAAACTAAGAGTTCCTTCCTTTCTTGCGCGTTCTGTTATTGAAATCTAAACTTCTCTTTCCAAATCTCTTCACTCCAGGAACAGATATTTACGTACCTAGTGCTCTCAGCGCTGATGGCGCTGTACCGGACTGGCAAAGATCAAAGCTCTGCCATTTGTGGTTCGAATCGAAAGATTCCCACGATTTGTTTCGTGTTGGTCTCGGTCCAGAAATGGTCCTTTGCAGGTTCTTATTCGCTTTACGTAAAAGAAGGTACCTCGATGAGGTTTACGTGGTGCAAGCAATATGCTCGATGGTGGAATGGGCATTGTCGAGAGATATTTACACTCTCGCTCTTCTCGACTTGGCTGCTGTACAGCCTTTGCACGGAGAATTGCTGTCTGGTATAAGCCAGAGATCATCCATGCAACTCGTACTCAACAGACTTGGTGAACTCTGCAAGCGTGGGATCTACTTAGCACTGCCACCGTTGGAAGACGCATCTCCATCCCCTCAATCTCAAAGCTTTGCCGATCAATCTTCGTCATCCTTCTTCAAAAATGCTGGACCTTCTTCTATTCCCTACAACAATCGTCCAAGACTCAGTGCCAACGCTCAAAGACTCGGTGGACGTAGAGTCCCAACTCCTTACACTGGTGCCTCCGCTGCCGCTGGTCAATCACAAGTTGGTGATTCTGACGATGAAGATAGCAACGATTCTTCTCGTCGTCTACGTCGTGGAATTGGTGGAGCTACTAGAGGAGGGATTCGTGGTGAGTGTCTGGAGTCGATACAATGTATGCCGTGAGATCGATCTTTCGTCTTACCCTCTATCGAACCGCAAGCTGATCTCTTCGTTCTTGATTTCTCTTTTCCTCACAGCAGAGGAAGACTTATCAAATGGAAGAAGCTTCATCACAGCAGACGAAGCCCTCTCGAACGATGGAGATCAAGAAGGTCAAGATGAAGCTGGTTGGGAATCCGATTAGAGCTGGAATCAAACTAAAGAGGATCGGAGAGAACGATGAGCTCTTCATCGCAGGCAAGTCCATTTCCAAGAGAAACGAATCGTTCACAAAAGAAGAAGCATTCATCTGTACAGCACAAGGAATTTGAAATAATATGACTCACTTCGTCGTCGTTCGTCTTGAGTCTGAATTTGTGATGCTTGCGAGTGCTCTATTGATTTCCAAGGACTGCATAAGAATTAGCTCCTTGTGGTTAGCCCTGTTGTTTTCATACTATACTCTTTGTGTGTTGTAGGGGATCAATCCGACTAGTCCAAGGCAACCTCGAAGCTCTGAAGAAAGTGGTTGATGGTCGCGCGAGAGAAACGTCTGTTTGGCTCGAAGTTGAAGTCCATTACTTTGAAACAAAGATGAACAGTCTTCTAGTGAGCTTCGATAGGAGCTTCATTAGGAGAAAAGAGGGATTTGATTCCATTAGCAAAGAAGCAAGTTAATGCAAGACAACGCATCCGTGACTCGGATGGCTCGACCTCACATTCGATTGGGTTCTGGCTGCTCGTTCGAGCGTCTTGTCTTTTCGCATGGCGTATCTTGCTAGTTTGAGATCTTCGGTACCATCAGATAAGCTCACGCGGGTGTCTGCAAATGAACTCGTTCATATTGGGAAAGAGAACGTCAACGAAAAAAGAAAGTGGTAAGAGCGAGGCGAAACAGGCGAATGCGTGAGAGCAGATGAGCGTTCGATAGGCAAGCTTTCTTTGAAATCGACTTAGTAGAAGCTTGCTCTATGAGTTTTAGTCTTGTTAGAAAAGATAAGCTCAGACCGAAGACGAACAATGTCACTTGTTGACGCTTTCAACCCAAGGTCGTTTTTCGCGAGCGATCCTTTGGACATCCACCGCTTTGTATAGGTTGGAGCTTGGCAGCACATAGCTCTTTGAGACCTGATGAATGGCGGGTGAGGAAAGGCGGAGTACCTCGAGTCGTGAGATGCTTTAACTTGCCACTTCCTCGCGCTCTACTCAAGTAGCTTTGAGGGCTGAGCGTAGTGCAGAAGAAACTCCTGTAGCTAATTTCTCTTTTAGGATTCTTTATGAGATCACCTCATCGGCTTGAAGATATCCGCAGATAGGCAGTTGTTTTCTTACCCCTCTCTACCAGTACAGAGAAATAACAGAAGCTGTTCACTCAAGCCTTTTTCGAATCGGCGACTTCTTCAGCCTGGGCAGAGACCTGCATAGAAAGTCGTCAGAAAGTTGTCGTAGAGGTGGCACTCTCCCTGAGTCCTCTGTCGGAAAAGTAAAATCGCTCTAGGCTTGTCAAGCCAAGAGCAGTTAAGTCAATTGCAGACGAAACGGATATTCTTTGTTCACACCACTTTTAAGATTTCGGTTTTCTTTTCTGTTTTGTAATGTCGTTGTTATTCTCTTTCGAGTTTCTTATGGTTTAACCTCTCTACTGTCTTTCTCTTTTTATAATTTTTTATCGGATTTTCTCGTCAATTTGAGGGGAGTCGGCGGTCAGGCAGTCGCTTTCTTTTAGCCCTATCTACCATGAATGCATGGCTCTTCCATTCTCTATTCGAGAATGTTGTTGAACAGACATCTCACCCAGACATACCTGCCATCAGTAACAGGGCGAAGGCTGCTAACGATGCCTGAACTCATACCTTTGCCATTCCAGTTGGTTTCTGTGCACTGTCGGTCAGTCATACTGCCTACAGAAAGTGCGAACCATGCACAGAGAACCGATGGCTTTTCAATCAGTAAGGGAAAGCCGCCTCTTGCTTGTCACCCTACTCGAAAGACTTTGCCTTCGTCCCTAGGGACGATTCGTCTTTTCCCCGTCAAGAGAAAAAACAGGCGTTCCCACTTCTATAAAGTGTGTATTGGAGGTTTATCTTATAGATGGGGTTTCCCTTCCCCTTTGGTTTTGAATTTTTTTTGAGCGTTTGAAGTTGGTAGGCGTAGGTTTCGGTTTTTAGGGTTTCGAGATAGCAGTAAGCAATGTCTCAAAGTTTCTTTGAGTTTTGTCTAGAATTTTGACAATACTAATATAGTTTAGAGATTAGTTATGTCAAGAGGTTCGTAGATTGTAATGGTTTGTTTGTGAGGAGTTTTTACGCTCCCATGTAGGAGGCAAGCTTTCGCTGACGACCAAAGGTTTCTAACCCCTGTTTAGCACTCAATCTATCGCACCACAAAATTGTCACCCTCAAGAGGTCAAGAGATGGCTCGAAAAGAGATGTTTTTCGTTGAGGAAATCGATTTTGCAGCTCAGCCAGGGAAGCGTCAGAAAATAGAGAAGCTAAAGGGACATGTCTCACATTTTTGACTCAGATCGAGTGGCTCGTGGCTCAAACTGCGAACACTTGCGACTCGATTCGCATCTCTTCGAAACGGCTCGGATCTCTGTCAAATAACATGTTTATAGTCAGTTTGGGCATCGAAAAAGAGATTGGAGGCATGAAAAAGTCGAACAAAGACGGAGACTGGTGGGATAAAGGGGTTTGGTAGAGCCTCTGCTGGAAACCCCTTTCGTCTCGTCGAGCACTCCTCCGTCGCAGAAGAAGCGCTCTCTTCTAGCAAACTCCATCATTGGAGGCTGATCAAAAAAGATGGTATTCAATGCTGTATTAACAAGACAAGTGGAGATGAGGGTATAGGGATGAGCATTTACTTAAATGGAGACGGAGGGTATAGATGAGAATGATGTGAGACAGATAGGTAAAAATTGACAATAAAGTTAGAAATGTACGATAATCAATGTCCGATGGTTACCAGCTTCTACTTGAAAGGAACTTGTCCTGAGTTTCTCAAAGAGTCCTCTCTCTCTTTGTCCTCTCTCACGATCCTTTCGATTTCCAACGAGAGAGCTCTGACCCAAAGATCTCTCTCCATTCTACTTCTAGCTCTCAAAACCAAGAACTTGTGAGCTTTGTCTTTAAGAGTTGGAATTGTTTGCGAAGTTGCAGAGGTGTCATCGTTGTTGTTGTTGTTGTTGAGATTCGTCGAAAGTAGATTAGGATCTCCAGCTTTATTTACTCTTTGAGGTCTATAACGTACTACTAAAGTACACTCTTCATCTTCATCGATGGATAAAAGACCATCTCTATAGACCCTTGGTAGCTTATGTCTTTCGCTACTTCCTAGACCACCAGATCCACCTCCTAGATTATTGCTAGTCTGAGCTCCTTCAGATCTTCCATTTGAAAGCATTGCTTCCGTGAGCTTTCCACTGTAGACGTAAGCATCTCTTAGATTGACGACGGTTTCTTGCTTCTGATGGAAGATCCTAGCGTTTTGACGAGCTCTAGCAGTGGAGACTTTGGTCAGAAGCTTGAAGCAGAGAAGTCTCCCGGCGATCAAGACGTAGTATCGATGTTGGAATGCAGTATAGGCTTTCTTCTTGTGAAAGAGAGATCCAGACTTGATGATTCCTCTGCAACCTTCGATAGTGCACCAATTCCAGAGAGATCCAAGAGCGTGTGAAATCTCTTCGCTTTCGATACCTTGACCCAAAGGCTTTGGGACCTGACCACTCTTGAGTCTTCTCTGAAGATGAACCGATTCGAAACCAGCAGCGTCCATCAGTTGTTGAGCATCGACTTTCTCTCTTCTCTTCCAATAAACAGAAAGAGCACCTAGAGCTTCGATCCACTCTCTAGCCACTGAAGCAGAGTAAGCTTCTAGACGAACGCTCTTACCATTGACCATGATGATTTCCAATTGACGAGAGAGGCGAGTTGCGTTACGATCCTTCGAGTTCGCCAGCCCACCTTCTCCTCCTAGGTCTTCTTCGATCTCCTCCTCGTCGTCGGTTTCTTCATCTTCTCTCTGAGCGGCCTCTTCATCAGCTTTAACTTCTGGACGAAGTCGAGCAGGTTTCCTACAAGGACCATCTCGACGAGCAGAGCCATCCAGACTTGGTCTTCTGATTGGACCTTTTCCGACGCAACGGATCATGAAGATGTCTCGAAGATCGACATAGCCATCCGAGCCATTGATCTGCTCGAATTGACGTCTCTTTTCGAAAGCTTCGTAGGCTTCGACCTGAGCAGCGACTTCCTCTGGCGTCGTAGCGGTGGTGGTGATCGTCTCAGTGACTTGTTGTCTAAGATTGGCAAAGCTTTCATCCTTGTTGACCTTCTTCGAGTTGAAGACTCGACCAAGAACCGATCCTCTCGGCTGTTGACCAGGTTGTTGGACGCGATTGGAGTTCGAAGCTAGATGGGCCGTTCCGTCCATTACGTTTCGAGACGAGTCGAGGTTCGATTGAGCCAAGGTCGCTAGATGTCGATCCGGAGGGAAGGCACGACTTGGTCGATTGACAAAGATATGACCGTCATGCGTGGTGATGTAGACTCTCGTCAGAGCTCCAGAGACTGGCTTGACTCTCCAAAGGAACCCTTCGATTGCAGGAGGTTCTTGGATCCTGGCTCCTGAAGAGAGACGCACGTCGGTAGGATAGTGAGTTGCGGTACGTAGCTCCAGAATCGAAGGATGTTTGATCTGATGGAAAGAGGAAGGAGTTCAAGAAACGGAACGATGTTCAGTTCTCGAATCAAACGTCCCTCAGTGTCAAAAATTGTCTCACTACTCACGGATTTGAGAATCATTCCAGAGATGACAGCCCAACCTCTTGCCTGCCCATCGACAGTAGTGTGCTCCGTAATCCAGTCCAAAGTAGTCCCACGTCTCCAAGCTAACTCGAAATCCAACCCCTCTCTTTGAGCGCTCTTCATCAAATCTCTCCAATTGGGAACAGAAGCGATCAATCTAGTGAAGGTTTGAACGATATTATCTCGATTGATCAACTTGAATCCTTCTCCAATCATCTTGCTATTTTCAGAGTTGGAATCGGAAGTTGGCATTAAGGAGATGCCACTCAAATAAGAAGGTTCTTCATCGACTGGGATTTGATCCGGAACAGGAACTCGAACTCTCAGATCAAAGACTGGAACGTGAACTTCGAGAGCCTCTGGTATCGTTCCTCCCAGCTCTCGCCAAAGCTCCCATATCCAATCAGCAGCGACTGATCTCGAACGACACTGTGAGAGGGAAGAGTATGTCGACGACAGGTTAAGTGAAGATTTCTTCCAAATCTCTGATGCTCGACTTCATGATCCCTTTCGCTCTTTCGATACTCACATCGAAGATCATGATGTTGGTCCCGGAACGTCGAAGGTGAGGCATTCCTTTGTGACCTTGTTCTCCGAGATGATTAGCTCCACCACTTTGGAATGTCAGACAGAAGATTCTATCGATAGAAGAGTAAATCGAGAGATCTGTCCTTCCTTTTCTCAATGGAACAATGTAACGAAGCTTGAGGCGATTGGGTCTGCCCAGAGCTTTGGAAGTGAAAGTCTAGAGGGACGAAGTATAGCAAAGGATTTGAAGAGGTCAGATAACTTTCTTTCAAGATTGTCCTTTCTCTAGCTAGATCGTCGATTCTCTTACTCACAGGATCGTCCCACAGTTCCAGTCTCCCCATTCTCATGACGACCATATACTCTCTCCACTTATCAACATAAGTAGCATACTTTCTAGCATTCAATTCATTGAAATCAGGAGGTAAATCTTCACTAGCAGTCCATTCAATCTTGACCAACATTCTATCTCTTTTCAGTACCGATTTCCTAGTGATTGGTTCTCCAGTATTTTGAGCGACCAATCTCATTTCATTTGGAGTATTAGGAGTCGAACCGAATGGAGAACTGGTGACATTTGCATCAGCAGAGACTGTAGAAAGATCTTGACCATGTAAAGAATCATCTGGTCTAGACAAGACTTCTTCTGGAGGTCTTGGAGATTCATCACCAGATGCGATTCTTTGAACGTTAGAAGCCAATGGAGAAGGTGTATCAGCACCACCAATATTAGGGAAAGTCGAAGAACGTTGGAAAAGATTTCTCATTTGAAGTTTGGTTTCAGCTTCCGTTGATCCTTCGAATTGAACCACTTTTTTCCTCTGAGTTCCACCATTCGCTTTCGAAATGCTAGAAAAGATAGGCTTTTGAGAATTCTTTGAACTTTTCGAATTGCCACTCAGACTCGGAGCAGAAGATTTCGGAATCAATAAATGGTTCCCATCGATCTTCTTTTCTTTTTCTTCACCTTCTTCTAGAATGTCTTGAGTTCCAGAAGCAGTCAATTCTCTCAAAGTGGATTTACCATGCCTTCCCACACCAGCTAAAGATTGAGAATCGCCAGGAGATGAGAATTGAGTTGGAGATTCCGAAATGACGTCATAAGGTTCCGAAGCTCTCCTAGCTGCTAGATTTGCCAACTCGTCTTCCAGATCACTTCCTCTTCTGAGCCAACTCAAAGTCAGTTCAGGATACTTGGCTTCAGCTTCGATTGGAGGATCTGGATGCTTCAAAGCTTCTTTCATAGTCATTGTCTTCAATGAAGATCCTCCTCCTCCTACAACTTGAGATTGAGAGGTCGTGGATTGAGTTCCCGTTGACACTGAAGCATAGGTTGATGTAGCTTCAGGCTGCGAATCTTTTTGATCTTGATTCAAATCGGATTCTTCTTCATCTGTCGAATGTTCGATGATGGATCCAGTTTCATCTCCATCGTCCAATTCTTCTTGCTCTTGACCATCGACAACTTCTTTAGCCGTCTCGAATCTGATCAATTCAGGTCTAATCTCGTCTTCCTGATCCTGGTCTTCTTGATCGACCTCAGATTCTCGAAGGGATTCTTTCAACTGATCTTTCTCTTTTCCTTTAGAATTTCCACCAATCGATCCCCAACCTTTGATACCTTCGATTGAGTTCTCAAAAGCTCTCATTCCCCAACCAGTAACTCCATTTCCATGTTGTTCCTTCGCAGGGGAAGAAGTCGGAGAAGTAGATTTCTTTTCCACCTCTTTCTGCTTGTTCTTTTTGGCGTTGGAATTGATGACACTTTTGATCGGAGGTAAAACTGGTTTGGTTTGATGAATATGAGTGTTCAAGAATCCGACTACATCTGTCCAATTGATTCTCGATTCAATGTTATCTCCAGTTGCTTTGGCAGAGGGTTCTTTTCGGGTTGAATCAGTAGAAGGAGGGGTAGGTTGTTTTGTCGAAGCGGTGGAAGAATCGAATGGAGATGGAATAGGTTCCTTTCCTTTTCCTTTGGGAGATGAAGATGAAGCTGTTGAATTCTCATGACTTCCTAATTGCGTGATTAATTGAGGCTTGACAGTATCGCTGGATTCTCTAGAAGGTAGATTTCCAATCTCTCTACTTTGAAGTTGTTCATCCTCATTCTTATCATTTCCTACGAATTTGCTATTTCTAACCACTCTCTCCATTTCTTCGGATCTGAACTCTTCCTTGTCATCAATGATTGCATCAGGACCATGAACCACTTGACCATTAGCGATAGCTTCCAAATGTCTCTCACCAGCAGTTTCATTGGCTTGATTTCTAAAGGTTGATAGAACGTCACTTGGAGATTTTGACATTGAGAATTCCGAAGTGCTTCTGTCCTTTCTCGAGTGAGATCTACTATCATCATTGAATTTGGTGTCGATATTGCTCAATCTAGCTCTTCTAGAATGATTTATGAATTCGTTCGCTTCTTCATTGAAAACCTTGGAATTCTTCTTGGTCGCCACTCTAGTCTTCTCATCGATTTCATCCTGTCTTTCCTTTTCTTTCTCTTCTTCGATTCTCTCTTTCGCCAACCTCTCATCTTCCAATCTCTTCTTCTCCTCTTCCAATTCCCGAGTCAACTCTTCAGATCTAGAATTCAAAATTTGCCAGAACCTTTGACCAACTTCAAAAGATCCACCGACCCATTTGGTTCCACCAGAAGAGACTCCCATCGAACCTGGAGGTAAGGAATCTTCCATCAAAGTTCTAGAACTTCCAAGTAAAGTATTTGATCTTCTACCTTTTGAAAAGGATGAATTCTGTCTGAGATTCCTACTTGAAGTTCTTCCAATTTGATTCGAAGTGAAAGAGGGAGATCTAATTTTCGAACTGGAACGTTGATTCTTAATAGAACGTTGATTACCGGAAAGATCTTTCTGAGTCGTATCTCTTGATCTTGAAATTTCATCTCCTTTCTTCATCATTTCCAATCTATTATTCCTAAGTTCTTTCTGTTTCTCTTTCTCTTTCTCTTTCTGACTTCCACCTAGATTACTTAGGACCTGTTTCATTCTAGCTCTAACGCCACCAGTAGCACCGAAACCGAAAGAATCCTCAGTGTCTTTAGTAGCTACACTACCCAAAGTTCCAACGGTTGAAACTCTTGAAATTCTAGAATGTCTCGAAGCTCTCGAGAAATCTCTAATGTGTTGGTCTTTGGAATGAATCTCTTTACTTCCAAATTCAGAATAGTTCTTTGAATGACTACCATGACCGTGAATGTTGGAAGTCGAAGATAAAAATTTGGATCTAGCTCTATCTTTTGATGACATTGGGATTGAATCATTGGTTTGATCTTCGACTTTAGTTCTTTGATTCTCAACATTGTTGAAATGGGGATGAAGACTTCCAGTTGGATTCAAATCGGTTCCATCTTGGTTGTCTTGATCTTGATCTTGTTCATCGAGATTCTTTCCAGCATCAGAAGCACCGATACTTCTTCTGGAATACTCTCTACCTTTTTCTCTTGTCAAATTGTTGATTCCATCTCTACTACCATTCATTCCACCAACTTTGAAACTTGAGTTTGAGTTCTTGTTCTTTTTCGGTTTCGAAGAAGAAGGAGAAGATTGAAGAACATCTGAAGTTGATGAAGAAGACGGAGGATCAGAAGTTGGATTTGATTCTTCCAAAGGAGCAATTGAGACCAATTCATCCATTTGATTACTAGTCGCACTATTCCTCAAAGGACTTGAATCTCTAGGTGATTGCTGCCGATTGGTTCTTGTAGATCTAGGAGTTTTCAATAGAGAATCATCGTGAGATCTAGCTTTCTCATGAATCGATGATCTTTTAGAAGGAGTAGAAGGTGAAATGGTTGAACCAGAATCTAAAGTTGGTAAACCTGATCCTCCTTCATCAGTTCCATTTTCCAATCCCGTCTCATTTTCATCATCTTCTTCCACAGGTAAATCCAAAAGGGGCAAAGGAATCTTGAAACCACTGGAAGAATTCTGATTGAGAACTGAAGATTCAGATGAGTTTCTTCTGGGTTTCTGATCGTCGAAAGAGATTCTAGAGTTTGATTTGTTTGGTGAAGCCGAAGGAGTCGTCGACTGAGTACCAAATTCAGATCCACTTCTTCTTTTCATGATTGGATTCCCCACTGTTGAAGAAGAATTTGGTTTCCATTTCCTTGGGATTTCATCATTGATTTCTTCATTCTCTTCCTCTTCATTCTGACCACCACTGTTATTTAATCTATGACTGATATCTGCTTCACTTAGAATCGATTCAGGCATCGAAGTGGCAGAAATGAAGGAAATGTTTGAATTGACTGAATTTGTGGATGGATCTCTTTTCATTCCTCTTTTCTGTTTCGACGAGATTGTTTTTGAGTTGCTTTTCGAAGTTGGAGGAGTTGAAGATGATTGTTGATTGGGTGGTTCCAACATTGATCCCCTTCTAGGAGTATTGTGTTTGAACGAATATTGATCTTCTGCTGACGACTCGGATTTAGATTTGAGATGACTTGGTGAAGATTCAGGAGATAGAGGAGGTAATAAAGCATGATTGATGATGGTAAAGTTTGAATCTGATGAATTGATCTCGATAGGAGGTGGTGGTGGTGGGGATGAAGAGTTTTCCACAGCTTCATCTCTATTCGTCTTCTCTTCTCCATCTATTTGAGCTACCTTATTCCCTTCTGAATCATCCCCAGAAGCCCAAGCCATTGGAGCAGCGTCTGGACCTTTCTTGTTTACCAATGAATCAGTTTGTAGAAAGTCAGTGATGTTCTTGATTTCCCCATTCCCACCAGTCTCTTTCTCATCCTTGATTTGAGTCTTTACTTTGACCCTTCCTCTGTCCAACACTACCAATCTTCCCAATCTTGAATCTACGGCTGCCAAACCGGCTGTTTTTGGATCTTGAAGAGTAGAGTCTTGTTGGATTGCATTTGCAATTAGAGCAGCTGCCGAGGTGGAAGGGACAGGCATGGGACCAAGGAATAGCCGCTTGAATTCATGATGATGCTTGTTCAGTTTGGGAGTAGAAGTTGAAGATGATGGGATTGAAGATGGAGAAGTAGATGAATGATTTGCAGCAGTTTGTGCCCCTGATGATGATGATGATGATGATGATGATGATGATGATCCTACATTCGACTGACTGCTGGGATTGACTGCCATGATGAGTTAGCAGAGTAGCAGAGAAGCTGACTACCTTGATAGATCTGATCTTGAATCTTGTCTACCTAGAAAGGAGAAGAGACTTGAATTTGAAGATAGTCGCGATGATGGGTGGAGAAGTCAAAGTCAGAGACCAAATAACTTGAACTTCAACTGCTCACATCGATTCAACTCGAATGCCGTTTGGTCAATTAGTAGTCAGTCAAGTTGATATCATGGATATCAACTTGGATATAGAGTGCATCCAAGGGAATAGCATGCACCAGTTGCAAGAGGATGAGAAGCTCACTTAGGCCATTTCTTTCTTTCAATCTTGCTCTATTCTGCTCTCAATCAGATTGGCTCTCCTGGTTCAGGAAAGACTACCTATTGGTCAGTAAAGTGCTCAAATTGAATTCGGATCAGTCGGCTCAGTTGGTGCTAGAGCAAGAAAAGTGCAAAGGGAAAGAAATTGACAAAAGGCAAAGGCAACGCATGAGTCTTCTCTTTCCTGAGTCATGCCTGCCTGTTCAAGATCTAGGACCAGACGGATGCTTTGAGATGAATCTTCTCGAAACTATGAGTGACTTGGCTTGAGAGGCTGTTCTGTTGAAGCTGACCTCCTTCGACGACTGTTACTTCTCTTATCATTCTCTTACTTCAAAAATCCTTCTTATTCGTCCCTGAATGCCCATCTTTACAATACTTCTTTAAACCTCAACAGTCATGGAATGCATCAGGTGAGCTACTCTGAGTCTTGACATTCGTTCTCTTCTTTCGTCGATCCACGTCTAATCTCTCGATCTCTTCTTTTCATCCTGCCATTCTCTTGTTTTTCCTTTCTTCCAATCATCTTTTTCTCTCTTTTCGATAGTTCCTGACGACTCTCAAAAGACCGGTCCACATCGTCAACCTGGATCCAGCAAATCATAAACTACCTTATCCATGTTCGATTTCCATTTCGGACCTCATCACCGTCAAGGACGTCATGAGGGAATTCAATCTAGGTCCAAATGTGAATCAGGAATGTGGATGATCTTTTCCACTTTGGACCTGTCCTAAGAGAGGAGATGGTATGCAAGAAAGTTCGAGTCTGAACCCTCCTTTCGTTCTCGTCTCTTCTCTTCTCCCAATTCTTCAAACCTTCTTAGGGAGCTATTCTTTACTGTCTGGAGTTTCTGGAGTCGAATCTATCATGGCTGTTGGATTCATTGAAGAAGCTAGGTCCGGATACCTATGTCATTTTCGACTTGCCAGGTCAAGTTGAACTGAGTACAAACCATGGAAGTCTAAGGAGGATCGTAGAGAGAATCTCAAAGGAGAGAGAAGGTGGTTGGAGGGTGAGTATATGTCACCTAAGTTCCTGAGTCTGAGACTTGCCTTGCATCCCTTTTTCGCTTCTATAGCTTGATTTTCGGAAGCAGAGATCTTTCTTTTCGAGTTATCGAGGCTTTGTTTGTTTGCTAATCTTTCGTCTTTCTTCCTTCTCTCCCACACCTGTTCAAAGTTGGTGGCAGTTCATCTGTTGGATGCATCTCATATCACCGATTCTTCAAAATATATTTCTTTGGTTCTGCTCTCTTTGAGAGCTATGTTGACTCTGGAATTACCTCACGTCAATGTTTTGAGTAAGGTCGATTTGTTGAGAGATGGTGGAGATTTGGGTGAGTTCGAGAGGTAGTATTTGAATGCGATAGTTAGATGCATGACGGGAAGCTTCAACAAGAAGAAGTATCAATGTTTTGATTCCGAATTCTTCGAGAACTGATCCTCGAGTCTCATCTTCTTCGTCTTGTGCCTATCCTCCCTCTTCACAGAATTCAACCTAGACTTTTACACTGAAGTACAGGATCTAAGTTATCTCTCAAATTCACTCGCATCTTCATCAAAGTCGACAACGAAACTATCCAAGAAATATTCCAAGTTGAACGAAAGGATATGTGAATTGATAGAGGATTTCAGTCTAGTCTCTTTTGAAACTCTAGCTGTTGAAGATAAGAGATCTATGTTCAGACTATTAAGAGTCTTAGACAAAGCTCTTGGTTGGATCTACGTTACTGGAGAAGAAAAAGATGAAGATGAAATCGAAGATGAATGGAATCAAAATCAAACTCAAGGTGATGGT
Organism: Golubevia pallescens; assembly: GCA_001599655.1. Taxonomy (NCBI): domain Eukaryota; kingdom Fungi; phylum Basidiomycota; class Exobasidiomycetes; order Golubeviales; family Golubeviaceae; genus Golubevia; species Golubevia pallescens. The sequence continues at coordinate 720,185 of BCHO01000015.1, forward strand.
GAAAGGGGAAGTTCAAACCCAATTGATCCTACAAGATTAAATCATCCAAAGCCATCAACTGAATCAAATAAAAGTTCAAGAGGTGCGCCAGCAGAGACTTTGTTCTCGACTACCGATAGAGGAGAACCTTTAGGTTGGGGATCAGCTTTGGAAGTTCAGGAGAGATATGTGGATTATAAGGATGAATTTGATGAGATTGAAAATCAAGAAATTCAAAAGATTAGAGATCAAGAATTGGAGAGAAGGATTTATCAAGAAGGTGGAAAGTTTGTTAGAGAAGAAAGAGAACGGAAAGAGAGGGAAGAAAAGGAAAGTGCGACGAGTGAAGGAAAAAGTACAGAGAGAATCAAGTAGATGGGAGATTGGAAAGATTTGAATTGGTCTCTAACGTAACAATTGTACAACAACACTCTCACTAGTCACTAGAATGAATCTTGAACTTCGACTCGAATCGTCATTCACCCATCAACCGTCGATCGCACTGTTTAGTCATTCGGTATTGGAAAATCAAACTAAAGTTCATAGCTCAAGAAACGATAGAGTACAAAAAGGATGACAAAGGCTCGAGAAGAAGTTGACATATTAGGAAGATGAACGAGGAAGACAGATCTCAAGTCTTGTTGCCTTGTCTCTCTGGAAAGGAAAGGCGAAAGCAAGACGAGTCATTACGAAGCTGGAGAGAGATAGAAAACGTGAGAGAAGTTGCGAGAAAGATTTCGTTTAGATTGAATTGGTAAAAGTTTCGAAAGATAGGGTTGTTCTTGAAACCGAGTCCACTCCGATTGCTTGATTCTATCCGAGGTCTTAGTCTTTGGGTATAGGAACTATTGTAGAGATTGGGATTGGTTAGATCGTTGTAATAAATGATGGTGTTCTAGGCCTCTTCTGGCTCTTTCGAAGCTTCTCTGGATGCCATTTCTGGAGATGCGGTGGTACCAGTCTCACTGAAGATGAGAAAACACGAGAGAGGTGGAATGATTGTCAGTGAGAAGTTCCCAAAACATTTGTGATCTTCCAGATCTTTTAGAATCCAAGCTGAACTACGCCATTCTAGACACTCACTGAGCGATAGTTTGATTCTTCAAAGGCAATAGAAGCAGTAAGAAGCCAGTGATGGTAGTAAAAGCGAAAGCTACCCAACCTAGACCGATGATTCTCTTCGAGCTTCTGACTTTGATGTATTTGGGCATGTTGGCTCCATACATGTTTGAGACACTAACGAGACAAAGGTGAAACAGAAAAAGAGAGAGGAAAAGTTGAGTCAGAGTTGGTTTCGACAGTTCGAAAGACTTGTCAATAGAACTCACCCTCCACCGGAATTGTAGATTCCAGAATCAGTGATAGAGCTGTGTGAGCAAGGATTGAAATGAGAGAAGATTTGAATCAGATTGCAACCTCTTTCAAGTCAGCTGCTAGTGAGCAGAAACAGATTTGTCAGTCAAGAAACTCACCTTCCGAATCCATCGTCAGTGGTTGAAGCTGATGAAGTGGTACTGGTCGAGTCTGAAGAAGAGTCACTATCGTCGTCGTTGTCTTCATCATCATCGTCAGCTCGCTTTTGAACAGGTGAGATAAAGCTGTAGAAGTGGAAGTGAGAGATCGCACGAGAAGATAGGTGAGAATCAGTGACGAATCGAAGCCACTCTACTTCGTCTCGATTCAACAGAAGGGATGCCTGCTCACCGTTCCAAGAGTTCAGCAATCTCCAACTCTCTCTTCTCTGACTCCAAATCTCCCAAATTGCTTCTAGATCCAATAACAATTGCAGATCTCAAAGGGGAGGTTGATCCAGTCATTGTACTACCCCCACTTCCAGTCAGAAGAGAATCGTAATTCTTTCCTTGACCGACTTGGAATCTCTTCGTTCCAGCAATGATACTGAAAGCCAACATTGAGATGATCCAAAGTAAAGAAGTGACTAGAAGAACGATTCCCCAAATCTTTGGCTTTCCGGAAGCGGTTGGACTTGATTTAGAGGTTGAGATCAACGTCAAGATGAAGGCTACCAGCGATACGACTGAAGAGATGATTGCGACTGGATCAAATAGCAGATGATAGAAAAAAGAACGAGCGTTAAAAAAGAACGAGCATTAGGAGTTTTTTCTCCAAGAGAAAGTATTTGATGAATTCTGATAGTCTGAATGCAGAAGAGTGAAAAATGCTCACCTACTAAAACACCAGCTGCGGAACCTTTGATGTTGGCATCTTTGAGGTTCAGAATATCCATATAGTTGATGACATGTTCAAGATCTTTGATGTCTTGATAGCCCTAAGGGAGATGGAAAGCGTTGGGAGAGTGAGGCGTGAGTTTCGGATCGAGTTGGCAGCAGCGTCAATGATGAGAAAGCTCTTTCGTTGGAAGTCATTTGACATAGATTCCTAACTCACTTTTCCTACCATTGCGATGGTGATGATGGAAAAGATGAAGGTGAGGGCCAAGAAGACCAAGGCTATGATTGAGTTTGCTTTGGCCATTGTGAATGAAGGTGGGACGAGCGAAGAGGGGATGAAGTCGATTTGGGTGAGAAGAAGAGGAGTTTATGAGAGAAAGAAAGATGAAGAAAGGGAAAGGGAAAGAGAATTCTACATTCATGTCGTCTTTATATAGCCTTTCTCTGCAAAAAAGGGAGGCGATTTGTTTCAGGCTGCCAACAGAGACAGGCGACAAGTGAAAGAAGGGGTTGACTTCTACCTTGTCGGCCTATCTTTAGTCTGTCTTTCTGCATTTGGAAAATCAGTCCAAATGGATAAAGTAGATTGTTGACGAACGAGCGAGAACATCGTTGGCTTCTGCTCTTGATTCGAACCACCGAGGTTATCAACACCGAAGCTGCACTATTACCTCTCCAATTGTCTCTTCCTTCCTCTTCTCATCATCAATACCTTCCCCATTCTTTTCTGATGAACGCCACTGAACCATCGACGCATTCTCCTTCAGGCTCTACTGCCGACGGATTAGGTTATTATTCACCTCCATCAACTTCTTTGAAACTTCAACAAGTGCACTACATCGTCAGGCATGGTGAGAGAACTCCAGTTCGAACTCGTCAAATCAAAGGAATCCCAAATAGGTGGAACTTCTGCAAAAGTGGAAGACAATTCAGCGCTGCTGTCCTAGATGTCACTGGACAGGGAATCCCTTCTCAGGGAAGGATGAACGTAGAGAGAAGAGTGGAAGGATCTGATCACAACGATCAGGTAGTCAAAGGTCAAGATGGCGAATGGTAAGTAAATCAGTCATAGTATTATTTCATCCTCTTTTGAACTCATTTACCTCATGAGATCGATCCAAGGTTCTCTCCTTCCACTTTCCACTTTTCTTCTTCCTTCCACTGATCCTTCTTCTCTGCATACTCTCTTGTTCTCTCTACTTTCTCTCTTTCTAACAGCCTTCTTGGTGAACTCACAGATGTCGGAAGAGCTTCTACTCTACGGATAGGAAAGGAACTTCGAAGCCTTTACATCGATCAATTGGGTCTTCTTCCTCAGAAATTGCTCCCAAGCGATGAGAACAAAGTCTATTTCAGATCAACAAACATGAGTAGAACGGTCGAGAGTTTGCAGCAGATAGTCAGAGGTCTATTGCCTCAGACACAGATAGATGGAGATCAGTTCGTTCCAAAGATTCTGATTCGGTGAGTACTCGAGAAGGAATTCAGGCTGACGTGATCGAGAAGAATGGGAAGAGGAGACAAACGGAACTGCTTGGAAATCAAGCAATCCTTGCAAGATCTTTACAGGCTGTAACAAAGCTCATTTGAAAGAAGATAATTCATATGAGCGACGAGAGAAAGTTCAGATCTCCTGCCCTTTTCTTTTCCTTCCCAACTTTTGTTCGACCCTCTTATATTTTTCTGACCTCCTCACATTATTCTTCTTCTTTCATTCTGTCTCGATCAGCAATGGAACCAATGAGAATCTACTACCAAACACTTTCGGATGTGCTCGACTACGGAATCTAGATAGAGCCTTCGCCGATTTCGCTGCCAAAATCCACAATCCTTCTCTCGAACCTCTAGACTCAAAACTTGCTCCAATCTGCGGTGGAGCCGTTCCAAGAGTTGATGGCCATCCAAGACTCAATGGAATATTGGACACCGTCAAAGCAGCGTCTGCTCATGGAATCAAGGTGGATCCAGTGTTCACAGAACCTCAGATAGCAGAAACTCTCGAAAAAGCAGTCTGCGCCGAATGGTTCTCTGGATATCAGGCTGAGGGTGAGTAGTAGACATTTGTATGCAGCGAATGAGCTCGATGTATGCGCTTCTTTCTATTCTAATCGAGCTGACCATCGTCCTGGCCTCTTCTCTTCTTCTCAGACCCAGAGAAGCGTCTCGAATTCCGACGATTGGCTATGGGTAGACTACTTGAAGACCTCAACACAAGAATGACGACAAAAGCAAGATTCGAAGAAACCGATCCTCTTCGATTGGCAGTTTATTCAGCTCATGACACTTCCTTAGCTGGTTTACTCTCGACTTTGGATTGTTTCGACAATCGATGGCCCTCTTTCACTGCTTCTGTTGGAATCGAATTATGGAAAGATACAAGACCTGAAGCTCAACCTTCGATTCTAGACAAGTTTGGTTATATGCTAGGGATTTCAAGTGCTGAAACTCCTCATTACGTCAGAATGAGATATGGAGACAAGACTTTAAGATTACCTGCTTGTTCGAAACCTGGAAGACATCTAGAAGGCAATCAAGAGTTCTGTACTCTTGATGCATTTAGAGAAATCGTTCATGGTTTAAGACATCCAAAAGGTTTGAATTGGGAGCAACAATGTGATGTCGGAAGAGGAGAGAAGAGCTCCAAGTAATAATGGCTAGGCTTTTTTCGCTTCGGATCCTCACATCTCAAGAATGTTCTTCAATTGTTCTCTTCTCTATGTTCAATATCTTCAGCAAGTTCAGGTTCTATGGTCATCAATCTCAAGGTCTTCTTCTCATTCGTTAATTCAATCAATGCTGCTTCAAAAGCTAAGTGCTCTTCAATTTCTCTTTTATGTTGTTACAGTAATCAATGAATCAAAGACCTCAATCACAGCTTCAAACGGGTTTTCGATTGAGTTCACTGACTGATTCACTTCTCTTGTCTCGGAGGTAAGCTTGAAAAAGAGAAGTAAAGTGAGGTGAAACTCTTGCTTTCTGCAATCGCAATCACTTTCACCCTTTCTCTCACCCCTCCCTCTATCATTTTTCAATTCACTGAAATAAATTGACTCATTAATCACTTTATCGTAGCAATTTTCATCTACTACCCTAGAGTTTCATGCCGAGTCAAAAGAAAATCCCTCCTTGGGACAAGATACGCCTCTCACTTTGCTCAGACTATCTAATTTTCCAATATTACTGAGCCATTTGGTAGTATGACATTCCATCACTTCTTACTTGAACCTTCTCGAAGGTGTTTCTTCTCTTTCCTATTGACCTCCTTCTCTCTTCTAGATTTCCACAGCACTTCTCAACATTTTTCAAGTCTCAATCACGCCTGTAAAGATACAAGTCTTTTCTCAACTTCAGACTTCAATATACAATCAAGGTCTCGGATTCTCGTCTGTTCTTCAAGCGATTCAATGACTTGCTCGCTCGTCTTCTCTCTTGACCTCTTCCCTTTTCACCTTCCCAACCGAAAGATTTCCCTCCCCTCCTTCTTACCCTCGTCTTTTCTCAAAGACGAAACGGCTCATAATCACTTTACTATAGCATTCAAATTAAAACTATTTTAAAGCTTCATGAGGGCCTAAGATCAAACTCATCTCCCTGAGATGAACCTTTTTCCGATCTCGAACTTCACTTTGCCTCTTTTTAGAACTCTCTGATTCTGTAGCGGTCATTTAGAGATCTCACATCTTCGGCTACCCACTTCATTTGCTGTATTGTCACCTTCGATTTGTCGAAATTGATCCATTTCTTCTACATCTCGATTGTTTGTGCTGTTTGAGCTTGGTTCAATTCCCAAGAAGTGGAGTGTGTATTGTACTTGCTGCTTAGTTCTGTTTATTCTGAATCTTGATTCGGTGAATCGAAACTGCGTCTTGACTTTCATTTCTTGGCTTGCTGAACGAAGTGAACTGGAAAATTCTTTCCATCTCATCTTCTTCTTTCAACCACAACATCGATTGTCGTAATCAAGAAGCTTTCAACGAGAAGCAACCTTAGTTGACGTGGCAATGCATCTTTTTCTCTTTCTAGTTGCTTTTGGAACGATTCCTAGTCTGAGAATTTGGAACTGAAAGAAGCTTCGAGGGATGGAGTAGGGGTATGTCTCTCTTTCTCTGTATCGCGCGATTCAATTACAAAGGCGGCTGAAGGATGACAGCTTGGATGCGCGAATCTCGTGCTCTAAATCGAATCGACTCTCAAGTCATATCTGTTTGATATTATCTCTTCAGTGATCGGAAACTCGCACTGGTTGTCGTTGCAAGGGAGCTCAACCTCTGCCTCGTCTCGAGTCCTCTTCAGTATCAGACAATCCTAAGCAGAGCTCGACTGATGTCTTTCAGTGTCAGAAATGGCCTTCACGAAAGAATGAGCCGTCTAAAAGTGTACAGACATCAGACAAAAATCGAATGTTCCAGGATTTCAACGTCGACTGTCAAATTCACACCCGCCAATGCCATTCCAGTCTCTGCTCCGCTAACGCTCGATGACCCGCCTCTTCGGGGCCGATTGGTGCTTGCTTGAAGAATAGTAGAATCTAGATCAACATGAAATGATCCAGACGTTGACAGAGTGGGTCGATCTTGAAAGTGACTTTTAGCCAGCCTGATTTCAGCCTGGCCAATCCAGCCTGGCCAGAGTTGAGAACTCGACTATAAAAGAGAGCACTTTTCCCTCGACTTTTCCTTTTTCCCTCTCTATACTTCTCTCACATTCTTTAAAATCTTTACATTCTTTTGCATCATCGTATCGCCAACAACCAATCAACAAACCAACCACAACTAACAAACAATCTTCTCAACATGTCTAACTCTTCAGTAGCAGATTGCTCGTTTTCCAGCGAGGAACTCATCCAACAACTTCAAAAACTATCCGATTTCTTTGCTTTGGACGACAGCAAGTATCAATCCATGGATTCAAGATCATCAGTATGGAGGAGTTCAGGTGAGTCGTCGGGAGTAGAGTTCCAACTGGTCATCTCCTCTCCAGAGATGGTCGAGATGGAACTCAACGAGGAGTGGGTCAGGATGGAAATGGAGCAGGAGGAAAGGCAGGAAAAGTTGAGAAGGAGAAGGGGAATCGTTTGTTTCGAAAAGGTCGCCGAAATGGCTGATCAAAGGGAAAAGGAGATTTGTTATTCGTTGGGAATCAGAGTCGAGGCCAACTACTTCTAGTGGTTGCTCTCGCCTTGTCGCTTTGATCTTTCTCTTTCTTTCTCTTTCCATTCATTTTTCATTCATTCGCACAGTATCGTCAAAAACACTAACTTCAAAAAAGGTTCCAGGTTTCAAGGTCACGGTCTTTCGCTTTCTTATAAATACTTCTTTCGTCTTCTTCTTCTTCTTCTTTGGGGATTCTCAAGGGTAAGAGACAGCGTCTGGATTCTCGAGTTGATGTCCTCTGATTCACATCAGAGTATTCGGTTTAGACTTCTTTGAGCGTGGCAATGAGTAAGACCTCGCACTCATCGATCTCTGAGTCGTAAGATGTCTCTTCGAAGTCCTTATGCCTATCTTTCTCGAGAGGCTCTCCTTTTTTTCTTTTTTTTTCTTTTACTTTTTTGAATGAAACATACTCTGTTCTCTTCGATTCTTTCGTTTGTGTCGTTTGAATGTGATTTGCGAGAGACTGTTTTCGAGACTGAGTAGAATCTCGCTCAACATGAATGTTGACGTCTAATCAACACACCGAGAAAGAAGTGGAATGGGATACGGAAAAGACTCATTCCTTTCAAAAAGACTCAATCCACTGATGTCCAAACAACAGCGACATCACAAGCGCCCTTCTCGCCACTTCACTCGTGCTGTTTGAGCTTCCTTCGGTTCTCGAGACGAGGGGAGAGTGTCCGCATCAACAAATCTCTAGGACAGCTTTCTCTGATCTTCACACGAAACAATTTTCTTTTCAGTTCTAAAATATTGATAATCACCTTTACAGATTCTTTTCTTCCTCTTTTCATCCCAACCTTTTGTCACACCGAAAGAGTCTTCGATCTTCATCATTCGAAATCTTCAGGTTGAGGAAGTCTTCCGTATGGCACTGCAAGAGTAGAAAGACGAATTTGGTTGTTAGTGATTCGTCAGCCCCAATTGTGAGCCGAAACAAGAAACATCTTCATACTCACGTCGTTCTCCTTCTTTCAAAACGGTGAAATTGACTCCTTTCTTGAGACATTGTTCTCTAAGGTTCAACCTAGCTCTCTTCCACTCCAATCTGTTACTCCCCATTTCGATGACTTCTCCATCTGCTCCAGTAGAATTTTCGGTCACGATAACTTCCTTGATGTACGAAGGGAAAGATGGTTGAGTTAACCAGAAACTAAGGTTGTTTTCTGGGAATTTCTTGTCACCTCTTGCCTTTGGTTCGGAGTATAGATGTAGAGACTTCATCTTGGGATTCAAGACCTTGAGCTTGAAATTAGGTTGAGAAGGGTTTGCAAGGAATGCATCAACACCGTCCATGCCAATCGAAATGTACTCTAAAGCTCCAAACTCGATGGATGAGTGGACTTGATCAGCTCCCATGAGTTCGTAAAAGTCTCCAGCTAACGATAGGTACTTGAGAGTGCCAAAGGATCTTTTGAGACTTCTCAGGAATTGATTCGAAGGGACTTGAAGGACTTTAATCAAAGTGGGAGTAGTGTTTTTAAGTTTCAATTCGATTAAACCTTTGGTGATTGAAAGAAATTGTTCCAAAATCTCACTTTCTACTCTTTGTTGACCTGGCCATTTTAAAGTTCTTGCCACCTTGAAACTCAGGTCAAGATGAGTGACCTTTGAAATCCCATTTAATACCTTCTTGTGAAGAGTCATAAATTTTTCGTCTTTGGAATGAAACTCCAGAGAGATTTGAAGATGAGACAAGTTCTCTAAGAAGGTCATCAACCAGATACCGTTGGTAGCAGAATAACCGTAAGCATTCCAAGCTCCTAATTGAAGTGTCTTTAAACTCTTTAATCCTCTCAATGGTCTTGTTCCAACGATATCGGTTCCCTGCCTCTGAACATAAACTACGAATTGAAACATGATTTCATCAGTTGCTCTTAAAAACTGAATGTTCGGCATAGATTCGATCATGAGAGAATAGATTTGAGCCATCAAAGTAACCCCGATGGAGTGAACTTTTGGGTCAAGGAAAGTAGGAGGAGCTTCACCTGGTGCTCTCTTTGTCATCTCAAAATAGTAATCTTGAAGTTGATACATTCCTGGATGATCTACTCTAGTCTGAATTGCGGCTAGCCTATCTCCCATTTCATCAGTATAATCATTTCTGGAGATTTCTAAATCGAGGTTTAACGAGCGAGTCTTTAAGAATGAAGCAGGTGAGCGAGCTAGACGGGGAAGGAGTCTCTCTGAAGTAAGAATTGAAGCAGTGACATGATAATGAAGAGCTTTGATCCAAGGATCAGATCTCTCCTTTGACGAGAGTGCCATGTTGAGCAAGGTGGAGTTCCTCAATCTGCGAAGATGGAAAGGCAAGCCGAGAGAAAGAAGAAGCGAAGCGAAAGCCGAAGGGGAGTCAATTAACTGTTGCAGAGTTACTGAGTAGAACCGATGTTCTAGATAAGTTCAATGTCATTCAATGAAGAAACAGATGACGTCTAGAGAATTGCGACTCACTGTCTTTGAGCCTTCTTCTCATCTCTCGTCAGATTCTCTCCCTTTGTTGAACGAATGAGTGCTCTCGCTATTTGGTCAGCGACGTCTTCCGATACCTTGTCGATCATACTTCTTCGAGATCTTCGCTATTGATTAGGAAGAATGAAGTTCTCGTGGGAGAGTGAGTGGATGGCAAGTTCGAGAAGAAGATTTTCTTCATCTTTTGCCAGCTGGTGCTTTTTGCGCGCTTTGGCCCCCTCGTACAGCCTCTCGAATCTCGAGAATTCCCCGAAGAACGTCTTTTCAGATGAACCGGATCTCTCGTTACTTTTCAAATCTGTAAAAATTCGAAGTGCAAGATCAAAGAAGCACAAAGTGATATTGCATGAGTCGAGTCAGAAAGCGGCTTGCGTTCCCTCGAATGGATTTGCCAGTTCTCGCAATTCGAGTAGGATTGGCTTCCATCTCTAACGCTGAGCTCAAGGAGTAGTTTCTGTGTTCACACTTGAAATCGAACCAGAAGAACTAGGAAGAGCGACCCAATTGCTACTCCTCAAACCGGTTCAATCACAAGAGACAATTCATCGAAGAGAAAATTTTCAGCTCCTACACTGACGTCAAACAGTTTCCTTCCGGAACTTTCATTTACAGATCAATTCGACAAGAAGGAAAGAAGCAGAAGAGTGAATCATTCTGCCAGATAACCGCCTGGAAGAGGAAGGTGAGGGTCTTTACGAAGACGAAGTACAGTTTCAATGTCTTCTGGGATGACAGTGTAGCGTTTGGCTGTAGTGAGAATGATTCAGAGAAGAATTGAGAAAAATAAGAACTAATTCTCAACCTTTGCTACCTTTGGAAGCGAAATAGTCTCCGAGCTGAACTGATCGAAGAAAAGAGACGGGGCGAGAAGCTCACCTTTAGTAGCTACGACTTGACAATCTCTGAGCAGAGTGACAAGATAGTCTTCCGAACTAGTTTGAAGAGCTTTGATGGCCTCTCTTGCGAATCTAATCTTTGATCTATCTTCCCAAGCTCCACCGGAATAGAGCTCTTCTACGACATCTCTAACCAATTCTTCGAAGCTAGTTTCTCCTATGATGAATTCAGTGCCTTTGCTCTCTGTCTTTCTCTTCGAAGGCTCAGGCTCAGATTTACGGAGATCATACCTATGAGCTGGTGTTCCATTGTGTCTTCCATTCGGTTCCTCACTGTTCGCCGATAAGGCGAAGATGAGAAGGAGAAGAGTCAAGAATGTGGAGAGTGAGAACAGTCATCCGATAGAAACGCAAAGTACATTTAACTCATATCCGCCTTATCAGTTCACTTCTTTCTTATCTATCAGAACGATCTTGGTCTGCATACGAACAGAACTCAGCCTCGATCTGGACAGACAGAGTCCCGCGAGATTTCAAGTTTGAATTCCTCTAGCTAGACTTACCTGTTTGATCCTTGTGCCTGTGGTATTTCGACGAGGCACAGATTACCTCTGATCTAGAGAAAATGTCGGAATGAAAGCAGGCCGTCAGATTGAGATAGAGAAGAGTGGAGAGTGGAGAGTGAGACTCGAAGCAAGCCTGGGGGATTGAGATGAAGATTAGAGCGATATGACTCTCATCAAATTGAATCCTCATATAGACAGAGCATAAGATGGCTCCCATCTAACAAGATCCTTTGAAATTACTTTCGTCCATCCCTTCCAGTCGAATTCCAATTGAAGGTGTATCTCTCTAATTTCTGCACTTCTTCACTTTATTTCCAAGCTCGAGATTGAATTTGTGACATCATCGCTGACATTCCAACTAACCTTTTTCCACCCTGATGCTTTAAGATTCGGAACAGTCCCTTCTGCTGGACTCTGGAGTCTTTCCATTGACGTTGTTGTTACTTTGATTGGTGGGAGGAGACTGGAGAGAATGCTCTTCGTTCTTACTAAAGAATCACTTCTTCTCTTTAACCACAACATTGTTTCAATCTCTTTCAAAGATTTACTACTGGAAAAAAAACTCAGAGGAGGTTGGATTGCTTCTAGCCAAAGAGATCAGTCATTGGCCAAATCAGAAGGGTCTCAGTCAAGAAACAAGAAAAGAGCAAGCGAGGTAAGACACAAAGGTCATGCATCTCATTCATCGTCAAGATCTTGCCTAAAAGACTCCATTTAAGGCTCTTTCAGTCGAATGAAAAGCTAACTGAGTAGCTTTCTATCCTATATTGATCTCTTCTGCCCATTCTTCACCCCGCTCCGACGTAGGCTCAAAAACTCTGCTCTCGTCAACCTCAGCCTTCTCTCAAAGGAAACGTCCAAATTCTGGTTATCACTTCTTCACCAAACTGTTACAGTCTCGAACTCGAACATGAAAAAGCTGATGGAGCGTATCATCGAATCTCCCTCTTCATTTCATCAAACGAAGTCTCTTCATCTGGAGCTTGGAAAATCGCCTTCGAAAAGCTACCCCGCTTTCTCTGGGATCCCTTTCTCCATCAATCATCAAGAATTGACTCCTTTGCAAGAGAAATCAGAACGTCTATTCGGTCCTTCTAGCGAGATTCTGAAAGATGAGTTTCTGCTCTCCATTCTCAATCTGAGAGACAAGAGTGCTTGGACTTTCTTGACTCTTTTCGCTTCAATGTATTCTCTCGTCATCGATGCAATGCCTAACTTGGAGACTTTAGAATCAACCTATGAGATCTGTTTTCAATTGTTAAAGCTGGAAAAAAGAGGTGGAACATCATTCTCTAGACCTCTTTTGGGACTTTCAAATCTCAAAATCCTTCAACTGGGAAAGAAGAACGAAAGGGAAATTTCGGTTCGTAATGGAGTTTGGTTGATGATCTTCCTGGAAAATTTGACCCATCTTCAAGTCAATTTAGATTACAGTTATCAAGATGAAAAGTTTCTAAGAGATCATAAAGAAGTGATAGTTGGGAAATCCAAGGTTACTCATCTCGATTTGGCTTGTCAACTCGTTCGTGGCAAGAAAAAAAATTGGCCAGCTGCGTATTTGAGTAAAGAAGTCATGTTCATCGCCACTGATTTGGCCGATTTATTGTTACCGGTTCTAGCAAAAGTGAACGAATTCAAATTTGATTGGGTTGGAACTCCAAATTTGATGATCGTTGGAATTTCACTCTCTATTCTCAAGCATCTCAAGTCGTCTTCTCATTCTCTCAAATTCCTCAGTTTGGTCGGAATGTTTTCAACTCATCCTATAGATCCTAAAGCTAAAGGTCTAGCTATTGAGGATCATATCAATTTGGTAAATTTGGAAACAATCTCTCTGAACTATAGTTCAATTGTGGGCTTTAGACAATTCGGTTTGACTCACCAAACTGCAAAACTAGGTCTTTCCTTCCCTTCATTGAAGAATATTCATTTCTTCTCTCACCATAGACAAGGACTCGTTGAGCGTTTCTCAGAAGAGGACTTGATGGAATGGATGAAGAAAGAATCTTTTCCAACTTCTGTCGAACAAATTCTCTGTTCGAAGAGACCTCTGAATGAGCAAGGTTCCCTTGTAGATCTGAAAGGAAAGGAAATGGAATGGAGAAAGGCTAGAAGAGAATTGAGAGACCTTTGTAATCAGAAAGGTTTTACTCTGACTTTGTTGGAGGATGAAGAATAAAGTGAGTTCAAGAGTCGAGACCGAATTGAGAAAAGGCACAAAGACTGACTTGTCTCCTTCATCTTTGCTCTTCTTTCCAGTCATGTTCCAAACGATCCCTAGTATGAATGAGATGTCGTAGATCAAGATCGAGTAAGAAGAAATGTATCATGGGAGAAACAAATGCAGCGAATGTAGCTAGGACTTCTCGTTTGAAAGGTTTGAGAGATGATAGCGACAGTCGAGTCAATCTGAACGAATAAGAAGGCAAATGAATGATGACGATTTCTACGATGAGACCAAGACCTGATTCTGAAATATAGAAGTACAATAAGAAAGAGCAAAGAAAGTGTGCGAGAGAGTAGAGAGAGAGAGAGAGAGAAGGATCGAAAGGGCAAAGAGAAAATTGATTGTTGACAGATGGTTTTGTTGATGAAAAGATTGGAGCAAGATTCTGAAATTGAAGTGAATGATGTAAGATTGATTGATTGAAATATCAAATTTGTTTTTACGGCAGAGGATGAACATCAGATTGGAAAGCCAATTGATTAAGTAAAGTATTCCCAACTTGATCTCCAACGTTCAAACTTTGAGGATTTCTGAAGAGATTCGTAGGATCCAATGTAGCTTTCAATTTCTCCAATCTAGGAATCGAATCTCCATAATAAAGTGATTTCCAATCTCCAGGAATGGCAGGATCCACGTAACAAGAATAAGATCTCATTTCAATGTCGTCAATCTTGAGAGCGTCTGACCAAATCTTGTCCAAACCTTTAGCAGCTTCATGAGCAGATTGATCAATAACGTTTTCTCCCCAAGTTCCAATAGTAGATTGAATGAGCCATAGAGCATCTGAAGAAATGGTAAAAGGGAGAGAAGAAGTCAGAGTCGATCGAATTCATTATGAGTCTTGAATCTTCTCTTTTTCTTTCTCTTCTAGAACTCACCTCTATGTGGGAAAGAAGAAGCTTTGGCGAATCCAGCATCTCTATGTTTGGCATTTGAACCACCATAGAGTTCTAGATAGACGTTCCAGCCCCATCGAATTCCATTTCCCTTTTTCAAATGATGACCTAGATCCCAAATGTATTCAGTAGCAGCTTTCAAACCTTTTGCACTGAAACCTCTTTGACCCATAGTCAATTGAGTCTTTGCTATGAAGTTATTGTGCATCAATCTTTCGGCCATGGTGTCTAACTTGTCTCCATCTTTTCCAAAGTCATCCCATTCTTCCATCAGATGGAAGTAACTCGCCTGAGGAGAGTGATGAAAAAGCATGAGAGAGTGCAGATTCATGATTAGCAATTGAAGAATGAAGAAGAAGAACTTCGAGCTATGAAAGAAAGACGAAGTAGAAACTCACCTCGTGAATATCTTCTCCATCAGGAAGTGGAGCTCCAACCTTCTCCAATTCCTTCCACAATTTGGTAATGTATCTCTCGTAATCAGCCTTTGGACCAGCATACATTCCTCTCATATGGAAAGCCAATGAACCAGGTTGAGGATCACCGAAATGAGCAGCTTGCATTTGAATATGGAAACCCAATTCAGAAGGTAAATCTTTTAAATTTGCGAAATTCTGAATTCCCTCTATAAGATCCGAGATAGTTTTTGGACCTTTCAAAGCTGGAGTCCATCTATATTCCAAAAAGGTCATTGGAACGTCTGCAGGATAAGTTCTAAATTTGAATCTAGTGACGATACCAAAGAAACTTCCAGCTCCTTTCAAAGCCCAGAAGAGTTCTTGATTCTCTCTATCAGAAGCAGTGACTAAACTACCATCTGCTAAAACTACATCTGCTTCCAAAATGTTATCAGTGGCTAAACCCCATTGTCTTGAAGTAGGTCCGAAACCACCACAGAGAAAATGACCAGCTCCAACTGCTGGACAGGTTCCATGAGGAGTTGCTCTCTTTCCACCTTTCCATAAACCTTTGATAACATCTCCTAATCTAACTCCTGGACCGAATTCAGCTGAATCATCAGATGGGTTCGAAGTGATTGAATCCATCTCTGAAAGATCAATGACCAGACTTCCATCTTGACCTCCCGAACCGAACCCACCAAAAGAATGTCCTCCACCTCTTGCTGAGACTGCTACATTACCATGTTTGGCAGCGCATACTACAGCGTCTTGAACGTTGCTAGATGAAGTTGGATAAGCTATGGCTTCAGGATGATAATGATAGACTAGATTATTAGCTTGACTTGCAGTCCAAAAGACTTCGGAAGTATTCCAAGATGAAGTGATGACCTTCATTCCTGCGTTTTGAACGCAAGAAGCCATTTCTGTATTTGCATGATGATGCTTTGCTCTTGATACTAGAGAGGCACCAGTTTGACTTCGCTCTAGTAGGTTGGATAGGAATCTTGGTTGGAGTGAATAAGGAGCAGCATTGGTTGAGGATAGGAATGAGATTGTGAGGAGTATCAAAGAGAGTGGAAGTATTGTTATAGGTGACCTTGCGAGCATGGTGAGATGGGTTGTGAGGTTTGAGAGAACTGAGAAAGAAGGGGATATAGCCATGGGAAAGAAGGGGAGACGGGATTGAGTCAGAATCGACCTCGACGGGATTGATGGACGTTGGCTTCTAGAATCTGGCCTGGATTCTGAAATAAGTATATTCCATTCTATTCTGCCACTGCAACACTCGTAGCCTCTGTAGTTGATGCTTGAAGACAGAGAGTTGAGTCCTCATATCTCTGCTGCTGCCGTGGCGTGCCTGTCGTGGTGACCTCTTCTTCGCTGGGTTGAATACTCACAGTGATGTTTCTGCTGAAATGAGTAGATATTGAATTAGTATCTCAAAGAGTGTTATGAGTCGATAGGCAGGATATCTGAGCAGAGGCCTACTATTGAGGTAACCTTGTTCTTGATAAGCTTTGATTTTGATTGGATTGGATTGGATTGTGAGCCAGCACAATAGATTGAGTTGCAGAAGGGGTTGCTGATGAGCTAGAGAACGTAAGTTGCAAGATGAGAAAGAGGATTTGGAACGAAGATAGGAGAGGAGAAGTTAAATTCAAAGAGGGAGAGCTTTTAAGGTTAGAGCAGAGAGGTGCGTACTCTTCTCGAGCGCCCATCACCTCAAAATTCAAGGGGGCCTCTTCCTTCTGTGCAAATCCATTAGATAATCTTCTTTTCATCCAGATTCTACTAGCAATGCTAATAGGCGCTACAGCTAGAAAGAGAGACTGCTCAGAGCGCCACTTCCTTTCGCCACCTTCGAACGCAGCGATTTTCGAAGCTGTGATGACATCCTTACCCCACAAACACAACCTAGATGCAATTCAGATGAAAGCAAATTTACAGAAATGGATCCTTTAGTAAGCCCACCTTTGCGCTTTTTCCTTAGCTTTGACTTTCTCGTCCACCGCCACCTCGTTCGCGTCGTCTTCTCTTTCTTTCTTCTCGATTTCTCTGTTTCTAGAGAAGTAGATGAGCTCCAAGACTACGCATAAGATCGCCGTCATCAATAGGAAAGCGAAATTGGTGAACTGAAAAGGGGATGATAAAGGGCAAAAATAGCAGTCAGAAGAAGCCCTCATTCTCTATCGACAATATCCAAGAGGTTCAAAGTTACTCACCTGTCCAGTAGGATATTTTGGAGCTTCATCAGCTTTATAGATCCAAACTCCAATGATTTGACCGATTCCACCGAAGGAAACGTTGATAGGAATCGTGATAGCAGCTGCAGTTGTGTTTCTGCTGTTTGCACTCAGCCAACCTAGTAGAGGAGGAATGGAAGCGAAGGCACCCGAGTTGGCTAGGATCAAGATGACATAGCGAGCCGTGTAATGACCATCTGGAAGACCTCCTAGGATCGCGAACATGATGGCTGCGAAGAGGGAAGCGATGGCACTCGCTACTCCTCTTCGGTTGTATCGATCTGCTAGGAAGGCAGTCAGACAAGTGACTACCCAAGCTGCTGCGAATGGTGGTACTCTGAAGACATAAAGATGTGAAAAAAGAGAATCAACAGAAGAAGAATAGGTGAGCCAGAGAAAGATCGCCTTGCTCGGAGCTTCCCCCTTCGTTTGCCACCTAGATTGACTGTCAGAGACTTTACTCACGAGAAAAGATTAGCTTTGACTCCACTGCTATATCCCAGTCCTGAAACAATGGTAGGTTGGAACAAAGAAATACTCGAGAATGGAGCTGAGATCCCAATGTAGGCCAAATAATGAAGGTAGAGGCGATAATCTTTCAAGACCATCAGAGTATCCTTCCAAGTCAACTTATCGTCACTTCTTAAAGTAGAAGCTCCTATCAGTCTTCTTCTAGAGAGCTCCTTCTCAGCTTCAGTTAGGAACGAAGCTGATTCCGGCGAGTCTGGGAAGAAGAACCAAATCAATGGAGCTGTTGCGATCGATGGTAGACCTTCACAAATGAAGATATATTGGAAAGCTTTGATTCCATGAACACCTAGAAAGGAAGTCGATAGAAGGAGAAGAAAAGTGAAAGATCGGGGTCCAAAAGATCGTTTCTTCAGCGCAGAAGGCTTAAAAAGAGTCTCACCGTTCAATTGAGCGATGCCAGTAGCTAAAGCTGATCCAAAAGCCCCAGCTAAGGTAGCCGAAGCTAAAATCTGAAAGACCAAAGAAGAAAAGAAAGAGGTCCAAATTCAAGAGAAAGAGAGACAGCTCGAGTCAAAAAGTCTCAAGTTTTCCCGCCTTCAAACCGTTCTAGCTTCTTTCTTCGACATCACTCACCAGAGCGACTCTCAAGCTTCTTTCTTCAGGTCTATAGAATAAAGCCATACAAGTCACCAATCCAGGAAAGAGACCAGCTTCAGCAGCTCCGAGAAGAAAACGAACGGCTGCTAATGAAGAAAAGTTCGAGATTGCACCTAGACAACATGTCAAAATTCCCCATAGCAGACAGATGATGGCAATCCATTTCGAAGGACCTAGTTTTTTGAGACAGAAGTTCGAAGGTACCTCGAAGATGATGTAAGCTACGAAGAAAAGCATCAGTGCGACTGCGAGAGAGAGTGAGAAATGGTAGAGAGGAAAGGTAGCAAAGTCAATCTCCAAAACGAGCTCTTGCAAGGTGATGTTTGTAATTTTGATCCACTTTCCATTCCAACATGATTGTTCGTTAAAATCGCTCCAGCACTCACTCGTGTACTGATAATTCGAAGTTCCAGTGACGGTGAGCAAATCGTCTCCAGTCTCTTTATCCAACACTTTTGCATTCCCAATGTTTGATCTATCCAAGTAAGCCAAAAGATAAGACCAACTTTTGAAGGCGAAAGTGAAGAAATGAGAACAGCATCGTCAGTGAATGGCTCTTTGCGTAAGGACAAGAATTTTGGGGGAGAAGAAGAAATCTTCCGACTCACATTGCCAGAGGCATGATTCTCAAATCTAGCTTCCTCACCAATTTCTCACTTTCTAGTTCGTCATATTCAACATTCTCTTCAATTGGATCGAGAGTATCACCTTGAAGTTCTGAAGATGTTGTTTCCTTCTCTCCTTCCCCCACGAGGATTTTCTGTTCACTTTGTTCTCTTGTTTGTATGATTTCTGTCATCTTTGCTCACTAAATTCCCTGGTGAGACTTCTTGAGGATTCGAACGAGATATACGAAGAACTTGGAGAATCTCTGATGTGGTAGAAGATGAAGAATCCAGGAAAAAGGGATGATCTTTTTGAAGACGCACAATGTTCGGTTTAATCGGAACGATATGACCTTCTATCTCCTTCAGACTGCTTCGGAAAGGTCACATTAACATTGTTTAACGAGACGCAATTTCCAGAAAGATAGAAAGATCGTAGAGAGAACTGTGAGATTAAGATATTAGAGTATAGAGAAGAAAGACAAACGAAAGGGGAAAATATACAAGAAGAAATGGTACACGAATCTATGCTGAAGAAAGGACGAAGAGACAATAAGGAGAACACTAAAAAGAATAGAGATTAAAGATTAAGGAGTAGAAAAGAAGAGGAGAAAGAGAAGTAGAGAGAAAAGACAATGGTCGAGATTGGGCAGATCCACCGAGGTGGAAATGCTTCATTGAGGAGAACCCCAAGAGAGAAAGAGTAGAGGGAAAGTGAAAAGTCGTGACGTTGGTAACCCAGATTTGGAAAAGGTAATTGATGAGATCTTTTCGTCAAAGAAAGTAAGAGTTGAACGGCTTTGGAATGAGTTTGTTGGCCATCTAGTTTTCCTATCCCCTTCAAAGAGTGACTATTCATCTCAGTCATTCTTCTACATGATAGTACACTTTGAAGTCTGAGGTTCAGGTCCACCTTCGACAGCTCCGCGTTCAGATTCCGCCAGAATGGATTCGAAGACTTTAGCTAGAGAGAGAATACCAAGGTTGGAGAGACGATGTGAGTCCGAAGTGAGTGAGTTTCCATCGATTTGGACCAACATTAGGAAACGGAGAGACAGCCACTAAAAGATTTGAAGAGCGAAAAGAATCAATCTTTTCGTTTCTCGAAGTCAACACTCACAAACATTCAGATTATGCCTCGCACTAGTCTCGACCCAAGCGCATTTGAGCTCTGCAGCCAATTCCTTCCCTTCAGTCTCGGAGATTTGTCTTGAGAAGAGGTAGGAAAGTGTAGAGGGAAAAAGAGAAACAAGTGTTAGCCAAACCATTCAAGCTTCAGATTGAAGGATCCATGAGCTCCGAAACGACAACCTATCAAATCAAGGTTTCGACAAAAGCGAGCAGAAAGAACAGTCAACGAACGACTCACCTCTGGACATGCAAATCGCTCTTCTGACCAACAATCACGCAAGGGACGCTTTCAGTTCCAGTGTAATTCAGAATCTTGTCATAAACCGTTTGAATCATTTCAAAGGAATTCCTTGAAGCTATTGAATAAACCAAGACATAACCATGGATTCCAATGGCATGTTTGGAATTCAAGATTGAATATTCATCCTAGATAGAGAAAATAGAAGAGGGAATGTAGAAGATAAAGAAAAAAAAAGTTAGGAAGAAGAAGACGAAAGAAAGTGGCCAAGATATCAGCTCTCAGGGCTAGAACTCAAATAGATGAGTTGCTAATTGAACTCTTTCCCAGAGAGATCAGATTGAATGAAGAATAGAGATGATAGATGGAAGTTTCTTTGAACTTGCAAAGTCAGAGAACCAGCAGGATAATGGTTTGAGAGAAGGAAAGCAATCGCAGCTTCCCCTTTCTCCATCTTCTTTACCAGCTCTTGACTCGTTTCCAAGCTTTCTCACTGTTTTGACTTTCTCCAACATCAAGAAGGGGTTTTCCAAAGACCTTTTCCTATCATTGCAATCCTTCCAAACTGATTCAGATTTCTAATCACCCCCACCTTCTCTACTCTCGTCCCTCTGTCCCATAATATCTCTATCTCTATCTGCGATCTGAATCTTGTCCACTCACTTGACCAGCGGTATCGATAATGTCACATTCGTAATCCTGACCCTTGTATTTGATGGTCTTGTGAAAGATGTTTTCAATGGTTGGATAATAAGAATCGACAAAGGCTTCCTCTACATATCTCACCACTAGAGAGGATTTCCCTGTGAATCGCCCGTCATTGAAGTGAAAGAATAAATGATTGTAGATTGAGAGAGAGAGAGGAAGGAAGAGGATCAGTCAGAATGAGAAAAAGGCGTCAACTTTTAGGATTAGGAAGATGAAAAGTTGGGATTTGTGATAGAACAAGCGACCAGCTCATTCGCTCCTTCAAGATGAAGTGTTTGGATTTGATAGACTTTTCACAACTGGGTGTTTGAATCCATTTCAATTCTCTCGAGAAGCTCTCTAACCAAAGAAGTGAGCCTGAAAGGTCGTGTGCTCGACCAGGGTCACCCATCTATCTGATCTGATGTTCAAAGTAAGACTGACCTACGGATCTGCTTCCTAGTACAGCGTATTTACGTTTGCGTAGCATTCCAGGCGATGAAGCTGTGGATTGATTCTGATTGGATGCCATCTTGTCTTGTCTATTGAGGATTGAAAGTGTTGGACTGGAAGGTGTCGATGAGAAGATGTGGCTTGATTGGCTGTTTCTTGAACCTCTGAACCAAGCTGGTCTGGGTTTGTCCTCTGAGTCAAATCTGTTAGACTCAGATGGAAATGGAGTTGGACTTGATTAGTAAAGATTTTGAAAGTCAAATGTTCAAGATGGAAAGCTGCAGAGGGATTACAAAGCAACTTGCCAACGAGATTCCCATAGCGTTGGACAGAGGATCGCATTCGACAGTTCCTTAGACAGGGTACATGATTACAAGAGAGAGAGCAGAGGAGAGCTGAGATAGAGTTTGGATGATAAGAAATGAGGCTAAATTGATAGACAGGATGCCTCTCTTTCCAACCCCCCGTATTCAACGACTTGAGGATGAGCTGAGATGTTCATGACGCATTAGAATCTATTCAAATTGGATCCAGTTCGACATCTTGGGGAGAGAGATGTTGAAGTTGAAGGACAAGATGAAGAGCATGATGAAGAACTTCTTCTCAATCTTCTCCTCTCTTGACTTTACTGCTCATCATGTTGAGGACAATCCTTTCAAACAACTCAAGAGGCTTTCTGCGGAATAGGAGGATCAAATATCAACAACTCTCCTCAGTCAAGACTCTCCCTCCGAAGAGAATCAATTCCGACCTGAACAGATTCTTCTCCATCTCTTCTCAATCTTCTCAATCTTCAACTTCAATTCCAACTCATTTCGATCCAAGTGGAGCCTATGATTCCAGCGGTAGGATCCCCACAGCTCCCTACGATCCATCTCCACTCCCAGGGACGGCTCCTTATTACAAATCCCATCTCATAATCTCTCCATCAAATTCAACTAGACCAGAATGGACTTGGCCAAGTCATTTGGAATCCGTCTCTCCTTTCCTATCCGAATTGAGTTCTAGAACTAACACTGGTGGAAGTCTTGAAGGTTATGGAATCGCTTTCAGTCAAGGTTTCGAGGATGTGAGTGGAAAAGTTGGAGATGGAGCAGAGGGAAATGGAAACCAACAAGTCGATAGATTTCGAAAATGGGATTCCAAGACTTCTAAATTCATGAGACCTATTCCGAATGATCTTTCAGAAGATGAATCCTTTCGAATAGATGTTTTCAATTCGGAAGGCAAACATGGTGTTGTACCTTCCATCTCTTTAAAGACTTTGGATTTGGATCAACCCTTTTCGACAAAATTACTTGATTCCATTTCTAATTCTAATTCAAATACAAAGAACGATGAAGTTCATATTTACGTTTGTATTCATGGAACTAGAGATTGTAGATGCGGTTTAGTCGGACCTCAAGTCTTGGAAAGTTTGAAAGAAGAGGTTTCCAAACATCAAGAATCTATGCTTTCAAAAGGAGAGGTTTCTAAAAAGAAGGTTAGATTGGCTGGCATCTCTCATGTCGGTGGACATAAATGGGCTGTGAATGCTTTGGTTTATCCTCATGGTGATTGGTATGGTAATTTGAGAACTTCAGACGCTCCGTGAGTTGTTCAAGTGAAAGGAGAAACAGTCGAGCTTTCACCCTTCTAACCCTTTAATAATGGCTCTCTCCTCTTAGATTACTTCTACGAGCAGCTTTGGCTCCTTCAACTTCACGTCATGATCTACAGGATCTAAGAGAGAGATTGGTTCATTGGACTAGGTGGAGAGGTAGATTGGGATTGGAAAGTTTGGATGCTAGACAGCATTACGATCATTGGGGCCCACCTTTGATCTCTTCTGCCAATTTGATACCGAAACCAAGACCAACCTCATCATCATCATCTACTCCAACTTCATCTCCAGCTTCACCTTCAGCCTCAACCTCAACTCAAACTCAACTCTCCTCGTCCCCTACTGACGAAGTCCCGTTAAAATTCCGATCCTTCGAAGGAAAAGAATACAACCTTTCCGGAAAGATTGGGGAATCTTTAAAGGATGTAGCAAAGAAATATGATTTGCCTTCTATAGAAGCCACTTGTGGTGGTCAATTGGAATGCGCTACTTGTCATTCTTGGTTAATAGATGATAAGGATCAATTACCGAGAGAAGAAGTTTTACCTGGTAAAACAGAGGAAGAAAACGATATGTTGGATTATGCTATAGACAGAAAAGAAAGTAGTAGATTGATTTGTCAGGTTAAAGTTACAAAGGAATTGTCAGATTGGATGATGAATCAGGGTGGTAGATGTCAATTACCTAGGTTTTAGAGGGGGAAATATCAAAAGGGATTTGGGAGCAAATCACCTCTCATCTTTTAGGGAAATTATAGTTTTTCTGTATTATACCAGTTAGCAATCTCATAGACTTCTCAATAAGTAAAAGACTGAAAGGTTTGATGGGATCCCAAAGCGGAAATCAACCTGAAACAAGGGGGTAAGATTCGAGAGGCGAGATTCAGGAACTTCGAAACTCGATCTGAAAGTCACCGCCCGCTTCATTATGTCAAATTGCTAGCGTACTTTCAAAATCGATAAAAAGGTAGGTCGTCAATTGGGATACGAAGCTTCTTTCCCTTCTCATCTTTCTTCACACCTTTCAGTTTACTCGTGCTCAGCGACTCTTTTTGCTCAAAAACTCTTTAAGTATCAGTCTCGTAACATGGATATAGTCTCTAATTCTACGATTATCGATCAATTGAACCCTTCAAGACAGTTATTGTAAGTTGGCTCGAAGAGTTGGTGCTTTGTGTGCGGTGACTTAATATCTCTGCATCCGCTTTCTTTCCTTCCCTCCGATTATAGACTTGGTCCCGTTCTCATCGGATATGCATTGAATCTTGTTACGACTGGATTAATCTTTGGACTTGCTTTACTTTACGTAAGTTACATCTTTGAACTCGACCTTGCAGACCAAGTCTCGATTCTTGCGCTGTTTGGCACTTCGAAGTCTTCTTTTCCATTGAAACTAAGCTGACTTCGATTCTCTGAACTCGATTTCTCTCAGTTGCATCATTCGTTTCAAGACGTTTTGTGGCTTCGTACTCTTTTGTTCTACTTGGTCTTCATGGCTATCGCTCAGACTTCACTCTTGAGCGATACAGCTTGGTGGTTCGGAGTGGAACACTGGGGAGAACCAGAAGTCATTTGGGGTATCAAGGAGAAAAGAGTTCCTTACGGGTGAGTGAGAAAAGTCGATTAGAAATTCGTTCTACTCGAGAGACAGTTCTGCACGAGAGACGGTTCTACAAGCCTTCTCTCACCAGAAGCTCCTTGAGGCTGATCACACTCTTTTCCTTGATACTCTCTCTTTTCAGACTCAAGTTCCATTTCGCAATCACGGTCATCACCTCCTTCCCAGTTCAACTCTTCTACATCTACAGAATCTACAAGCTTTCAAGTTCCAAACTCTTGACGATTCTCACTCTGGTCATATCATTTCTGAGCTTCATCTCTGGATTTGCAGCTTCTGTCATTCAAACCATAGGATCGAGAACTCATCCAGATCTACCACTAGTACCGACATCCGACGTCAGCAGCTTCCACGTCTTATCTTGGATCTTTTACTCGTCATCAACAGTCTCAGATTTAGTCATTTCGATCGCCATGGTAGCTTTGATCAACTCCCAATCCAACAGATCGATCTTCAATCACTCTTCGATGGTCTTGTATAACATTTCGAAGATTGCTTTGGAATCTGGTTTAATCCTTAGTACCTTCAGTATCTGTCTAATCATTTCAGTCGCTGTCGCCAAAGATTCATTCGTTGGGTTGATTTTCTCTTTCCCATTTGGAAACGTTTACATCATCAGTCTACTGTTTACTTTGAACGTGAGATCCAAAGGTAGAAGACCGAGAAGTTTGGCTCTGGAATTCAATCAAAAGAGGGCGAGCTTGTTGGAAAGAGCGATTTCTCATTTCAAGAAGTTCACCTTGACTGGATCGAGAATGAGATTCAGGAAGAAGGGAGGCTCGGATGGGAAAGGTTCAAGAGATCAAGATTTCGATGCCGATGGGAAAAGAAAGGAGCTCGGAATTTCTCAAATCTTCAGAGATGGAAACCCTTTAGTTTTAGATCCGAAATCGCAAGTCGAAGACTTGGAGAGACAAAGATCACATCCCGATCGGATTCAAGTCCAAGTTGCAACTCCAAGACAAACCGAAAGCAACTCTGGTACTGCTAGGAAAGAAGACAGAATCAGTTGGGCCTTCACTACTTCTTCCAGAAGACTTCAAAGAAGTTCAAATCCTCTCAATATCTTTGGGATCTCAGCTTCTACCTCTTCCAATCATCTCGAAGTCAATGAAGACGTAAATCAAGCTGATACTCAAGGCAGTGGTCTGAGCTTTTGGTGTAGAGGTTTGAGATCTTTTCAAAGTGATCAAGGAGAAGTAAGCCAAATTGTCGTCGATGTTGACGGAGAAGGATTTGAAGAACAAGATTTGGAAGCTGGAGAATGTAGAGTGGAGATCAAAGATCTAGATTGCTCTTCAATTTCAAAATTCGTTCAATTCATCAAAAGAATCAGTCATCATGAAGAAGATGCAAATGATGAGAAGGATGATCTTGGTTTCAATTCATTACCAATTTTGAGATTCGATCGTCAAGCAAGAGATTTTTGTTCAAGTTCCGATTCACATCAAAAAATGGGTAGTAGAGGTGGACGATTCTCTTTCTGAAGGATCGTTGAAAAGAAACCGAAGGAATGAAATGAAAGTAGGAAAAAAAGTGTAGAATCAAACTTCACCTCCTGGAGAGGTGAACATGTCCCGTTTCTTGCAACATGAATAAATATCAAAAAATGTTCCGTTTTATGTACGATAGATATACGACGTCGTTCATGTAGCTTGAAAAGTTCCGTCGAAATATTAGTTCTCAGAATTCTCTTTCACAGCAGGAAAAGTGGTCCGATTCTCTCGATCGAGTGTTTTCACTCGTGACGATTGGGAACAGTAATTCGGATATCATTTGAGCTTTGGATGACCCTTGTAAAAACAGAACAGGAACAAATGATGAGAGTGAGAAGACGAAAAGACAAGACCATACAGTGAACAAACCCGAATCAGTTCCCACTTGCTTGATTTTAATTCTTGATTTCGAGAAGACACTTCTGAAGGAAACATATGAAAGGATCTCGGACACCTAGGAGAAGAACCAGACAGACTAGAGAGAAGAAAAACCCAATCCTGAAAGACTTTAGAAGAAGCTTGCTGGAATGTGTCTATCTCCACGAAGACGAAGAGCGAGCTTGATGTCACTTTTCATAAGAGTGACTCTTTTGGCTGAAGATGACGAAAAGTTGAACAAAAAATGAAGTCAAATCGAAAAATTAAGAGAGGAAGAGAGTAGGTTCAGGTTCTGGGCTTTCGTCTTTGCACAAAGAGCAATCCAAGAAGACTCGGAAACTCACCATGGACAGTTGCAAGAGAAGCGTCAGCGAAGAGATCAGTCAAATAGGCTTCAGCGGCAACTTGCAAAGCCTCAAGAGCATCTCTACGAAAACGAAGTGGAGTAGCTACATCGTTGAGATTTGGTCTTTCATTTTCGCAAATCTCTCTAACCAAACGTTGAAAAGGTAAACGTCTGATCAAGAGGTCAGATGTGTTTTGATACTTTCTTTGAGGGGTGCAAAAGTAGTGATGAATGGACAGAATTGAAAAGAAAAGTTCGATGCGTGGTGGCGATGAGGGAAAGGGGAGGAAAGTAGAAGGAATGGAAGATCTCAACATGACAATCTTTGTACGCATCATGATCTCCAAAGTAGCTCTAGATTTTGAATGCTTCTCTCTTTAGAATTAACACTATCTAACAGTCTGACTCACTTGATTTCACGAAGAGCGACAGTACCTGGTTTGAATCTTCTCTTCTTGATCTGTTTTTGGACTGGCTTCTTTACAGATTTCTGAGAGGGAGCGACTAACTTCAGACTTCCTTTGACCACTTTCCACTGAGAATCACTACTTCCTGTAGTCTTTGAGATGGAGGTAGATTGCGAGATTGCGAAAGGAAAGAAAGGTTGAGATGGAGATCAGAAGACGTCTGTAGAAGAGAATAACACCTCCCTTCTGTGACAATCTAGAGTGATAATGCTGATCTCAGAATGGTTTGATTCATAATCAATCGAAGCGGAGGAAGAGGTATGACTGGGTTGCTAGGCAAACAGATGAGAGCAAGGATGAGAGGGCCCGATAGCTATCTCTCTCTGTGGTCTGCGCGGATGTCTGAATGAGCCAGATAGACGTTGGAATGAATGAAAACCTTCCATTCTTGCTGTTTGCTATCCAATCTATCTATTCACTTTGATAGATCCTTCTATCCAAGTGGCAATCCACCTCTAATTCAACTTTGCTTCCCTCGCAGGTCAGACCCATCCCCTGCCAGCCACTCAATCTTTATCTTTGAGCTGCGTTGTGTTGAATTGAATCTCATCTCACTCACTTTTGCACCTGAGCTGCTCAACTTCTTGGGAGCAACCTTTTGTCTCGCCATCCTTGTTGATTTGTTGGTGGTGGTAGGAAAGAGAGGAAGGAAAGGACCTCCCTACTGAAAGCTCGAGCCAACGCCGAGGAACTCGACGTCATGAGGTGGCAGATCACAAGTCTAGGCAAACAAAAAACGATAGTATAGATGCCATCTTGAAAAAAGAATCTAAAACAAGTTTGGAGGGAAAACCGAAGGGGAAATGATTGTTCTCCAAGTCGGCTCGCAACTCGCACTTCGATCAGAACTGAATACTGAACGATAGCTTTACATGCTCGAAGAACACCTTTTTGGAGTTTCCAGCAATTATGATCCTTATACTTTGTCTCGAAATCTCTGAAAATTCACTACGAAATGTACAGTCCAAACCCACTCCAAGTCACCACCTTCTAATTGATCCTCCTATTTGAACCCTCGGCAACCTTCTGATCCTTCGAAGTTGAGGAAGCTTTCTCTTTCGAGGCCGAACTGTGTTTTTGAGCTTTCGTTTCCTTTTCCATGTCCTTCATCTTTTTCTTGAGGTTTTCGATCTCTTTCTTCTTCGACCCGACTAGTGATTTCAAGCTGTTGACTTCGACGTTCATAGACTTGACTTCTGAAGATTTAGATTGAATAGCTTCCTTCTCGTTATTTCTCAAGATCTTGATGTTTTCATCTTTTGACTCAACATCTTTCTGCAAAGACTCGACTAGAGATCTCAGAGCGTTCATTTCGACTTCCAAAGACTTCAACTCCAATTCTTTAGATTGGATGGATTCCTTTTCTTTTTCTCTTAGAGTTGAGATCTTCTCATCCTTCATCTCGATCTCTTTCTTTTTCGATCCGACAAGAGACTTTAAAGAGTTAATTTCAACTTTCAAAGCTTTCAACTCCCCTACTTTTGATTGAGCCATTTCCTTTTCTTTTTCTTTCAAACCTGAAACCTCTTTTTCTCTAACTTCGATATCCTTCTTCAAAGAAGATACTTCTTCTCTCAAGACTGAAATCACCTCTACCCCGGAATCCGAAGAGAAAGTTTCTTCTGCTTTCAAAGCTGCTTCCTTTTCGATCTCTTCTTGTTGAAGCTTGAGGACGAATTCGATGTTCTTGATCTGACAATCTTTGGAAGTAATGTCTTCTTTAAGATCAAAGTTTTGTTCTTCTTTGTTTTTCAGTTGAGATTTGAAGGATTGAATTTGATTATCTTTCGTATTGGCGACAGCTTTCAACTGTTTGATCTTTTCATCTCTCGATTCCAAATCAGCTTCGATTTCCTTGACTTTATCTTCTTTAGATTGAACTACTCTGAACTTCGATTCTAGATCAGAAATCTTGTTCTTCAGAGTGAAGATTTGTTGATCTTTCATCGAAACCCCTCTCTTCAATCCAACAATGATTCTCTCTTGATGATCCATTGGAGATTTAATAGCATTGAAAGGAAGTTTATGACCTTTCTCCTTTCTCTGTCTTTTCTTTTTCATAGTAATATTAGTCTTGAGAGAGTAAATTTGATTCTCGTTGTATCTATTCTGTCTCTCCAACTTCAAAATCTTTTCATCCTTCTCTAACAATCTTTGTTTTAGGTCACTGATACGATTCTCTAAAGAATTAATCTTCTCTCTAGATGCATGAACAGTCGCATTCTGTCTTTCCAACTTCTCGATTCTAATATCTCTTTGATTCAACTTGTTCAAGATGACTTCATTCTGATCTCTAAGGTTTTCATTTGCTTTTTGAAGAGCTTGAATTACAGAGGACGATTGCGATTTACTCAAAGCTTTCTCTAAGTTCTTGATCTCTTCAATTTGCTGAGAATTTTTTCTTTTCAAAAAGTCGTACTTTTGTTGATAAAAGTCTAGACTCTCCTTGAAGCTCATGAGAAGAGGCTGATGACTTCCACGATCGAATGAAGCCACGTTAGCTGTACAGTCACAGCTTGCAGGAGCGAGCTGATCGAGCAAGTTGACCTGAATGAAGAGGTATGAGAAGGTAATTGTCAGCAAAGGCTTTGGAAACAAGGAAGAGGTTTGGATCAAATCTCACTAGCTTCTTCCAAGGAGATCCAATCTCTGTCCTTCGGCCTTCCAAACGGAACGCTACTGATCCTGCTCTCGTGACAGCTATAGGAGATCAGGATCATTGATCAGATCGGATATATAGTATGTGTTTTCGAAAGATTCTGAACTTGCTCTGTCTGCTTCCCTTCGCCTTCTTCTCTAACACTGTTGATCTTCCAAAGTCTGAACTCACCTCATGACCTTCTCTTCTCAAACGCCTTGCCCATAACCTCAAAGACTGCGAGACGATAAGATAGACTAGTGATTCTTTCAAGAGATACCCAACGAAGCTCCAGGAGAAACTCATGAAAGTGATCTTGCTTGGTCTCGAGAAACTGCTATGAAGTTCGAAAGAAAGAAAAGATTTGATTCTTCCCTCTCGAGTCTCGTGTCGAGCTTGAATTTTTTGCTACTCTCGCTATCTTCCTCTCATTAAAACGAAATAACTCCTCAGATATGCTAAAAACCTCGACATAACTTCCCAGAAACAAGGAAAAGGAAGACGTCTCATCAGACGAGGCAAGAAATTCGGAAGCAAAGAAGCGCATACATTCATGAAAAGCGAACTGGGACAGAAGAGGAAAGGATCTCGATTTGTACGACGAGTCGTATCATTTAGTATAAGAAGTGAAGAAAAGCTCAAGATAAACCTCTGTAGCTGATTCTGAACGTAGGAGAACCTGCTTGACGACTTGAGTTCATTTCAGCTTTCGGATCCGTAAAGGATCGACTTGAGAACCATCCCATTCTTTCCTCGCCCAACCGGATTCTCAAACAACATCTTCTGGCTCTGGCATTCTACAGAAGTCAACTGTGAGGAAAGGGAAAAATCGGATCGATGTTAGTATCACTTCGTTTCACTCTTCTCTCGAGATCTGTCGCTTTTCAGTCGCTCCACCTGCAGGACCTTCCCTCTGTTCCCTAATCATGCTAACTACCGTTTTTCTCACCTTCTTCGTCGTCTTCTAAAAGCTTGAGAGTCAATACCTTCGCGTGACAAAGATCTCTCAAAGACTTTCTAACCTTTTCCCATTCGACTTGATCTTCTTTCAAATCTATCAACTTTCCATCAATTCCAATCGGATTTTTCGAAGTAACTATCTCTTTAACAGATTTTGGAAAGTGAAAAGCTTCGATCCAATCCATCATTTCATTTTCTGGGAAACGAAGACTGATCAAACCTCTTTTGGTCCCAGTGAAGAAATGAACAGTCTGAAGGCTCGGAAGAGTCAAATTGATTAATGTAAGAACGTTCCAAGGACCGATCTGCCTAAGATTTCTCGTTGTGTCTTGGTCCATCGAAAGACTTCTTAAAACTTTGAATTCTAAATCAGGAATGGGCTTATTTCCGGGGCCTATTGATATGGATTCTGGGTAATTGACTCCAAAGAACTCGCCAAAGAGACCTAACGAAACCAGCGTATCCAAGGAGGAGCCCAATGCATGAAGAATTGTGAGGGAAATTCCCGTTAAACATCCAAAGACAGGCTCAGTACTTCTCAGAGTCAACTCGATTAAATCATGGGTAACCTTTAAAAATGACTCCATGACTCTGGTTTCTACATCGATGAACTCTGTAGAGTTGGAGTCGGGCTTGAATGGCCAATCCCTCTTCTTTGGATCAGGTCCAATTTTGAAACTTAGATCGAGGTGAGTAACTTTGGACCTTCCTTCTAAAACCTCACCATGCTCTTTGAGGTACTTCTCGTCTTGATAATCGAATCCTATGAATGCTTGAAGATGGGTAAGGTTCTCTAAGAAAATCATCAACCAAACTGCGTTGGCAGCAGAGATTCTAGCTGCATTTTTCTCCCCCAGGTGAAGGACCTTTAGATTTGAAAGTCCCGACAAAGGTTTGAGATCGAAAGAATTGTTTAATGGAACAAGATTAACGAAAAGAAACCATACCTTGTCATTTGCTTTCAACCACTTTAAGTTAGGCATTGAATCTATCATCAATGCATAAGCAGAAGCTCTTAAGGTCAAACTGACACGCATAGCTGTAGCGTCGATCTGAGCCACTTTGTCTTTGTTGGGATTGAGATCAAGCTGAGCTTGAGAGTGTTCTTTGATCAGCTCTTCAAGTCTAACTCGAAGTGGATAAAGGGGCGGGATGTCGGTTCTGCACGGGACATCGTAGATGTTTGGATTTGAAGAACCCTCCGCAACCAGCTCTAAAGAACGAGAACGTTCAAAGAGAGTAGGAGAGTGAAAAACGTGAGAAAGGAAGAGCCTTGTTTTTATGACGGAAACGGTGATGTTTCTATTGAGAATCGAGCTCCAGAACTCAGAAGAGGTCTTTGAGAGTAGGCTCAGACCGAAGAGAGTGCGATCTCTGATTCTGAGAGGACGAAGGGAGAAGGGAAGGTGGGAGTCAAGTGTATCAGAACCAACAGAATGAGATCTAAATAGACTTTAGAGACGATCTTTATCCCTCAGATTGATATTACGAATCCGTTTAGATATCTCAGTCTCCTGCCTGAAGCTCTGTTGCCTCGTACTCCTCGATCCCAAGCCGCCTGTGAATCTCTATCCTCACCTTCTTTGTTCTTCTCTTGCCTTTTGACTTGATCCTGCTTTTTTTTGGCCATTCTCCGATAGGATCTGCAAGATATTCGCCTACTTGGTTGGTGAATGCGTTCCAGCTCATCTTCGTTTGAGAGAGTGATGGTAAAGTGAGAAGAGTCGAGAAAGCATTAACCAAAGTTTTGACCTTCACTCTTCCAAGTCTCCCGAACTCAGATCAAACTAATTCAAATATGAATAGAAAATAAATAGATTAAATATAGAAGTAGAGAAAGTGTATGACAATAGTGAAAGCGGGCGAGCAGGCAAAAAGGAGGTTTGACGAAAGAGCAGATGGAGCGTGGACAAGAATCAACGTTTCAAAGAAGCAGATGAGATCAACTCAGAGTCGCAAGGTGTACTGAAATATGAAAAGGAGCGAAGTGAATTCTGATTCCCAGTCTTAGAAATCAAAGACAGCTTGTTTACGCTTGGCCATCTTTCCGTGACCCAATTCACTAGCTCTCTTCTTTTTGCCCTCTCCTTTCCCTTTCGAGATGTTATCCAAAAGAGAAACGACACTAGTCAAAACATTCTCAACTTTGTTTACGACAACTCCGAGAGCGCGAGGAGCAGTAATGTCGTGGACTCCTGGAATACCAGAGAAGAATGGAAGCGAGACCTTCTTGTTCGTCTTGGTTGGGATATGAGTGACTTTGCTCACAACTTCTGGAGATGCGGAAGTGGCTGAAGTGAAATCACATCCTTTTTCGATCAGCAATGGATGTCCTTCAGTGTTGAAAACGTAGTCGTCCAAAGAAGCGACCTTTGGATCTGCTTGGAGGAGCCAGAGATACTTGAAGAGTTCGGCGTAAAGGAAAGACTGTGAATTGTCGACTGAAAAAAAGAACACGAATTAGATTCTGGACAGTCAGTAGCGTTCCATGAAGACCGGATCGAAATTAGAGTTGGAAAGACTTACATTGAAGAGTTTCCGTGTTGTTGACTTCGGCAATTCCGACTGGAGTGAGTAGATGAAACGAAGAAAGCAATCCGTCAATATCAAGTTTTCTAGCCCAATTTTGTTTCGAAATCACCATAAGCTTCCGTAGCTCCTTGCTTGGCTTTACAGTATTTGCGAATGTTCTTGAACTGAAGACGAGAAGAAGAGATCCAAAGTCATTTAGCAAGTTCTGTTCGCGCGAGTCAGCGACACCTCCAGAGATACTCACTGCTTCCCATCCGAACTCTTGCCATTTTGGATCTCCAGTGATTCTATAAGCGTAGAAAGCTGATTCGATGACTTCCGGTCTGAGCACGTATTGGGACAAAGCGAAGTTGAATCCAGCTTTGTCGTAGAAAGCCTGGTCATAGATTTGAGCTCCGTTTCTCTTGTTACCCTCACCAACGAAAGAGAAGAACTCTGGGCCGATACCGGTGAATGGGTTGGAGCGATAAGTGTTCTTTGAATAGAGACGAAAGTAGAATGTGATAATAGCTTCAGTGAGCGCTCGGTAGGGTTGCAAGCAGAGAGCTTGTCGCTTTGCGCGCTTCTGCTTCGTCTAGTCAGTGAGAAGACTTACGACACAAGATTCGGTCAACTTCACTCCATAGTCGAGGTAGCTCTGTTTGTTCAAGGCTTTACCTCCAAGAATCCAGTTCTGTATGAAGAGATCAAGCAGAAGGAAGGGTGAGAAAAACGAAAGTCTCAATGCGAGGACCAAGAGAACCACTTACACCTCCTACGAAGCAGCCAAGATGACCGAATCTGTAGATGTTGCCACCGTTCGACTCGGAGTAGTCAGTGAGATAGGTGAGTTCGGGATGCTTGTCAGCTTTAGTGATCAAATGTTTGATCGAGCTGTCTACTGCAGAGATCCAAGCCGGAATCCAGGTCTCGGTAGATCCGAGAAGAATGCCGTACTTGAGGAGGTACTGCAAAGGTCAAGTGGGAGAAGAAAAGGTAAAAAGATGAAAGAGGTATCAGTCGATGTTGTTCGATCCCACACTTCTTAAAGAGTTGACGATTCGAATGTTGATTCTCTCAAAGGTCTTCAATGAAAGCTCACTTCGAAGTACGAATCTGATCCACCGCCCCAGGTAATGTATTCATCAGTAGGTTCATTGGTCATTGGTTCGAGACCTTGGCCTTTCAAACCTGGGAATGGACCTTTGACTTCCGAAGTTGCTTTCATGGAACGATCAGCGTGTTCAGCATAAGTCGAGTTTCCGGTGTACTTGCTTAGCTTGTAAAGTTCTAGGGAGCCAAAGATATCAGTGATGTAGCAGAGTGACTGTCAGTCGAAGTTCAGAACGAGGCACGTGTTTGGAAAGTCTGATCTGACTCACCAAGGACTAGAGTACCAGTCTCAGCGATAATGGCGCCAGTAGAGACATTTGGAGCACCAAAGTTGTCCCAATTGAAGAGAGTGTTATAGGGCAAGTCGTTATCGCCAACCCAAGCTGAAAGCAAATGATCTCCAACAATCTTCGCCTGATCGATTAGCTTTTGGTTGGATTTTCCACCAAGTTCATAGGCACTGATGAGACCTCCTACGTATCTGATGTTGGTTTCGAAAACCGCTTTGATAGCGGGGAAGATGGGAAGGTCGGGAGGAGAGGTTCGGATTGAGTACTTTTGAGTCGTGTCGAAGCGCGAACCGCTACTTCTCATTCGCCTCTACCCCTCCTTCCTCTCCTAGCCATCATGACGACTCAATACTCAATACTCCATTTTCGAATCTCAAATCACTACTCACAAATTTCAAATTGACTAGTATGTTCAAAGTTGATGAGTTCGACCAGCTTGACTCCTTCGTCGTATTCGTCATCCAAGCCCATCAGCTTTGAGGTGGACAAACTGTCGACCAAAGTAGCTCCCCAGTCTCCAAAAGGAGACTCATTGGCTTCAGAAAGTGGTTTCAATTGGTCAGCGCATTCTCCACCGTGACAAGAGTACTTGAGATATTCGCGATAAGAGTCGAGATAAGCAGCTTTGATGGTGTCTGCACGAGAACCTTTACCTGCAGTTAGATTTGAGGCTTGAATGAGTCCATGAATCGGAGTGATTGAGAAAGAGAGTGAAAGAGAAATTGACAGAGCGATTGCTTTGAAACTCCTCATCTTGATGCTTGTAAAAGAGTGTGAAGAGACTTGGCGCGAGAGAGAGAGAGGTCTTGGGAAGGGGAGATGGGGAAAGAGATGGAAGGTTCAGCAGAAGCTCAGAAAATGGCTGAGGCCTTTAGACAGAAGCTCGGAAACCAAGACGACGAGAACGTCAGAGCGCGTTATTTATAGCTCGTCGCCCTGTCAAGCTGTCACGCCTTATCAAGGGCCAAGGCTCAGCGCTCTCTCTTCCTCTTTCCTCCTCTCCGGCAAGTTTCCGAGAACATTTTTGATTCAAAGCTTGACTACATATGTAAGAGGTATAAAAAGAGGTTCAGAAAGAGAAGATTTCGTCTTTTCACCAACTCAGAAAGCCATGGTGCCTCAACTTTTCTTGCTCTCTCTCTCCCTTCTCGCTGGACTAGCCTCAGCTAA
Source organism: Golubevia pallescens (assembly GCA_001599655.1). NCBI lineage: Eukaryota > Fungi > Basidiomycota > Exobasidiomycetes > Golubeviales > Golubeviaceae > Golubevia > Golubevia pallescens. The sequence continues at coordinate 755,984 of BCHO01000015.1, forward strand.
ACAGTGTCCAGAAATCCCAATCAACTTCAATGATGAGCTTCCAAACGTCAGTCAAAGTCCTCCCAAAGCCTCCAAATCTCTGACTTTTTACCTGACGATGAGGCCTGTTCTCTTTACACTCTCTCTTTTCCCACATTGACGACTCTCCTCACCGCCCTCTTTCGGATCACCGAAATTGCCACGACCTATGAAGAGAAATTCACAAAGCTCGACAAAGATTCAAATGGATGGAATAGAGCTAGTTTCGCTGGTAATTTGCCTCCACTAGAAAACGTTTCGGTCTCTGCCTCCAATTATTGGTTTGGGCAGCGTAATCAATCCACCGCTCTAGGAGGTGAATTCTTTGATGAGAGTTTAGAGATCATTCAATCTGAGAACTGACTTCTTTTCGGATCTCTGTGCTTTCAACAGGCACGAACGAAGCTCGTTCCAGAAACGGGGCGTTCAATTCTAGCTGGGACTGGACGACCATGGATGGCAAATGGGATTTGAACGTATCGTTGTGAGTGGCAGATCATCATTCGAGGCTTTGAAAGTCTCTCAAACTGCATTGCTTAGATTTTCTAGGTCTGCGAGATGAAAAGCTGCTCTTGTCCTACCCTTTCTTCTATCACAGCCCTTCTCGTGAGATTGAAACCTCTATGAAGTTAAGAATCGACATCAATGGTACCGTTACTTATGATCTCAGTGGAAACGAGTTGGATTGTGAGAAAAAAACAGAAGAAGATGGAGAAGTTGCCTGGAAATGTGTCGCCAAGCCAGGTTGCACTCGAGCAGAAACCGACCTTTCGTTTGGGACCAGAAATTGGGAAGCTGATTTCTATTATCAACATTGTATGAAAAAGGAAACGAGAGAGATACGTACACGAAAGGCAAGCGACAAGGTCCAAACAGATTCTGTTCACCTCTCACCGTTTTCTCCCAATTCTCTCTTTCTCTCGATTAATCAAAGAGCTCTCTCGTTAACTTAACGAGTATTTTGGCCCTCCCGAACCTTCTGGAATCTGATGTTCCAACCCAAGTCCATGTCCAAATGCGTCGTTTTTGAGGTATCGCCAACTTCGTTGGTCTGGAAAGATAGCTGAGACTCAACGGCGAGGAGATGAATCTCTGAAAGAAGAATAATAGTATCTAACAAAAAAAATGTTGTTGATTTTGGAAACTCTAGAAATCAGAAAAGGCTTTTGTAGAGATGGCACTCTCCCTGGGACCTCTGCAAGGAAAGTGAAATAGTTGGTAAGAGTGTGAGTGGCGTAGTTTGTGGATGTTATGATTTCGTTCATCCAGATTGTAAGAGACTTCCTCCTCAGTCTCGAGAGAATGCAAGCTATGGCCAGAAGCACGCATCCCCTTTCTACCATGTAAACGCGGCTTGTCCACTTCTCTCTTTGTAAAGAGAGAAATGTGGTTGAACAGGCATCTGACACGTCCGTTGCTCCATAATGAGCCTCGGCGGCGCACGAGCGATGGATCTGAACTAATTCCTTTGCCAATCTTGGTGACCTTCGAAACACTAACGGCAACTCCTGGCCTTGAGTCGCTGGCAAACATGCACGAAGAATCTGCTGGCTTTTCAATCTGTAGGGAAAGCCGACGCTTGCCTATCCTACTCAAAAGACTTTGCCCTCCTTGCTCTGTCGAGCAAAGAATAGGTGTTCCCACTTATAGAAAGTGTGTATTGGAGGTTTATTTTACAGATGGGGTTTCCCTTCCCCTTGGCTTTCATCTTACTTTTGAGCGTTTGGATGTTGGTAGGCGTAGGTTTCGATTTCTTTGTGGTTTCGAGGATAGCAATGTGTGGTTTCGAGAAGTCGTGAGCCTCCAAGACTTTTCTCATTCTCTCTAGGGTCGCGCCCATGATTCAGAAGATACTTGATCTCTCGGCTCAGTCAGACTTTGTTTCCTCTCTAGGGTCGAGGCCCATTCAGAGGCTTATAGTATTAGACCTGATCGAGTCTACCACTCTCTAGAGACGGGAGCTCATTCAGAGCAGGGTGCTGGTCGCTTCTTTTTCCGATAGCTATGGCTACCGTACTAAGTTTGATAATTACTTTAGGATTTAGATGTTGTTCAGGACTTCGTTGATCAATATTTTAAGAGACTTCCTCCTCAGACTCGAGAGAAATGCAAGCTATGGCCAGAAGCATGCATTCACTTTCTACCATGTCAAGCATGGCTTGCCCACTTCTCTCGAAAATAGAGAGAGAAATGTGGTTGAACAGGCATCGACGCGTTCGTTGTTTCATAAAGAGCCTCGCCGGCGCACAAGCGATGAACTGAACTCATTCCTTTGCCAATCTTGGTCATCTCTAATACATGCTCGGCTGCTACTGGCCTTGAGCCGCAAGCGATCATGCACCATCGAATCGGCTGGCTTTTCAATCTGCAGGGGAAGCCGCCACCTGCTCACCCCTACTCGAAAGACTTTGCCTTCGTCCCTAGAGACAATTTATCTTTGCTCTGTTAGCAAAAGAACAGGCGCTTCCACTTATGGAAAAGTGTATGAGAAGGATTTATTCTAAAGATGGGGTGTCCCTTCCCCTTCGTTTGTCGTTTCTTTGTATGTTTGATTTTGGTAGGCTTCGGAGTAGATAGTCTACAGTTTCGATTTCTATCATTGTTATTGAAGTGTATAGAGATAGTAGCTTTAACAGCATTTTGTCTATCTGTCTCTGGCCAGAGTAGTCTCTATGAAGACTTCGAAGCTCGATGGCGACCAAAGGTTTTCTACCCCCGTTTAGCAATTATTCGATCGCACCGCAAAATCGTCAGCCTCAAGTCACAAATAAATGACTCAAAAAGATCAAATTTCAATCGATAAAATCAATTCCTTAACGCAGGAAGCGAAAGACGAGAGCGATTTGAACAACAGAAGGGAACCTCTCTTTTCTTCCAAGTTCTCCGTGCGAGCTCATCGATCAGCGAGCGCTCGCTGAAGGTTTCTACCCTTTCACTAAAAATTGGGTAGAGCGAAGCTGTTAGAAACGATCCAAATATTTCTGTAACGCAAATTTGAATAAAAACAATACTGATACAACAACAGAAGACGGGGCAGCTGCAAATTCTTTGATCCCTCAAGATAATGATCTAGTCTCGTATCTCTTTTCATCAGCAATGAGGCTCCTCCTCCCTTTGATCTCAAATCAGTCTTTTTGTGGAGATAGAGTCCTATTTGAGATTCTGTACTTCTCCTCATGAAATCATCTACTTGGGGAAATTCTCAACCAAATACATCTTCGAGAAGTTATGAATCTCAATTCAGAAGCGCCTTTCTTCCTTCATCGCCTTACACAACTGATTCAGGGGACAGTTCAACCTGCCAGATGCTCCCTTAATAGGCGACGACTCATTTCAAGAAGTTGTGAGCTCCTTGAGCTCTTGATTCCAAACTCCTCCGACTACACCGAGTTGGAAGCTTTGGTATAGTCGGCGACCTTCGGGTGCAGCGACTGCTCTCTTTACCTCGATGAATTTAGGGATTATTGAATAATCCAGGGAAGCAAACTCTGTAAAGCCTTGAGCTATAAGAGCAGAGTGCTTGGAGAGTTGAAGATCGACTTGGAATAGGCTGCTTGTGATTGGTCGGAGGGCAAGCTTGTGAGAATGAGCTTTCCTATGAGAAGAGGCTTTCTTTCCCTTTTCTTCCTCTTTCCACCAACATTCAAGATCTATCCATTTCTTGAACTTTCATCAGGAAAAATCGCATTCAAAATCAACTCAAAAGTCAACTCTAGAAGACAGTCGTAGGCTTCTCGTTGTCGCAGATCTTGCCTACTATCTCCTTGTCCTACCCTTTCTGCTGCAGCCTTCCTTGAATCAATAAGCAAGCATGTTGGCAGCCAGAAGACAAGCAACTCAAACCTTGAATTGCACTTCAAGATTGACTTCAACTTCAACTCGAAGCTTGTCTACAATCAGCAACCAATTCAAATCCAACAACAACAACACTTCCACTTCGGCTACTCGTTCCAATCTACCCCGCACCTCTTCTTTGATTCCATCTTCAATCCGATCCATCCATTCAACTTCGATCAAATCACAAGCATCAGAAGCCGATCCTTCCTCAGAAGCAGCAGAAGAAGCCTTCGATCTAAACACTGTAGAGAGAGTCACTGATGAGGCTGATGTCATCATCGTAGGGGCCGGTCCTGCTGGTCTCAGTGCTGCAATCAAGATCAAACAGTTGGCTGAAGAAAAGGGAGAGGAAATTAGAGTAGTCGTGTTGGAGAAAGGTGGAGAGGTTGGTGAGTAATCGAGTGGGGAGAAGAAGCAAGGGGTAGGACAAGATCGATACCTCAATCCCAGTGACAAAGAGAGCTCTTTTGACATCACGATATTGATAAATATCAGATGAAGCTGACGACTCAAAGCTCGTATAGAGCTACTCCTCTAATTGTCGATCTTGAGCTCAGTTCTACCCAAGGTCTCCTTTACTAATCTTCTAAATCTCTCTTCTTCTCTTGCTTTCCACCTCAGGAAATCACATTCTCTCTGGAGCAGTCATCCAAACTAACGCTCTAGATGAACTATTGCCAGATTGGAAAGAAATGGGAGCTCCATTGAATCAAGAAGCAACCGAGGACAAGATGAGATTTTTGACCTCTACTTCATCCTTCCCAATGCCACACCCACCTCAAATGTCAAACAAAGGAAACTACATTGTCTCTCTTTCAAGGGTCACCTCATGGTTAGGAGAACAAGCAGAAGCTTTAGGAGTAGAAATCTATGCAGGATTCGCAGGAGCAGATCTAGTTTGGAATGAAGCCAAAGATGGAATCAAAGGAATCAGAACCAACGAAATCGGTCTAGACAAGAATTATCAACCAAAGGATTCTTTTGAACCAGGAATGGAATTCCATGCTCCAATCACTTTATTCGCAGAAGGTGCTCATGGAAGTTTATCCACTAGAATCATTAGAGAGATGAAATTGAGAGAAGCAGTAGGTGCCGAACCTCAAACTTATGGTTTGGGAATCAAGGAAGTTTGGAAAGTAAAGGAAGAAAAACATCAAGCTGGTCTAGTAACTCATACTTTAGGTTGGCCTTTGGATTTCAAGACTTATGGTGGATCTTGGTGCTACCACATGGAAGACAACATGGTCTCGATCGGTTTGGTAGTCGGATTGGATTATGAGAATCCTTATCTATCTCCATTTAGAGAATTCCAAAGAATGAAACATCATCCAGTTTTCAAAGATTTATTGGAAGGTGGAGAATGTTTAGCTTATGGTGCTAGAACTTTAAACGAAGGAGGTTATCAATCTATTCCAAAAGTTCACTTCAAAGGTGGAGCTCTAATCGGTTGTTCAGCTGGTTTCTTGAATGTACCAAAGATCAAAGGAACTCATAATGCTATGAAATCTGGTATGTTGGCTGCTGAATCTGTAGTCGATCTATTGGTAGCTAGATCTGAAGAAGCCAAAGAAGAAGGAAATAAAGCCAAGGATGAAAACCTTTTGGATATCAAGGAATACAAGAATAAATTGGATAATAGTTGGGTCATGAAGGAATTGAAAGAGGTTAGAAATTTGAGACCTTCTTTCCATAATCCAATGGGACTTTATGGTGGAATCGTTTATTCTGGAATCGATTCTTTGATTTTGAAAGGTAGAACTCCTTGGACTTTCCATCATGTTGGAGAAGATTACGCTCAATCTAAACAAGCTTCTGAATGTCAAAAGATTGATTATCCAAAACCTGATGGGAAGATATCTTTTGATATCTTGACTTCGGTCTCGAGAACTGGAACCAATCACGCTGAAAATCAACCTGTACATCTAGTCGTCAAGGAAGGTAAATTCAAGGAACATGTCGAGAACAATTGGGGTAAATTTGAAGGCAAGTTGAATAGAGCCTGTCCTGCTGGGGTCTACGAATACGTCGATGCAGAAGAGGCAGGTGGAAAAGAAGACGCTTTGGGTAAGAAATTGGTCATCAACAGTCAGAATTGCATCCATTGTTACACCTGTTCGATTGTCACACCTGATCAGAGCATTAGATGGGCTGTGCCGGAGGGGGGCCAGGGCCCAGCTTACGATTGTACGTAACGTCTTTTGAGTAATAGAGAGAGTTCGGAGAGGCGGGAAGGAGTGGGAGTGGCGAATGGAGTTCGTTCGGATCTTTGCCTTATCGCTTCTCGCTCTGTACGTATCTTTAGTCTTCCTTTTCTTACATAATGCTATGTATAGCAATCAAATATCGCATATTAGAAAGAACACAGAGATTGGAAAGTGGGAGAGAATGCCTCTCCAGTCGCCACGTCGACAGGCTGCTCACCCTCTCGATCACATCCTTCTCGCAACTCTCAATCTTCCCATTCCGTCCTTTACTGAAATCCTACTTAATCGGTATTCCTTGAACTTTACGGGGAAAAAAGCAGAAGAGGAACTTAATTACGTAGCAGAAGGGCAGCAATGCAAAGACCTAAGCGTGCTCTTCCACTCGACTCATCCTGACGTCTCCGAACTCTCTCTACTCGTCGAAAGAAGTCTTTCTCGATCTTACGTTAGATCACACTGTTAGATCAAAACCATATTTGAGAACTCTTTCCAGACGCACAGTGTAAAGACAAAGAAGCGCACACAGAAGGCAAAGACAAAACAGGTTGGGAGTTGAAACAAAGAGTTGGAAGTGAACAGGTGAGAATGACAGAGAGAGAAATACAGCGAATGCAAGAAAGAACAAAATAGAAAAGAGGAAAGGTAAAGAGGAATGAGGAAAGGAAGAAAGGGAAGGAAATGAAAATACAACTTCGCTACTATCTTAGAACTCTTCGTCGTCATCGTCAGTGAAGTCCTCTTCGTCTCTTGACTCCTTGTTACGTTGAGCTAGATCCATCAAAAATTCTCTCTGACTTTCCAAAGCTGAATCAGAGGGAAGTAGAGATCTGATACGATTCCTACGTGACCAATAACCTTGAAGAGTCTTGATGACCAAAGATTCATTTGCATGATTAGACTTGATGTAGTTCCAAGGAACTGGAAGCAGCTGAAGATTGTCTCCTCTATAACCAAGATTTGAATCTAGACGATCTGGAGAGAAGAAGTTTAAAGGGAGAATGATTCCACCAGGAGCCATAATGAAAAGATGACCACCTTCTTCGTAGCAGAAAGCTGCAGCGACAGCTTTGACAGCCCAACTTCTGAAAGCTCTCTTGTCTCCACCGAAAGGTTCACCAAGTCTAGCTTCTCTATGGCGCATTGCCGTCCAACGTGAGTCTACCCATTCGTCCAATTCTTGATGGGAAGAGACGAATTGAATTCCATCGCTTGGAGAATCGGAATCGAAAAGGCTGGAGAAGCGTTCGTCTTCTCGGAGCTCTGAGACTGGAGCAAGTAGAGTGTCATCTTCTTCGCTGGTAGAGATACAAAATCTTGCGAAATAGTTGATGAGTCTCCTAGCGAAATCTAAGAAGAAAGTCCACTTGATTATATTGCAACTCTTGCAGCATAAGACGAGATTCTTTCTAATGTAACCTCCTCCTGGGAGAATCTGATCGAGTGATGCAAGAGTGCTGCAGTCGATCGAGCTCTTCTCGAAGCCAACTCGAATCCCACAGTAGTGACACTTGTCAGAGGCTTTCATCAATGCCTGAAATGGTTTGGAAAGCATAAATGGGAAAAGACTGTCAGTTTTCTGATTACGAGCTTCTCATCGAAAGAATATGTAACTCACCTCCATGTTGTCCTCAACTACCAACCTCTCGATCTTGGCATCGAGATCACCTTTCACTTTCGGAGCATATTCGCCAAGCTGCTCACGACTTCTCTTCCAGACTCGATGAACAGAAGCTCTCTTATTGAAGGCAGCTGGTTGGACGTGGAAGCCTCCACAGTAAAGTTGACCTGCAAGAGCTCTCCTGTTGCAACGAGGATTGAAACAGATTCCATTCTCTTCTCGACGACTTGTTCTCCTTTCTTGACCTTGAGCAGTCTTGTTAGCTTCGGATTCTAGAATGGGATCGATCAGATCGTCAAGATAATCGTCGACCTCTCCCAGAAGACGTAAATTAGTAGCCATCCTGATTCTTGAATCTTTCAGAGCTAATCTCTCAGCCATCTCAAGAAACTCTTCGTAAGTGAGATCAGGATTGTCTTCAGCCACGTTCTTCTTCTTCTTCCTCTTCTTCGAAGCTGGTGCTGTTGTTGGCTTTGAAGGCGAAGGAGGACGTTTCGTCGAGGTGGTGGTGGATTCCTTCTGAGGTTTCTTGTTGTTTGAGGTCGACTTTGAGTTGGAAGGAAGTGTTTTCGTAGGAGGTTTACCTTTTGGAGGATTCTTTGGAGGATTGCCACCTGGACGTCTAGCCGCTCCCACCCTCATCTCTACCCCACCCTCGACTTCAACCACGAATTCTCCTAGTGATTCCAAGAGATCAGTCTTGTTCGTGGTAGGATCCGAGTCGAGATCCATTGGAAGCTCCTTTCCATCTGCTTCGTCCTCTAATGAACGAGACTTCGAAGATGGATTCGACTTATCCGGTTTCGATTTCTTCGACTTCGATTTCGAATTCGTTCCTTTCGAGGCCATCACTTGATCTTCGTCTGAAGAAGAATCCGAGACTCCACGTTTCCTAGTAGCTGAATCAGGTTGAAGTGGATTCGAGGTTGAAGTGGTCTGCTTAGGTTTGGCAGATTTGAGATTTGATGTTTGAGAAGGTTCTTGCATCTCTACATCATCCTTCTTTTGACTTTCGAGAATCTTTGATTGAACTTGAGCATTCATTCCTGAACCACTCTTGGCAAGATTTTGAAGTTGACGAATGTAAGCTTGAAGTTCTGGTGAAGTTTTTTGAATCTCGTTTTGAAGTTTGGATGAAATCGCAGGTAAGACATCAGAGGATGAAAGTGGAATCTCGTCTTGAGGTTTCGAAGATTGACGAGGTGGAATTCTCGAATCTGGAGAGGACACTTCTTCCTGAGATCTTGAAGAAGGTGCAGATGCCTTTTTGTTGAATGTTGGTAGTTTCGTGAACGAAGGCAGATTCTTTTGAGGTTTTGAAGTTTGTTGATCCGAAGGTACTGGTTGACGAGAATTAGAGAGAGGTTGCATGATCGTTGGATCTGATGGGATGGTAGTGCCGATTGGATTTGAAGCTGGTTTTGGACCGAGATTTCTGTAGAGAAACAAGACCGCGTCCCTAAGAGGATCGACTGTGCCGTTTCCCAAGTTCGTTTGATTTCTAACGCTCCCAATACGAATCATCCTGCTATCATCTCTTAATTCCCATAAACCATCGATCTTTCTAGAGCAAACGACATGACCAGCAACAGGTGAGTTGCCGATATGATGAAGAACTCCAACTAACTCCAATATTATCGTCGAACCACCCACTTGAAGCTCCATCATTTCTTCAAATTCCACTTTTCTATGAACCTTTACTTCTTCCCCGTTCCTCATCCTGTTGACACGAACTAATTTTACCGATACGAATTCCCCTACACTTGCAATCACTTCTCTCCTAGTTTTTTTTATCGATCTCCAGGATTCTCTTTCCCTACCGATCTCTTGAGAGCAGTGGAGTACCTAAACGGAGCGATCTCTGCCTCCTCACATCTACCTGTGGCTTCTGCTTGTGAATCCCAGTCTTCACCTATTCCGAAATGTCTAGGTTGACCAGTAGAGTTCTGAGGAAAATTGCAGCAGGATTGGCCTAACTTTGTTCTTCCATTCTGTTCGACACCATCTTGGAGACTGTTCACAGAAGTTGCAAAGATAGTGATGGTCGTTTGTGGAGCAGACGAGATGGAAGTACTAGAAGTGTTGCATTTAGGATGGTGACTCTCGTAATGAAGCTGAACGTTTGATCCGATTTCGACGTCTCCATGAGTTTGAATGAATTCCAGGACACGATTCGTATCCTCTTGCCTTCCTTTCACGAATCTCAGTTCCAAGATAGCTGCTTTCTCTTGATCTGTCAGATCTCGATCTGTAGGATAGGGATAAATACCTTCCGAGAAGGCTGCAAGAGGAAAATGTGGACAGAAGAAGAGATTGGTCAGAGATCATTGGCAGCTCGACGAACGAGAGCTGCCAAGGGCAACTCACCAAAGATAGCTTGAGCAATTTCGTCGACCGAGACTAGCTCTCCAGGAGAAGCAGCTGATAGACGGTCTCTACAATCGACGAGAAGATCGTAGATTTGCAGCCCACGACGAGCATCTGTATTCCGAGTGAACGTTGTGTTGAGGATGAGATAGATGACACCGATCAAGTAGCATTGGTTCATAGAATTATGGAGACCAGAACGCTCGATACGAGAGGAAGGAGCGATGGAAGGAGCAGCGGCTGTCGAGAGATTAGAGACAGGAGGTAGGACGAAGAGCACGAGAGTCGAGATGGAAGAGAAAGTCAGTGTCGTCACGATTCTAGTGAACCACTATTAGTAAGGCGATGAGATGAGAGACGTACCTGGTCATTGCAAATGAAAAAAAAGAGAAGCAGAAGAGAGGATAGCGATGTCGATGAAGAGAGAAGAAGAGGAAGAAAGTTAGTGTGAAAAAAGTCGAACTTCGATCTCGAGAAGACCGAGGGCTGAGCGTTCGGCGATTTTGAACCCACCTCTATCGCCTTTCGATTTCGGAACTCTCTCGACGTCTTGAGGTTCAGAGTGAAAATCTTTCGAAGAAGCTGATTTGGCTTTGGATTTGGATTTGGACTTGGGCTTTGAAGACTTGGACCTTTCCAATTGCTCTTGCCTTTGACGAAGAATGTCTGTGAGATGCAGAGTAGCTCGTCTCGGGAGTGGAATCTGGGAACCTTCATCGATGAGCTCGTCGATACGACCTAGAGCTTGGAAAGACTCGACGCATATCGAAGCCAAACCAAGGAAGAAGAATCGATGAGTAATCGTCGTAGGAGCCGGAACCACACGCAACCTTCCAAGGTAGCTGTTGGCATCGTACCCTCTACCTATCAAGACCATTTCTGTTAAGCGTCTGATTTGACTTTCGCTACAGCTATCAACGATGATACTTGCAGGAGTCAAGACGTTGGAGAAGCTCTGGGACCAGTCGACCAATCGAGGAATGAGAGCCATCGTTTCCTGACGACGTTGTAGACGAGAATGATCCGTGTCTGCCTTGGTACTTGGTAGTTCTGGTAAATAGAGTCTAGTACCGAGAGGTCTCTCTGGAGTTGCAATTCTGAGACCTTGTCCAATGTTTGGAAACCCTTTCTGACGAACGAACTCCTTTCTGAGCTGGGCTAGAACGGTCTTGCGTTTGAGACCTGCGACGTCAGCAATTCCTACCAAATGGTTGGAGATCTGTTGCAGATGTTGTAAATCGTAGATATTCTGAATCTGTTGGTGTTCGGAAGTAGTAGAAGAAGAGATGGAGACGGAGATGTAGTCACAGGAGGTGGCAAAAATGCAAAAGAAAGAAGATTGAAAGAAAGCAACGTTAGTCTTCTTGCTAGTCGAATTTGGAATGTGTTCGGACCAAAATTTTCAATGATCCTACTTACGTGTTCGATAAAGTCATCAGCTTCGTCGACATCGTATCTATCGCGAGCGTTGTCCCAAAGCGCATGAAGGCCAGAGACGCAGATTCCGATGGCCACTTCTCCGTACTCTTTCTTTGGATAGCTCTTCACAGCAGTCGTAAGGAAATAACCTTTGTTTCTCATAAAGATCCAAGGCCAACCTGGAAAGAGATAGAAAAGAAAGTAAAGGTTGAGACTCAGATGAACATCTCGCACGCAACCGAAACTGAGAAACGACAGAGTGTATGCCCTCGAGATGCTTACCTTCTAATGTTTTGAAAGGAGGTTCATGATTGAGCCATCTATTCAAAGCTGCTTCAGCAAATTTTGGATCACAGGCTCGAAATTTTGGATGTTTTTGAATGATTGGGAACTCTCCTTCTCCCCTTCCAAAAGAATCTAACAAACCGAAGAATCCTGAAAGCAAGTCGGCCTCAGAACAGTCAGGAGCGATCCTTCTGGTTGACCTGACTCCGTATTCCAATGTCATTCGAGTGTAGAAGATCTTGTTCTGCAGTAGAGGAAAGGTGAGAAAGGAAGAGACAGCAGGCAAAGTAGAGTTGAGTTGAGTTGAGTGGGGTGAATCTGAACGACGGACTACACTCTCAAATCGACTGGAAAGATCTGCGTGATAACAAATCACTTTTACCTTTGACCTTTATTTCAATTTGGACAGAGTAGACTCACCAGCTCCCAGAATTGCCTTCGCTGAAGAGTCTTGACTTCGTTGGAGAAACACCAGTAATTGATCCACTTCAATCGACAGGCATCGAGAAATTGACGTTTGTCAAAGTCGTTGTCTCCAGGAGGTAATGTGAGTGAGAAGAAAGGGACTCCTGAGAAAAGAAGTGATAACGAGGAGGGGATCAGGATTTGTCAGAAAATGGGAGTGCTAAGATGGGTGGAAAGTGGATCGAATCGAAGCTCACTGTAAACTTTGCCCTGGACGGTGTGTTGCATGGGAACCATAGGTATTCTATTTTTCCATCTTCGAAAGTTCTCGACGAGAAGTTCCTGCTGATTCGAGTGAGGTTTAAACGTATCATAAGTTGTTGAATATCCCATGGTGTGAATCGGTGCTCGACTTCTTGATGAGTTGCAGGTTGAGTGAGGATTCGTGCTTCAGAAGTCTAAGTAAGAGTTTTCAAGATGAAGATATCGTAAGATTGAGAGAATGGATGGATGGAAAAGAGGAATGAGTGTCGAAGTTGTTGGTTGAGGATAAGAAAATTTCAACCTGCAGCTTATCAAATCTCAATGCTCTCTCTCCTTCAGGCCGTCCTTCTTTGCGCGAAATGCGAGTCAAAGATTTAGGAACAACCTCTCAAAATCGTTGAAAAGCGCATACATCTCTCGACTCTCGAGAGAATCGACTTTTTTGATGTACCAGTCGAACAACCTGTGCGTCTTCGACAGTCAGCAGTCGAGCTGTGATGCGACTGCAGCAATTATATTTCCGCTTTCTCAATCTTCTAATTCGAGCTCTTTTGAAGAAAAGACCTTTTGGTATCGTAGTATCATGCTTCTACCCTTAGGAAATCGTTTCAAAAGGCACGAGATCTCGATATACGAGCTGCAAACTTCGATTGACGAAGGATCGAGCTTCTATGAAGTGAGATTGGAAGTCAAGACCGGAGAAAAGAGGATCAAAGGACCAAATTAAATATTTTGAGATGAGTAAAATGGAAAAGTCTTATTTGCAAGAGGTTCTCATACGTGAAAAGGGATCAGTCGGCTTGTAAAAAGTGGAATCCAAAGCGGAGCTAACGGAATGAAATCCCACTCATATGAAAGACACAACGATATGCGAAAAGTGAGGAAAGAATGAGTTTTAGTACCAACAAAAGAAGGATCGATAGAATAACGAGAAGGCTTACGAAGACTACGACCAAACGATGACTGCTCTGGCTGAGCTCCTGTAACAACATCTATCCTCTTCGAAACTTGGTCCTTGTTGCTCTGTCTAGCACTTTTTTGTTGAACTTTTTCTTTGTTTCTCTGGGTTAGCTTTCTCTCTCCTGTGATGTTGTCTTGATCCTCCCTGGATCGCTTGGAGTGTTCGTGAGTTGTTCGCAATCAATGCGAACACTCCTATCAACTGAGGAGGCTCAAAGAGATCCCACTTAACGAGAGAGCTTTTTGATTATCGAGAGAAGGAGAATTGGGAGAAGTGGGGAGGAGTGAACGGAATCTGTTTGGACCTTGTCGCTTCCCTTCCTTGTACGTATCTCTCCCTTTGCTTTCTTTCTAGGATTTCAATAGCATTGATCAGCTTAGACTTGCAAAAACGGGACAGAAAGATTGGAGAGCGCGAGAGCGAGGTCGAGTTCGAGAGAGTCAGCATCGTGTCGACGTGTTGACCGGAGAGTCTTTGCACGATACAATCACTCCGACCAGCTGAGATTGCAGAGAGAATTTGGAAAGAAAAAAAAGAAGAAAGAGAGAGTGGATCGAATCGAATCGAAAGAGGACTTAGAAGATGAAAGGAGACAACAAGAAACGGTTTACAGAAATGAAAGTGGTTCAGAGATGAAAACCCTTGCTGCTCAATTTGACCTTGCTCGTTGTCTATCTGAGTTATAGAATCGATTGTATCGAACAGAATTCGATCTTTTCGAATCGTTTTTTTGCGACTTGAGGCTGGCGATTTTGCGGTGCGGTTGAATAATTGCTAAAAAGGGGGTAGAAAACCTTTGGTCGCCATCGAGCGTCGAAGTCTTCATATAGAGGACTCTGGCCAGAGACAAAGAGACAAAAGGCTTTAACACTCGAAAAGGTTTCAGTTACTGTTGTTATAAACTATATTCATGATAATCGAAACCGAAACTGTAGACTATCTACTCCGATGCCTACCAACATCAAACGCTCAAAGACCACGAAAACCAAAGGGGAAGGAAAACCCCATCCGTAAAATAAACCTTCTCACATACTTTTTATAAGTGGAAACGCCCGCTCTTCTCTTGATTGAGTGGAGATAAAGGCAAAGTCTTTCGAGTAGGGTGATAAGCAAGAGGCGGCTTTCCCTTACTGATTGAAAAGCCATCGGTTCTCTGTACATGATTCGGACTTTATTACTTAGGCAGAGGACTGTCCGACAGTGTGCAGGTTCCAGCTGGAATGGCAAAGGTATGAGTTCGGTTCATCGTTTGAAGCCCCCACCCTAGCTACTAAGGGCAGGTTGCTGGGTGAGATGTCCTGTTCAACAACATTCTCGAAGAGAGAGTGGAAGAGCCATGCATTCATGGTAGAAAGGGCTAAAAGAAAGCGACTGCCTGACCGCCGACTCCCCTCAAAGTGACGAGAAAATCCGACAAAAAATCACAAAAAGAGAAAAACAGTAGAGAGGTCAGACCAAAAGAAACTCGAAAGAGAACAACGACGACATCACAAAACAGAAAAGAAATCGAAGACTTAAAAGGGATGCGAACAAAAAATATCCGTTTCGTCTACTATTGACTTAACTGCTCTTGGCTTGACAAGCCTAGAGCGATTTTACTTTCCCGACAGAGAACTCAGGGAGAGTGCCACCTCTGCGACAACTTTCTGACGACTTTCTATGAAGGTCTCTGCCCAGGCTGAAGAAGTCGCCGATTCGAAAGAACTCGAGGAAGTAGCTTCTTAACTATTCTTGGCGAGTGAAGAAGCGTCACCAAGAATGTATCACTCTTCTTGAGTGGCGAGCGGAGCTGAGAATTCTCATATTCAATGTTTGTGGCGAGTCAAATGAGAGAGTGGATTGATTAAAGAGAATCGAACAAAATCGGTCAAGCTGAAAGAAAGTATTATTCAAGCTAAAAGAGATTACTTTTGCAACTATATTCATCAAACAAACAAGTATTCAAACAAATTCCACCTCGATTCCCTCACTTTTCGCCATTGCCAACAACTCCTGCCGCTCGCTGTGAAATCTAGATCTGTCCAAACCGTTCTTTTCGGGGTCACCTTCGTTGATGGAGGTGGGATGTGCGGGACTTCGAATGGATTTCAAACTTTCCTCGAGCAGTCCTGATCCTACGGCCTTGGTGATTGCCTCCTCCCAGTAAGTACCTCCACTCGAATAATTTGCTGCAATCTCCAAAGATTGGATACCTGCCCCCTTCGGTGGTGTTGCGGATGCTTGATCGGCCTCGAAATAACCAGATGCCAAAGAGAGTAAACCGGGGCCATCAAGCCTTAAATGGTTTAAGTTTCTCATCCTTTCCACAATAGAGTAAAATCTATCGGCTTCAATGTCTCTCTCTCTCGAGTCCAAATTTTCATAATCTTGTCCTTCCACTGACAAAGACTTCAAAGTGGAAGAACAGTTATTTAACCCTTGGAGACAATCTAGAGTTGGAAGTTGCTCTATACTTGCTCTTCGAGCAGGAGCACTTGGAGCCTGATCAAGAAGGATCGGATCTTCATAGAAGATCAGACTGAGGTTTTCTAAGGCGTTGAAGATGGATAGAAATGTCTTGAAAGTTAGATCGAAATTGAATGGCAAACTTGTACCTTCCCTCAAAATTTGATGGACTTTCAGAGAGAGGTTCTTGACGTTTGAGACTGCTTTCCTTGATTTGATCAAAGGTGCTAGATGAGTGTTGATCACCTTCGCATCTTCATGAGTCAACTCGATATCCATTGAGATAGATTGAAGCGATGGTAAGAAGATCATCAAAGCCAAAGCTTGTCTACCCGTTCTGAATTCTGTGAAGAGATCTTCATCTTTACCTCCCAATCCATATCTCACCGTCTTGATGCTGATCAAAGTCTCTGAGAAAATTGGACGGAGAGTGTCTTGGAGTTTAAAAGAAAAGTAAATTCCTGCATTGAAGGTCAATTTTTTGAGATTTGAACACTGTTCTATTATCAACGATCTTGCATCTCCAAGTGCGTTGATCAATGGATGAGCTTTCGTCTTTCCAGTCATGACTGATCTAGAATGTTCTATTGATTTGAGCTCTTCGACTAGATCTTCTGCATCAAGAAGCTCGCCCTCCCCTCTGATAATGAAGTTCAGACTGCGAATCTTGGATCCTAACTCAGGGTGATTGAGAAGAAACCGAAGAAAAGAAGGAAGCTGGTAGGTCCAGAGATTCACGTTTCGAATTGCAATTGGAGTCCAGATAGAGTTGAATTTGCGAGATACTAGCAATAGAGATCGGAGAGTTGCCTTGCCAGTTCTAGAAGCAGAGAGAAAGTGGGAAGATAGAACGAAGAGATGAGAAGTCGTCCAAGCCTCGAACTGCGAACAAGTTGTTGTTTGATATTCTTATCCACTCACTTGATACCATCCTTATCATGCTGAGGTTCTCTGATGCCAAAGTGATGACTGTTCTCTCCTCCAGTCGTTGCTTGGATCCAATCGATGATCCTTTGTCCAATGTCAAAGAAGACGTCTTGATCTAAATCGTCTAGCCCTCTGAACTTCTCGTTCTTTGGATTTCCTATTCTTGATGGTTCCGAGTTACTTGGAGAATTCATAGTGGGGGATTGTGTATGTGAAAGGAATAGAACGATTTACATTCTGGTTGGAAAAAGGGGAAAAATTCGACTTTTGGATCTTGACTTTCTACCACAACCATCCTTCAGAACTTTCTTTCAACTTCGATTTATTCTTCAAATTGCAAGCTGTTTCAATCCTCAAGATCCAAACATTGAAAGAAAAGACCAAGATCGAGCATCATCCACGCAATCTTCAAGCAGCTTAGGAATCTTCTCTTCGCAAACCACTCAATCCCTTCACGATGGAAAGACTCTCTTCACATCTTCTTCTCTCCATCTTCAAGTGGTTGAACTCGTTGGGGATTGTTGGAATCAGGCCAGTCTGTAAGAATTGGCTGGAAATCACAGAGGAGAATAGAAGTCTTTGGAGAAGACCGATTCTACCAGCAACAGGATCGCCAGGATGGCCTGCCTCAGCGCTGGAGCTGTTTGATCGCAAAAGTCAAAGCGGTTTGACAGAAGTATCAATTTCGTCTCTAAAGGCAGAATCAAAGGAGGACGACCTTTTGGTGCAGCTTCTAGAAAAGTCAAAGCATTCCCTTCGTTTTCTTTCTACTCAAGTCCTCGACAATTCTAAGCACTTCTTCAATCTAGAGTCACCTATTCCTGATCTTTCGTGGAAATTGCCTCATTTAGTGGAATTCAAAGTCTTTCGTTCTCAGCAGGAACCTGAACCAAGGATTCTTCTCAGATGGAATGAGTTCGAGGGCAGCAACGGACTTGGATCTGTTCAAAATTTGTCGAACCTCAAGGTTTTGAGGGGTTACAACTTTCCAAATTTATTCAAGTCTCATCCATATCTACTCAACAATATCTCGTCTTTGTGCGTTTTCTATCTTTTTGAATCCTCTGAATGGAGAAAAATCTTGGAAGTTCCATCGAAAACGCTAAAACATCTTTTCATGAAGACGCCGTCAGATTCAGACAGTAATCAACTCTCGACACTTCATTTTCCAAGACTCAAAGTACTCCAGACGTGGTCCAATCGATTTTTAATACTTCCTACCTGGTTAGATGTTCCCACCACGTCAATTCTCATTAGCGAGCTCGGATTCCCTCTCTATCTACCTTCTATATCAATTCTTTGCATACCCGATCTCAGAGGCATTCAAGGGTTAAAAAGCAGATGTCCTTTGTTGGTAGAATTGGAAGTCGGAAGGAAGGATCTTGAGAATTCTGCTGACACATATCCTGAATTGGTTAATGAGCTCATCTTGGTCTTGAAGGAGAGAAAGCAGCAATCAGAAGATGGATTCGAGGTGGATGGAGTCCAGATGACATCACTGAAGCGACTAGTCATCCCTTTCAATCAATTCGCAGCTCAAAAGCTCGAAGAACTCAGGGATTCAGTTGAAGAACTGGTCGATCTAGATTCAGTTTCGCCTTTCATCGAGATGGAAGTTTGAGGTCGTGTGGGCCTCTCGTCTTCGCAATCAGTGAGTATGATCGACTCGCTCGAGCAAGAGGATCTCTTCATTCCGCGCCGTGATCAAAATGCTGGAGAAGAGGAGAAGAGAATCGCCTTTTTCGATGACGTTCATTACTTCACTCTGATCCAAGACGTCGTCTCTGATCTTTCTCCTTTGTTTCTCCTCATCTTCTCTCTCCCATCAAGGCCACACAATGTCCGAAGAGGCAAGAACAAAGTCATCTCCCATCTTTGCAGTTCCCTACAAAAGATTCAAATCACATCACGACCTCAAAAATCAAACGAGTCAGTGTTTCACTTTTTCAACTTCTTCATGTAGTAATGTCAAATTTTCGCTTCACTTTTCCTTTTCAATTCTCAACATTGAATCAATCACATAGACCAAAATCATGAAAGAACCGATCTACTTTTGGCAGGCTCTAGAATCGACGATCACTGTTGCTTTTCAAGTTTTCTGTTCATTCGTGAGCGTTAAGACTCTTACGACGAGCGGTCGACTCTAGCTAGCAGACGTTGACAAAAGGTGTTGATATCTTGAGAATATCTTCGTATTTTCGTGATAAGAACTATACAGATATCGATTCGAAAATTTCACTCTATCTCTTTCTTGACGCAAGCTCTAGCCCTTCTTTTCTTGTCTTCTGGTCTCGAGCTCTCCCTCCCTCTGATTGAAAGATACCTTCTCTCTTCTTGAATGTGAAAGAGAACAGCGGAAAGATAGAAGCTCGATCAAAGTTCCGGGTACTTTCCTTCATCCTTACGAGCTTTGGTCATGGCTAATCGAATTGGAAAGGAGTTGAAAAAAGAACGATGAAGATGATTCAGTAATTGAGCAATCCTGCTGATTCGGACAAGCTTCAGATCTACTCATGTGAAGGTTAAGATTCAAACAAAGGCTCAACTTTGAAACTCACCAGCAATGATAGCACTTCCGACTCCACTTCCATCTTCAGCCTGATGAGTGACGATTCCTTTACCTTTTTCACCAAAGATATCTTCTAAAGCCTTATGAAGTCTTTCAGGGAATTTGGGATATTTAGAATATAAACTACCATCAGCACCAACTCCACAACCTTTTTCCAAATAACCCATCTTAGTAACCAAAGCAGCGATACCACAACTAGACAATCTAGCAGCTCTAGTACCAATGAGAACAGCCAAATCTTTAAAGAATTTCCTTTCTTCAATAGTAGTATCCAAACCAAAGAAATGAGTGAATAAACCAGTAACAGTCAATAATTCATCAGTTGGATCAGCTTCAATCAAAGAAAGGAAAGCAGTGTCGAAAACATAAGGCTTTTCAATCTTGTAAGTGTTTTGTCCTAAGAATAATGATCCTTCATCTACCATTTCACACATTACTAGACGGAATTGTTCTCCAAGATATAAACCTGCGATCATTTTCTCATAGGATTGTTCGTGTGGTTTGTTGGAACGTAAATCAATGTCTTCGTCGTATTTGGTACGAACGTCGGCTAAATGTTCGTGCGTGAAAGAATCGAAGGCTCCGTATCTGGGAAATAAAGTCGAAGTAAAAGAGAGAAGATGAAAAATTGGTCAGATCCAAGAAATGCAGTCGACTGTCGGCTCGAGAGTAGACTCTGAAGGACCCAATCCGACAAGGTTCTTTTCTCAAAAGGGACTTGAGTGGTTCAGATATAGAAGCTCGAATGCTTCCCCTTTCTTTCTATATCCACTCACTCGCAATTGATAGCCATATCTTCCTTTCCATCGATTCCCAAACCTTTAATCTTTGGGATGTTCTCTACATGTTCCATATAAGCAGCATTACAACCAGTTCCAAAGATACAAGCTATCCTAGTATCATTCTTGACGTAATTCGAAGCGATCAGAGTTCCAGTAGTGTCATTGATCAAAGAAGTCATCTTGATTGGAACATTATGAGTTTCCAAGGATTTCCTAAACATCGCTGCACAATCTTTACCTTCAGTGTTTGGGTTTCCGAAACCTTTGGTCCAACGAACTAGACGACCGTGATCGATCTTTTCTTGTCTGTGGAACGTAGATGAGAAGAGGGAGAAGGAGAGAAAGAAGGGAAGGTTTAAAAGAGAAAAGTGTGGGGAGTGGGACAAATGATGGACTCTCTTTCGAATCTTGGTCCTCGAGCGAATGTTGAGCATGCGCTCGAGGATGGTCTATCCATAATATACTTGAGTTTTCCTCCTTTGCTCTACTTCTCTTCTTGGAAAAGCTCCTCCCAAACAGATCAAATAAGAGAGCTCCACAAGCACCTTCAATCTCTACAACCTCTCCCATTCTCCACCTCTCATCTCTCCTTCCCTCTTCATTGTCTACTCACTCCATAGGATAACTAAAAGTGAAACCCAAAGCAATTTCCTCTTCCAAAATGACATCGTCACCAGAGCCATCACCGAAATGATCCTTGATGAAAGTATCCAAACAACTAGCGCAGAAATCAAACAATTCCTGTCCTTCGCATTGTTTCTGTTCATCAGTCAATCTGAATTTGGATTGAGTCACTTCGAATTCTCCTTTACCTTTTAATTGGACGTGACAGACTCTTAAGTTAGTTCCACCTAGATCTAAAGCTAGGTAGGAACCTACTTCATCTCCTGTTGGCCAACCAAAGACGAAGGCGGGTAACATTGGCTATGAAGAGGAATAAGATAGACGAGAGTTGGGAGAAGACAGAAAATAAAGAAGAGGGAGTTTGGTGAGGATCTTTAAAGTTTTTCGAGATTCGTTTTTGGGGGAGATGGCTTCTCTCTTCTGTTTGAATTTCCCAGAATCTCTTGCTCTACTCTCGGTCCTTTTCTTTCTCTTATCGCAATCAACTCACGACAGTCTGACCTTCCTTCTCCAGACCCTTTTCCAAGGTCTCTACGAATCTGTCCACGATGGTTCTCAGACGTTCTGGAGAAATTGTGAATAGTTTGGTGTACTTTTCCATGTGTTCCTTGAGGTCCTCCTCGTGTAGATGAGGAGCAGGTTCGTGCTTGTGGGAAGAAGTGTGCCATGATGCTACCTGGGATGATGGAGAGGATAGAGAGAGATGAGAGAGGTAGAGTTAGAGATGAAGGATGAGAATGTGTGTCGGTCCAAGGCAAAGACTCGAGATGAAACGAATCCTTCTGTAACAGAGTTGGCTGTGATTGATCTATTGATAGAAATGTAATTTGATCTCGGATTGTTAAGAAATGGTAAACTCTGTTGCGAGCAAGTTGCATCTTGAGGCTTCTCTACTCTTCTCTACTCTATTCTACTTCTCCACTCTACTCGATCTAGCCCTCGAGTCGTCTACTGCAGTATGCGATTGGCTGACTGGATATCAGACCAAAGATAGTCTACACGATTGTCTTACTATCTCTTACTCTATTCTCATCTACTCTACTCACATGGCTATCAAGTTTTTCTACACCTGAGCCTCTTCTGTTTCCCTGCAGAGTAGCGCTACTTCTACTTGCTCTTCTACCTCCAGAAAAGGAGCCAGAGGTGGATTTGTTCTCCTTGTCAGATGCAACTCCTGTTTGTGATAGAGCTGGCATTGTGAGTGAGTGATTGATTTGAGTGAGTGGTTGATGTTCAAGAAGAAAGTTCTGTTAATCCTCCGTCTCAGTCTGACTTTGCATCTCGCCTTCAACATCATCAACCCCAACTTATCTCTTTTTCTTTTTGCTCGTTTCATTTCTTTCTTTTCAGATCCAGAATAAACGCATAGTCGCATCATCATCCTCCAGGATCTAGATCTCGAAGCCTCACTTCTCCCTCCACTTTCAGCCTTCTATCACTCCGTCTATCCCACAACTCACACTTTGGTCACCTTATCATCAGTGATCATGTCTAACAACGATCCATCTAACTTTTCTTTCCGTCTACAAAAAGGTAAGCCAACCTCGTCCATCTCTCTTCGTGCTCATCTCTCTTCTTATCACTTCCTTCTTTCCCATCTCGTTTCGTTCTTCAGGCATCACCAATTCCTCCAATCCATCTCGAATCATCGAATTAAACTACATTCCATCCAATTCTTCATCTCTAGATTCAAACTCTAGCTCTTCGGGACCTTCCTATCAATTCAAATCCAACGATCTCATTTCAACCTCATCCTCATCCTCAACTTCCGATCCAAAGACTTTGGACGTCGATTCAGTATCCAAATTCGATCTAGCCAAGATGCTTGAGAAGTTGAAGGATCTGCCAATAGAAGATCCAGTTGGTTCAGAGGATATTTATGGTTTGGATACTCAGGTTAGTCTTCATTTCCGTCGAGAGATGAGAGGACACCTCGACTCATCTCTGTTTTTCACAACTTTTCTGACTCTTTTTCTTCTTCCTCTTTATTACTCTAGATTTACTACTTTTCGCCTTCTTTTGAATGGGTAAATGGTGGACCTGGAGGATGTATAGCCTCTGAGGATTCAACTTCCAAGGTTCATCCTACAAAAGAACAAAAGGAAACTTTCAAGCAAATCGTAGAGAAAATCGAGGAAATGTCGAGGAAAGTTTGAAGTTTTGTATTCAGGATGGAATCGGTTCGTTGATGATGTAGTTTAGAGAAGCGAAACGAGAAGGAATGATAAAGAAAGCCGTCTCGCCTTTGGGTTTGAAGAAGTGAGAAAGTAGTGACGATAATTCGAAATCCGTAAGAAGAACAAGTAACAATAGTAGCGACGATGCTGAAAGATTCGACATCGCTAAATAATAAAAGCTAATTGCGTGGTTTTTTTTCGCGATTCTATCTTTGACGACCCCCCCCCCCCCCTTTTTTTTTTCTCTCTCTTTTTCGATGTGACTCTTTTCGAATGGCTTGACCTTGACAGAAGAGAGGAGACAAGTGAAAAGAAACCAAAGGTAAGATTAGAAAAAGTATTGGAAAGGAGGTATAGAATGTCGTTGGGTGAATCGAGGGAAAGAAAGGATTTCGACTCACCTTTGGATTGCGAAAAACTCAAACTTCCATCACGAAGAAAGGGCAAGCCGACTTCAGATCGAGTACTTCTTCCACTAAACCCTTCAGATCTTTGATTTCACGAGCTTTGAGTTCTTTGAAAGGAATGATTAGTCGCTTCAGTGGAATCATCTTGACTCCATCTACTTCGAATCCCTCTTCTGATTGTTGATTTCTTTCCTTCAAGATCAAAATCAGGTCATTAACCAATGCGGGAAACGTTTCAACAAGAGTTCTAAAGCCTCTATTTCCCACTTCCAATTCCACCAATAAAGGACATCTGCTTTTTAACCCTTGAATGCCGCTGAGGTTGGATATGCAAAGGATTGATACCGAAGGTAGATAAAGAGGAAAATCAAGCTCACTAATAATGAGAAGCGACGTGGTAGGAATATCCAACCAGGTAGGAAGAATGAAAGCTTCTGTAGACCACGTCTCGAGGACTCTGAGTCTTGGAAAACGAAGTGTCGAGAGTTGATCACTGTCTGGATCAGATGAAACCCTCGCCGTCAGCATGCGAAGATGTTTGAGCGTTTTCGAAGGCACTTCCAAGATCCTTCTCCATTCAGAGGACCTTCAAAGCTCTGAGCATGCTCAAAGACGTAAGGTTGTTGAGAAGATGTAGATGAGATTCGAATAGAATCGGGAATTCCCAGCCCCACAAAACCTTGAGGCTTGATAAATCTTGGACAGATCCAAGTCGGCTGTTGCTGTCCTCGGACTCATTCCATCTGAGAGAGAGCCTTGGATCAGATCCTCCGTATGTGAGCTTGAATTCTACTAGATGAGGCAACTTCCATGAAAGCCCGTTAATACGCGACTCTGGAGGCAGATTTGTCATGGTAAGAAAACGAAGGGATTCCTTTGATCTTTCTAAACATCCTATCAGAGAGGTTCTCGCCTCTCGTGTCGATCTGCGTCTTAAATGAATTGACACTTCCTTCAGAGTGCTTTGACTTTTGCGATCAAATAACTCTAGTGTTGAAGCTGGCCATCCATTTTCTCTTCTTGGTAGAATCGGTCTTCTCCAAAGACTTCTGGTTTCCTCTGTGATTTCCCACCACTTTCTACAGACTGGTCTGATTTTCACAATCTCGAACGAGTCTAGGAACTTGAAGATTGGGAGCAGGATCGTTGAGGATAGATCGTCCATCTTCGTCTTGCAGAGTTGAGGTAGATTGAGTAGAGAGATGCAAAGATTGAGAGACTGCTTGACTGATGTTCGATCGATCTGATCTTTCAGTATCTGAGCTCTTGAGGACTGCAAGAGCTTGAAGTTGAAGGAAATGACTCGAAGATAGCAGAAGTTCTGATGGATGGTTGTGGTAGAAAGTCAAGATTCAAAAGTCGAAATCTTCCCTCTTTCACTCTCGAATCGCCGAGAGTCGGAATCTTTTTCCGTCTCAAATTTCTTTAATCAGATATAAAAGAAGCTGAATCTTCTGTTGGAGCTTCAGGCTTCGGTTTGAGGAGTGGAGGAAGTTATTGAGCTAAAAATTTGGTGGCCATCGAAGATGAGTGAAGTGATTTCCATCTTCAACAACATCATCAACATCTTTCCTTCTACAAATGCAAACGACAATTTCCACAGCTTCATTAGAAGCCAAGCCACATCCAGCAGACACATCTACTTCTCCAACAAAGCGAAGTGGATCTCCAATGCCTCCCACTGCTTCTCTATCTTCCACTCAACCAACTCCTCCTCCAGAAGTAGAAGCCACTCTAACAAAGCTAACCTCTCACAAAAACGTTATAGGCTGTTTGGTTCTGAGTAGACCGGAAGGTTTGATCATTCGAAGTGGTGGATCTCTATTCGATCCTTCAGGTCCAGGTGCAAGAGAGAGAGCTGAAAGATTGAGAAGGATAGTTAGAATGGTTAGAAATGTAAATGATAGCTTGACTAGAGAGGTCGAAATGGTCGGACAGGGTGAAAAGAAAGATGGTGATGATTCGGAAGACTTCTTTGATGAAAAAGTGAGTGGTTTGGAGAGGAAATATTTGGAGAATTAGAGACGTTGATCGAGTAGAGCATGACAGATGGGAGATAGAGACAAGATAAGGTCAGATCGATGGCTGTATGCCTCATTTAGTTTTCCAAAGTATCTTTCGGAGTTCAGAGTCTTTTGTTTGACATCAGATCAAAACTCGATTGAGCTTCTGGCAGTTTGAAGGCCTCCTAGGTGTCGAGTGGCTTATCAGTTGAGAAATCTAACAGACTGACTTCATCCCACTATCTCTCATTCCGTTTCTTTTCCTTTCTATAAATATTCCAGGATGAACTAGGGTTCGTGAGAATAAGGACGAAAAAGTATGAAATGATGATTTCGCCAAGTGAGTGACTGATTCTAGATCATTGTCGAATTGATGTTCTTTAGATTCCAAAAACAATCTGTTTCGCCTCTGTGTGCTGACTTTGACTCTTCAAAATGATTTCCGTTCTTGCTTCTTTCTTCTCCCCTCGTACTCCAAAGGCGAGAAGTACCTACTTGTAGTTTTGCAGGATCCTTCCATCGCTCCTTGAGATTTCTTCCACCGACGAAATGAATAATGTCTCTTGAATATACCCCAACTCTGTCTTTCGGATGCTCATAAACTACTACAGATCAAGCTTCCAGCGACATTCTGTTCTCTTTTCCCAATGCTTGCCACGAATTCTTTCACTGCTCTCAATCGGTACCATAGCTCTAACTCTTCTTCATCGCACCTCATCGCAATGTACTTCACTCAAATTATTTTGCTCGTGTATTTAAAATCTGCTTCAGCTCTACTGGTCCCGTTACACTGCGTGAGCGGGCGAGGAGGACGATGCTGCGAGAAATAGAGCACAGCGTAAACGTGAGTTTCGATATGGGCTTCCATAGGATTATAAGGGTTAGGGTCGTGTAAGGGTAAGGGTCTAATGATTGACAGGCTTTCGAGTCTCTGGACACCTGTATCCTTTCCCCTATCTCGCAGCTCTCACAGCCAACCAAGCTTCCTCTCTTTCTCTCTTCGATCTATTTGGTTCAGTGAGAGACCTTAAACCTGGAGACGAGAGAATCAGAAGAGAAGTAAGGGACAAACAGATCGACGACTCGCAATCTAGGCCCTCAAGGGCTGGATTGCAAGCTGGCAAAAGGCTCTATCTTCCACCTCCTTTGCTCTACTCTCCATCTTGAATACTCAGATCTTCTAGCTTTACATATAACTAGTCTATTCGATTCAATGGTACCATATCTAATCCTTCTCTTCCCTTCTCTTTCATCTTGACTCAAAGTATTCTTCAATCTCAAATAATCCTRAGAATTCTGGAATATAATGCGAAATCGACAACAAGCAGTGACTAGTGGGTTTGAAAGAGAAGAAAGTCTGTCGAAGRTTTTCTTGAGATGAGGTTTTGAAWTAATGATCATTATTTGGTGGTGGCATAATAATCACGATGATTTGGCCTTGTCCCTTCACTCCTTCAACTGCCTCTTTGATGCTTGTTCCAAAGATGTTCAGATCGAACGGAATACCAAGACCATTCAAGCAATACCAAAAATGGCTCAGACATGTCGCTCGAGAGTAGACAGACTTCTTTTGGTTTACGAACTGAGGATGTGCCTGCAAGGCAGATACTCTCCTGAGGCCACCTGATCCACCTTTTCCCCTTATGTCGCTACTATCACCGTCACCCAAATTCRCTCTCTTTTCTTTTCCAGTCTGTTTCGTTGAAARCAAAAGGACTTTCGACTCGGAGATGAGAGAATCGAACAAGAAGTAAGAGACAAAGAAATTGACGACTTGCTCRACTTCTGGCCCTATTACCAAGTGATTGGTGTGAACATTAGTTGGAGCTCAGCTTTGGCTTGACGAAATAATGAGAATTATTTCGAGCTCTTCTTTGAAGTTTGAAACCAAGTTCAAATACAGGTGGCTCTCTTTTCCAATGATTTGAATGAGACTGCTATTGGAAATCTCGATGATCGCTCTATCTGACGAAGGAAATGAAAAAGATGTATAGGGAACACAACGTGAACGAAGTGGAATGACTCAAAAGAGATCATTGAGAAAGAGATAGGAGATCGTTTTGGAGAAGTACTACTCGAGACGAAAGTTGAAAACAAGACTAAATGCGAAGTGAGGGCAGCTCATCTCATCTTTGGTCCATGTTACAAGATCGATGGACTGGGAATGGCAAAGTCGATCTGTGAATTCGGTACTCTGAACTGATAATGAACCCATTTTTTGAACTATGTTCATTCATACAACGGATCTAATGGATCCCGTTGATGGGAATTGAAGATAGTGCAACTGTCTATACTGCTTGCCAAAATCCTGATTTGATTTGGCCAGAAGTCGAAGGCTCGAAGAGACTTTTTACCTTTTACCTCTTCCATCTTTCCTCAACACCAACTTCTGATACAGAGCAAGATGACTGAACAACATCATGATTCTCATTTGACTAGACTGCACGAATACAAGTGAGCACTCTCACGACTTCTCATCGCAACTCGTCAGGGGCAAAATCGAAAGCTTCGTTCGAGATTGATGATTGACACTTTCTCTCTTTCTTGGCCTCTCTCCAACTATTCTTACTTCATCGAAGGGTCGAAGGATCTAATGGTAAGTCTCCCCTCTTCTTTGGATTTATCTTTCTAGCTTGAATAGCAAAGCGAGAGGCTTTGATGTCGTTCAGCCAACGCACCACGCTGACTCTCTCTCTTCTCTCTTTCGCTCTCTCTACAGTCGAGCTCGTAGGATCCTCCATAGATCACAAAGTCAAGTATAATTCAGCCTCCACCGAGCCCGCTTGGAAGACTATCTCTGACAAGGCTGGAACTCAAATATGGAGAATCGAAGATTTCGAGGTCGTACATTGGCCCCAGGAGAACTATGGAAGCTTTTTTGAAGGTGACAGCTACATCGTTCTTCACAGCTATAAGAAGACTCCCGATCAAGAAGGTTTGAGCTGTGAGTGAGGAGGGGGAAGGCCAGTCTCTGATACTTTCACGTTCTTGGAAAGATCGTCAATACTCAGTAAGCATTCTTCCCACTGAAGTTCTTTCTCGTTACTTTTTACCCTTCGGACTTCAGACAACATTCATTTCTGGCTTGGAAAGGAGACTACTCAAGACGAAGCTGGAACAGGTGAGGCTTATAGCGAAGAGCAGTACGCTGTCCAAAAGAAGCTCCTGCTCATCTTGCTGTGTTGCGTTCCTCTGACCCTGATCTCACACATTTACAGCTGCTTATAAGACTGTAGAACTGGACGAATGTAAGTTGACTTGGCTTCAACCCCTCGATCCTGCCTCTCATCCTTACTGAGAGCCTTTTCCATCTTTATCCCCACTTCAGATCTTCACGGAGCAGCGATCCAATACAGAGAAGTCCAATTACACGAATCGGAAACTTTCCGCAAGCTCTTCTCAAGATTAACCTATCTCAAAGGGGGAGTCAAGACTGGTTTCAATCATGTGGAACCAAAGGAGACTGATTTGTTCAGATTGCTTCAATTGACTTCATCCGGTAGGAACGGAATCATTGTCAACGAAGTCGAACCTAATTGGAAGAGTTTATCAAGCTCTGATGTCTTCATTTTGGACCAAGGGAAGAAGTTGAGAGCTTGGCAAGGAAAGAAGTCTAGCCCGTGAGTAGCTTTGCTCTTCACAACTGGGATTGTCTTGAGACTTACTGACCTCTAGCGCTATCTTTTACCTCTTCAATATTCGCACCTTGATTTGAATCTGATTTTTTCCTGCAACTGTCCAAATTGTCAGAATGGAAAAAGCCAAAGCAGCTCAAGTAATGCAAGAAATCGTCTCTCAACGTTCAGGTCAAGCAACCATTGAAGTGATTTCCGAGCTAGATTCCAAGTCTCTACCATTCATTCAAACCCTACAAGGTTCAATCGACAGTGAAATCCCACTAAACTCTTCGATCTCTTCCATCAGTCCAGTCTCAACTCGCCCACGCAGATTATTCCGTTTATCAGACTCGACTGGCAATTTGAACTTCGATATGGTTTTGTCAGGTGAGAGAACTCCAACTCCTCAAGACTTTGAATCGAAGGATGTCTTTTTATACGACAATGGTTCTGATCAATTGTTCGTTTGGCAAGGTAAAGAAGCTTCGAAGAGAGAAAGAGAGAACTGGTTGAAAGTTGCTCAGGCTTATTTGAAGAATTTGGAAAATGAATTTGAGGATTTGATCAATAAAAATTTGGGAAACAGAATCAGCATTGCCAAGGCAGTTGAAGGTTTTGAAGATGATGGGTTTTGGAAGGCTATCAAGGCTTGATGCAAGGATGGGGAAGGGAAGACGCGATGAAGGGAGAATCAAACTGGAAGAAAGGTGGACAAGAAAAAAAGGAAAGATGACTGTTTTGGATTGCTTTGATCTATAGTGTACAAGATACGCCCTTATTTTGCTGTTGAGAGAATTAAAGTTCGACATGATGAAAGCGTTCTTCTCAGCTTGATTGCTTATGACCGCCTTTGTCTGAATGACCCAAAGACTGTTGAGGAGCTATGAGATCTCTTATCAATTGTTTCTGATGGAAATTGAAAGCACGAGAAAGAGTAAGTTTGTGAAAGCAGGAAATAAAGATGAGCAATCGCAGAAGACGGAGTGGTTAGGACAAGACAGAAGTCAGTCTTCGCGCTCTCGAAAGCACAGTTCGTTTCTTCGAGATTGGAAGAATGTATCAACGCAGATTCAACTCACCAACTCCTTCATCTCTGGGAAGCGTTCCCGTTCCTTGCGATCCCAGACCAATTGCATCTTCGTTTCCAGTCCTTTCTTGCTCTCTCCATGGTCGCCTTCTACGTCCGTCTGGGGTGGATTGTAGATACACCAGACTCTCATCCTACCACCGGTATCTTCCTTGGATAAAGGTACGAGCATGACACTTGATATACTCTTCCCACCAGAAGCTTTTGAAGACAAGTTGTCAGGCGAGAAGGTCAACAAGAGCTCCGTCTGCATCCATTGTGCTCTTGGTTGCCATCGACATCGATTGCAGTACTGAATGAGAGGGTAGACAGAAGGAGAGGGAAGAAAGTACGAAGAGCAAAAAGAGAGAGAGAGAGCGAGAATGACGAAGATGAGAATGGCGAAGATAAGAGAATGAGCAGGTTTCAAGAGAAGTAATCTCGCTCTCGATTCAATCTGATGATTCCAGAACACATCAACGTACTTCTATAATGACAGTAGGCGAAGGTAATTGATGGATGACCGAGTAAGGGATTGGTGGAATCTTCTCATCTTTGGATTGAGCAGTCTGCGACGAATCTGATTGGATCTTCGAGGTCTCCTGCGTTGTTTCGGGTGATTGCGGTTGACAATCTACGCAATCGGTTTGATTTGAAGTTGATGATGTCATGATGGTTCGAAAGAAAGGATTGCGATGAGAAAGATCGAATCGAAAAGCGATAGCAGCAAAGTATAAATAGCGCCATCGATTTGAAACTCCTCCACAATCTCTTCTTCTCTCTCTACCACTCACTTCATTCTCAACTTATTCGACAATGGCTGATCAACAAGTGAGTACCCATACATCATGACATTCTATCAGTCATCTCTTTGAACGCTGGATCGTCTACATTCCAGTCTTGGCTCACTCGTCCTCCCACATCTCTCTATCGACCAGCCTCAACAAGGACAAGCCCCCCCAGCTCAACAAGGAGGTCAACAAGACGCTCTAGACAAAGGGATAAGTCAGGTATTGGATCGTAGTGGTCATCACCAAGATAACTCTACTGTTGAGAAGATCTCTGATGGAGCCAGAGGATTCTTGTGAGTAGGGAGGACGAGCGAAGGAGAGAGAGCGAAAGTGCGAGGACGCCTTGCGCAGACCTCCCAGAGACGCTATAGACTGTGGTTCTCAGTCTAGAATGTACAATGTAGAAAGTAGACATGGTGATCTTGATTGAGAGTAGGAGAGGCTCGACAGCGAAGAGAGGGGGGGGGGGGGTAGGACAAGAATCTTGATGCTTCGTTCACTTCACTCATCTATCCCTATCATCTTCTGACGAACACTTGTTTCTCTTTCATTCTCACTCCTTTTGATTCCCTCCTTTGGCGTTCACAGCAAGAAGGTCACTGGAAAAGGTGAGTCTCGCAGCTTTGTCCTTCTCAACCTGCTTCGTTCATCACTTTCGTTCTCTTTCTTCGCTTTTCTCAATGCTGATGATTCTTTCATTCTTCCCCTACTTCTCTCTTCTCACAGACGTTCCAATCGCCGACAAGCAATAAGCTTCTCGCTACTTCAAATGTACCAGTACCTCGTTCTCTTGTAGACCTCTTTTGTGCTACCAAATCTAAGTAATTAAATTATAACATCAAAGACGACTTCCAGCGTGTCATACTTGCTCGACGATATCCTCATTTGACTCTAGGAGAAATTCATCCGAAGCGACAGAAGTTGCGAATCTGAAAGCCTTCTCGAGAGAACAACACTTTTCTCGAATGGAGCTCTGATGGAGATCTCTCGCTCTCAGACTGAATGAATGAATCTGTTCAGCGACTTTCGACTGCATACTTGAAATGATAATGACAGATCCACGACGATCTCAAGCGCTAAATTTTGCCTTTGCGTATGGTCTCGATGAGAGAGAGTGTTGGACTTTTGCCTTCTTCCCACAACTTCTCCAATCTTCCAGCATCTCTCTCTCCTCTTCACCTTCGATTTTCAAGGTTGAAGAAAACGGAAGGGTCTCATCTTTAACTCAAACTTTGAAGCGCAAGTCATCAAGAGAGGAGACTTCAAAGCTGGATCTTTAGAGTTGGGCCAATCGCTTTCAAACCTCAACTTTTGAAAGAAGCAAGAGCTGCGAAGAACCTTCTGCTTCCCTTCAAGCTAGAGTGATCTTGATTGGAAGAAATCGGCTTCAAGGCTTCAAGTATCATCTCATTTGGTTGATTTGGGGAGAGAAGGATCTTTTGGGTAGCTGGATCAATTTAGACATCCAATCCACAATCATTAATTTCAGCTTTGGACAAGAGACGAGGATTGAGCAAGAGCTGAATTCTAGCTGATCAGGATCTTGCGAACAAATAAAAGTGAGTACCTTTCATTAGAATGGAGCTGTAGAGAAATTGGAGTGGTTGGGAGCTGTTGATGAGAGCAAGTCATCATCCAATCGAAGGAGTCCCCGATATCGACATCTTTCTCGAGCTCTTTTGAGGAAGCTGATGAGTCTTTAAACTAGTATTCAGAATCCAAGACTCATTGAAGAGCATGTGTGTCCACCTTCTGTTCCATCTGTTGATTCCTTTTGTCTCTCTTCTCTCCACCTTTGCCTTAGCTCACAGTCTCTCTGCAATTCAGGCTGGAGAGAGATTCTCTAACTCATCTCTTCAAAAGACTATCAAAAATTCAACCTCTGTCTATCTTCTAGATGAGTGGTCGATCCTTCACTTGGAGCTCTTTCACTCCTCCAGAAAGAGTGATTCCATCCACTTCCACTTCGAATTCAGACCTTTCGATTGCAAGGGAAACTCTCCCACATCAGCCCGAAACTTTGAACAGCTCTTCTATAGAGCAATCTACATCAAAGTCTCAAGATGAGAGTCCCACTACTAGTAGAAGATCAACCAGAGATCGTAAACCAGTAGACAAGAGAACGTCGACAATCGTTCAAGGAACAACTCTCAAATCATCTAAAGCACCAATTCATCCACAGGCAGTACCAACATCATCTCCGAAAGACTCAGAGTCGAAATCAAAATCGAGAGCGATCCCACTTTCAGAGCCTACGCTAGCGAGAGCATCATCAAACCCTTCAACTTCTAAACGTGAGTGGTCTACTGAGAAGCCAGATCTTATCTCAGAAAAAGAACAAACACCACAACTCTTGGCCACCAAGAAAAATAAAAGAGCGAAACCACGTCCTTTAGACATAACAAATTGTGAATCTCTGGAACAGAAAAAATTCTTTGTTCCGATCAAAGAATCCGTCCAGCTGAATTCCTGGAAATGAAAAAGGAGATATTGGTTAATTACAGGAGTAAAAATGGTCAAATGAGTAGAAGAGATACTAGAGAACTGTTTAAAAAGGATGTGAACAAGATTGGAAAGGTTTATGATTTGATGAATGGAGAAGGTTATCTAAGCGCTACTCTGAGTGGTTGGCAGCCTCAAGATGGAATTGGTTATCC
This sequence comes from Golubevia pallescens, assembly GCA_001599655.1. Lineage (NCBI taxonomy): Eukaryota > Fungi > Basidiomycota > Exobasidiomycetes > Golubeviales > Golubeviaceae > Golubevia > Golubevia pallescens. The sequence goes on from BCHO01000015.1 coordinate 789,427, forward strand.
TGGTGATGAATACAGAGTGATGGAAAACGTTGCTTCAGCTTCATCTTCAAAGGCTATGAATGGCCAGAACTCCTCAAGAGAAGAGGATCAATCTCGAGCTCATGCAAAACAGTCTGCGAATCCATCGCATTCGACTTCTTCTTCAGCTTTGAGAGCGGGACTCCTCAGAGACCAACAGCAATCTTCATCGATAAATGATGAAGAAGCAATTCAGGCAGATGCTTCACTCTCTCTCTCAAGATCTTCTACTCGTCTTTCAGACCTCTCTGGTTCTCCTCTCACTTCCATCGAAGAAGCTTCATTCTCTCACGACGATTCTAGCAGAAGCATCAATACAACTGATTTGTCCATCGATGCAGGAGCAGAAGCAGACAAGAAAGAAGGAAATCAAATAGAAGCTGAAGTCTTCCAGTCAGATCCAGCCTATGGAATTGGAATGAATGAAGAGGTCAACGATCTTCATCGAATCAACAGAAGTAGAACGATCGGAGCATCCATAGATAATACAGTAGATGAGATCTCTACTTCCGATTCACATTCACCTTTGAAACTCAGATTGAATTTAGGATCGAACTTTCAAGAAGAAGGTTCTCTCAAATCAAACCCAAGTCATCACAACAATCCATACTATGAGAGAAACAATAGATGGAAATCGAGCTCAAGTGATCTTAGTCTAGAAAACGATTCAGGATTAGAAAGTGAAGACATTTCTCTTGATGACGTTGATCCAGAAGATCTTTATAATGACGAGAATCATCATGGTGGAAGGAGTCTTAGGAGTGAGATCTGGAGACAAGAAGGTGAAGGTGGTTCAAACTTACTTCAATTTTCTAATGGAAGAGTCAACAAGAAAAGAAAAGTCGAAAAAGAAGTCAGAACGGGAACTCAAACTTGGTCTTCTTCTCCAATTAGATTGGTCCCAAGTAAGAAGAAATTTGTTTCTGAACCTGCGGCTGAGGCTCGTAGCTCTTCTCCCTTGGAAAATCTAGTTCCTTCGATCGAATTCAACGCTCGTAAGCCAGACATGAAGAGACTTCTGAGACCAACTCATCCAGACGACCCTTCTTTCAGCTCAACTCCATCTACTTCTGCTTCGAAAGACCAGACCAACTTCTCTAGAAAAGCAGAGAGAAGTTCCGAGAATCAATCTCAATCGGCTTCAAATGCAAAGGTGGAAGAATACGATATGGACCTTCTAGAAGTGAGAAGATCAGAGATTCCAAACAGATTGTCCCTTCAAGATGAACTGAAAATGAAAGAGCTAGGTTACTCTTCTATGCATCCGATTTACTCTTTCAGCGATAGAATTGATGAGTCAATCAGATCTCAACCCATGTTGTCTTTGAGAACAAGGGCGCTGGAAGATGCAGAAGAAGAGGATGAAGAAGACGCACAAGTTGGCTCAAAACGCAAGAGACGTGAAAGAAGACAAGAGCCTTCAGGAATCAGAATCTTAGACAAGGAAGAAGGAATGGGGTTTGAGTCGAAAGAGAAGAAAGACTTCAAGGAAACATCAAGATTACAATTCGAACCTCTCACAAATTCTCTTTCCACTTCTTCTTTCGATACGAATGATCAAGGACCATCTTTCATCGATCAAGAGAAGCCGAAAAGTGGCAATGTCGGTTTCGGATTCGTTGACGATGATGATGATGAACTAATTGAACTTTCTGACTTAGACGGATGAGAGATCCAGGAGGAAAGGAGAAGTCGGTCGATAGAATCTTCGACATCTGAGGAAAACAAGAATCAAAATCGAGTCCCCTTCAATCTCACATCTCTCTCTCTCTATCCCCCCTTTTCCATTCTTTGGTTTTGAGATTGGAGGCTTAACATTCAGATCAAAACCAAAATTGTCTCGGTAAAACCATAACTCAAGTAGCCACTCCTTCCCCATCGCGCGTAGTATCATCTTCTGTTCTACAGTCTTGTCAATTTGCATCTTCGAGATCTTTGGCTTTTTTCGTTTGAATTTTTTTTTTCAGTCATGTATCATTAGGTAGATCTTCATCTTCACATAAATCAATGCCTTCTAGTTCTCATTCACTATTCGATTTCGCTCGACTCTGTGACCCAGCACTGTTGGAGAAGAAAGAAGTTATCAATGAAAATAGTTTCATACAACGGTTCCCTAGTTCCTCTCTATACTTCAATAAGATACTCTTCCGCTTTCACGACTCATTTTTGTAGTATCTTCCAATCCAAAGTAACGAAGCTTTCCCACTGGATTCTCGTCCTCGTCATCCGCCATGTCCAGGTCAAAACTGGCACTCTCCCTGCAGCACCTAGGAATGAAATATCCAAACCATCTAAAAGAATGCCAAACATATAACCGCTTTGAAACCATCTTTCTTCTAATAGTGACTGGTCAGATCACTTATCATTGCCCAAGAGTTCGTAGTAGCTCACACTAACGACTTTATGCTTTTTCCATTAGCCCCCAGATCCCAAAGATGCCCTCTGTTGCCAATGCTGCCCCCTGATCCCAATAATCTTTGTGACGGTCAAAGATGATCACGAGTCTAAGACTCATAGTCGTAAAGACCTTTATTGTTCAACTTTTATTCAAAGAGCTGTAAGCTCATTCTTAGCCCCCCGATCCGATACGCCCCTGATCCCTTATACATATTTACGATTTTCATATTTTTTCTAGAGTCCATGCTTACTCGAAGCTCAAGGAAACTCAGCTCCAGTCAAGAGACAGTCAGAGAAACGGTGATCAAACCCAGTTCTCCAACCATCTCAAGTCCAGTTCCAAGTCTCGCTCAAGTTCGAGGCTACCATCAGCAACGCATCAAGTCAAAAGAACTCCAAGTCCAGTCCAGAAACAGCAGAAAAATGGTGATCAATTCCTTTCTCTTTCCATTCCCAATCCAGTCCTAGAGTTCTCTTGATCCGAAAGCATCGCCACTTGACTCCCTTTTTTTTTGGTGAGGGTGTCTCAAAGTCTAATGTCGAGGCTTTCCATCCAGCAAGAACAGTAGACTGCTCTTCCTATCTATTTTCTAAGAATTTGGTAAATTTTAGACCTGGTTTTTGACAGATTTTTGTTAGCTGTTGCTCAGACTTTCCATGCCAATTTATTGAAGATGAAGTTCTCAGGCTGAGCTCACTTGCCAATCGAGAGTCTAGGAATTCTACTACGTTGAGTAGTAACTCCATTGACTGAAGAGTTAGTTCTATCCTTGCCAAAAGTAGAAGTCGTTTCAACTACTTGAACTTTTGACGGTAGACCGGAGAACTTTTGTCTAAACTCTTCGACTCTCTCGCTTCTGGTCTTCTTAAGCTTTCTTTTCAAAGCTTTTAAGTCTTCTGCTAGAAGATAAACTTTCTGACAATCATCAACATTAGGGATTGCGAAGATTGTTTCATGTTTTGATCCCCAATGAACTTTCTTTTTCGATTCTGCCTGAGCAACAGCTGAATTTGATCCCGACTTGAGACAACTCCTCTTGTTGAATTTCGATTTTAGCTCCTTGATCCTCTCTTGCCTTTTCAGGTACAGAAGATCGGTCAACTCTCGAGCTCTCCAAGTCGCCAAAACGGGACCGACTTGTTCCTCCTCGACTCTCACTTCAGTACCAGCTGAAGTGAGGCGAATTCCCTCTTCGACGTCATTACCTGTCTCTACTACATTGACAGCGACGTCGACTTTCACCTTTTTCAACATGCCTTCTAGGCGCTTACGCATGCGCTCATACCCTTGCGGGTCTGTGGCTAGCGAACGTCCGCCAAAGACAGGAGGCAGTTGAAGAGATGAGCTTGACATCTTTTTAGACAGAAAGATGGGGTGGCTTTTTAGAAAAGATTGGATTGGTTTTATTCGCTTTGTAAAGGTTGGTCAAAAGTTTAAGTTCTCAATAATTCTAGTGGGCTCGCCCAAATGGAATTTTACTCGGTGAGCCTCAAAGGTTTCTACATCCCGTTTTGTACAGTTTTGTACAAAATCAAATTTGGCTCCGCGAAGACAAGAGCCACGTAAAAGCCTATTGACAAGTATTTTTAATGCTAGAAGATACAAATCTTTTGAGATAATCAGAGTTGGGAAATTCGGAATCGCGATGAAATGGCAGAGGTTTGGAGGTAGAAGTCGCGAGCTCGAGGAGCGCACAGATGTGCAATCACTCGAACAGAATTCAATTTACTAAAGGTTCGCTTTTTTTTGCTCTTTTGAAATCTTCGAATAGAATCTGAAACACAAAATATAAAACCATCTTGATCTATTTACGGAGTTGCGTTCAAAGCCCAAATTGAGTGACTTGAGGGGACGAGAAAACCTTCGAACACCTTTCTGGTGTTACTTAATCAACGAAAGAGAACAGCATCAAGAAGCATTGAGATGTGGAATCGCGGGAATTGCAAGATCCAAGAGGGCAAGGGACAGAATTGAAGGCCTCGAAACGTGTTGAAGCTTTCAAATCCGAAGCTTCAAACTCAAGGGCTGACGAGCGTCTCCGGGCAAATGTACACAATTCGATACTGATTCGCCCCACTTAACAGAGCAGAAGTAGTTTTGAGATCCTCATTTAAAACTTCAGAGATTCGGGAGCTCGTGGGCGGTCGCCACTTGTTTGAGAGGAGAACTGTTAAGCTGAATGGGAGGTTCGCTTTTTCTCGTGGAGAAGGGAGATGAAGCAACAAAGTCCGAAAGTCTTTCTCATCTTTTGAAATCATAGACAAAAATCACACTTGGCACTTTAGAATGAAAAGTCAATGATTCTATGAAGGTTCTTTAAGACACCTTTTGTTTGACGAGCATGAACCAAAATGGCAAGATGGAATATAGAGAGATAGAGAGAGAAGAACACCGAGAATGGAGGGAAAGATTCATGATTAAGTGGACGAAATGTCTTAGAATCCACAAATGATATGAATTCATCAATCTCTTGCCACTGTCACTTCCACCTAAAGAGTGTTGAAGACTCGGAGAGTCAGGATCTGAACGCTGATGTTTATTTTTGACGTGGATTTGGGATTTCTTTATCTTCACTTTCCTCCTCATCTTGAATTTCTTCTTCATCCTCACTTTCGTCTTCATTTTGTCCTTCTTCGTCTTGACTTCCATCTTCATCTTGACTTTCGTCTTCATCTTCTTCATCTTCTACTTCCGATTGTTGATCTTCTCCTTCGTCGATTTCACCATTTCTGATTCTCTTTCTCTTCTCTTCCCAATAGTTGAAGGGGGAGAAACCAAGCTGCATTAGGAAAACGCTAAGTTGATAAGAGAGTTCCCCGATCTTGATGATTTTCTTCTTCAATTTCTCTTTTTCTTCACCAGGCAGAGTCTCATGATAATTCTCGACTCTCCTATTAATACTATGATGAGTTTGACAGCCAGTTCTTCCATACTTCTCACATCTTTTCATAGTATCGTGGTGACGAAGACATTCCTTCTTCAGCCAAACCATCTTCAATGGCTCTTCTGATTCCCATTCTTCCCACTGCTTTGGGTCGAGGTCGTTCATAGTAAATCCACCTGGGTAGTCATGAAACATATCCTTCTCAAGAGGCTTAACGTTTCCCTTCTTAACATTCTTCTGTTTCTCGTTCTCTATCTTGTTCTGTTCCATTTCTTCATCAGTTTTGACTTCCCATTCATCGTCCCCATCATCCACATCTACCAGTTTGGAAGCGGAATTGAAGGTTTTCTCTTTTCTTGTGCTTGAGTTACTAGCAGAGGTAGAAGCAGAAGCAGAAGTAGAATTTGGGGGGTTCAACTTGATCATTGCACATTGAAGAAAAGTAGAATTTAGTTCAAGTCTGAAGTCGTAGACTTGCTTTTTTAATCTTATTTTCTTTTCATCGCTGAGTGGTGAGTGTTGAATGATGGCCTTGACAGCTTGAATGTATAGAAGAGAACCTTCAAAAACTAAAGGGTAAGATGCTCTACGCATAAGAATCTCGTAGTCGTCCTCCTTACGTGGTTGGAGTTGAAATTGTAATACAGGAAGAGCTTTCGATAACCAGTCCATAACTTCAGGAATGAAGTCTTGATAAGGCTGAAAGAAGTCAGAAAGAGAGGTTTGAGTAAGTGTGAGCATGTGTTGGAAATAGATCGCCGTTGATGAAGGTCATGAAGCTGGATGAGTGGAATCAAAGACCAGAGACTGATTCCAGCTCCTGATACAATAAAGTTAGATCTTGAAGAGTCTAGAAAAACAGCCAGAAGTTATGATTGTAGGCGGTATCGAGAAAAGAAAAGATGGTATATGCGAAAGAATACTCACGAGGACATCCTCCGCGTTAGTTTGAGCAAATAATCCCTTTCCTGGTAAGTGTTGAAGAACAGGTTCGTTTTTGAGGACTGCTCCGAAATGTGAGAAGAACATTTGAGATAACTTGGCTGCTGGAGTAAGGAGAGACTTGTCTTCCAGAGCCTTCTTGGTTTCATCGAGAAAGCGAATTTGATCTTCAGAGAGCCTTGCTACAGACAGGCCCATAACTACCAACAAATCGATGTGTGCCATTTTGAAAGTGGTTTGCGAGAAGAAGAGAACAGCAAAAGAAATGCTGAAGTCTGCAACGGATTTAGTCGACGGTGAGAGGATCGTAGAGACGACCAAAGAGTGTTTCAGACTCCTTGTTTTGACCCCAATGCAGATGAAGTGGCGGAAACGAGCGGCTCTTGTGTCCTCTTATTGTTTTTGGTATGTCCTCTTTTTCTCTTCTTTCTCTTTTATCTTGATGAGCATCTCTTTGGGATAGCAGGGAATAGCTGTTGTCAATCGTTCGCGCGTTCTTGAAAGAAATGTCCTCCTGAGAAGAATTCCAGTTGGACCAGCATCTTCGACGGAGAAGAAATGTCCAGAAACGATCGAAAAAGATTCAGAAAAAGGGAGAGAGAAGTATAGAACTACGTATCTTACACGAGAAAGCACCATTCGAGAGCGATACCGAGAACGAGATCAGAAGGGTGAGGAACCGAAAAGACGAGATAAGAAGGTGGAGAGATTGCATGAAGATCGAGTGAGAGTTGATAATGGGAATCAAAGCCTCGGTCAAAGAGAGAAAGAGAGAAGAGAGAGAAGTGGCAAATTCTCGAAAGGAGATCCAAAATTCCACTTCCTCTTGACTTTCTGGTTTGGTTTCAAGCAGGGTTTGGGCATTGAGAAGACAAATGACCAGGCTGACCACAAGCTGCGTTGCGAGAAGAAGAGAGAAGAGAAAGGAACAAAATCGAAGATCAAAGAGACAGATGAGAGGTCAGATGAACATGAGAAGAAAATCCTCCTTGAACTTTCATCGACAAGATTGGCTTTCAAAGAAAAAGTGCTTCAAGTGGGGTCTTCCTTTTTCGGATACTCACTATAACAAGCTCTAGTAGAAGGTTGATCGCATTCCGAAGCTCTATGACCAACTTGATTGCAATTGTAACATTTCTGTCCACTTCCTGGAGCTCCACCATTGGCTGTACAATCACGAGAAAGGTGGTCTGTTCCTCCACAAGTCTGTTATTTTTGGGCAAAAAAATGAAGAAGAAAGGGTCATCAGTGAGAGAGAGAGGGTGATGAAAAGGGAAACGAGATGTAGATACTCACGTAACAAGCCCTTGAAGAACCATAACCTCCTCCATAACCTTGACCACCTGCTTGAGGGCAGTTTCTAGAGATATGGCCTGGTTGCTGACAAGCTGCGTTTGAAGAGAAGAGAAGAGAAGGGGGGGGGGGGAAAGCAAAAAGTCGAAGATCGAGGATGAGATGAGGAAAGAAATGAGGATACTCGTTTAGCTTTGATTGAGACCTTCTTCGACCTTAAGCTTCGTTTCAAAGAATTCTTGATTATACTGTTTTCTTTTATGATTACTCACTATAACAAACTCCTCCTCCACCTGAAGAATAACCTCCTCCGTAACCTCCTCCTCCTCCAGAAGGACAATCACGAGAAATGTGACCTGTTTGGGAACATTTCTGTTCATTTGGATCGGAATGAGCATATACGAGAAAGAAAAAGAGGGGAAAGCAAGGTCAAGTCTAGGAAATCAGACCTTTTTTCGAGCAAGCTTGGAACCTTCTCTCTTTTCCAGCTCTTTCCAAAAGTGACTCACGTAACAAGTCTTTGGTTGAGGAGCTGATTCACAAGCACTTGAAACGTGACCTGGCTGTCCACAATCTGCGTTCGAAAAGAAGAGTGAAGGGGAAAAGACCAAAATCGAAGATCGATGAGGGTGAGGGTGAGTTGAAAAAAAAAAAGAATCCTCACCAAACTTTTATCGAGACCTGTGCGACGATGAGTGGCTTCCAGAAGTCGTTTAAATAAACCGTCTTTTTTGAATACTCACTGTAACAAGTTGGAGTTCCAGCCTGAGGACAAGCAGAAGCTTGATGACCTTCTGTCAAAGGTTGAAAAGAAGACGTTTAAAAAAGTATGTGTTTCCATTCCGATTTGTCGATTTGAAATGTGAGATGATTTCACGCGAGGATAGGGATATCAGTCCAGCAGATGTGGAAAGAAGGAGTGAAATAGAAATCATGATCAATTCGATGAAGAAGAGATATGCAAATCCAAAGAGAAAAGGGAAGAAAAGGAAAATGTAAGACAATGAAACGCCTCGGTCAGCTTCTCTCTCTCTCTTTTTCTCCGCTGCGACTCTCTACAAATGAAAAATTGAGAGGTGTGGTCTTCTACGATATCCAATCGACACGTGCGTGGAAGAGGGATGGAGAGATGGGAAAGAATTGGCAGCAAGAAAGAAGAAAGGGTATCTAGAAGGAAAGTTGGGTGTACTTCTTCTACGACTCTGTCTGCGAACCTCTTGCTTGAGACAAGCAGCCAAACTCATGACTCAGTGATTCTTCAAGGTTAAATTCCCTCTGCGTGTTGAAAGAGAAGGCATCACAAGTCTTTACCTTGTCTCCCGCTCCCCATCTCGAAAATCAAAAGATTGAACCACGACATCGACTACACCTCTCTTTTTCCTTGCTTTTGCTCATATGGGACACGTGAGACTGGAATGTTCTGGGATCTGTGCAAGATCGATACTAACGGCCACCACAGCTGTGAAGAGAAAGGGAAGAAGAAAGCGGGTTAGTGAAAAGAGAGAAGGTGTCGGACGACATTCGAAGTTTCTGGGTAAGAGAGTTATCTGGATGGATTGGAATGGGAATTCACTTACTTGTAACATCCACGATTGAAAGACATTGTATAGAATTTGAGAGAGTCGAGATTGACAAGTTTTTTGGTTGATGGGTTAGTCAAAGAAGATTTCAAGCTCTCTCTCTCTCTTGCACTCACACCAATCAGGCTATCTCTAATTTCAAGATGTCTTTGGCGCGAACGATCAGAAACATCCGAGCCTCTGGACTGAAGAAATACTGGAGAGATTTGAATTACATTGGAGATGCAAAGGCTGGAACTTTGGTAGGAATCGATAGAAACGGTAACAAGTATTACGAAGACTTGAATGAACAACCTGGTCAGTACAGCATTCCCTACCCTATCTCTATCTCTATCTCTATCTCTATCACCTTGATGATATCCTAACATTCCATCTAATTATTCCCATCTGATGGATTGGCTATCATCAAATCCCATCAGGACGTCATCGATGGGTGGATTATCAACAACATGATTTCAATGCTTCCCAAGTAGAACCCGTTTGGCACGCTTGGTTACATCATATCAAACAGGACCCTCCTAATCAGGATCAGGTGGTTCTTAACAGTCATCAGACTTGGGAGGCTGTGAGTAAAGTAGAAAGATAGATAGAGAGAGAGGAATGGATTGCAATCCATGAGAGGAGGGAGTAGAATCTAGAGATTGATTCAGTCATTCAAACAAAGGAGGCAAGACTTGAACCAATTTAGAGATATCCTTTAGGTCTACTCTATCATTTGGTTTCAATTGAAAACAGTTGGAGTGCTTTTGAGAATTACGATAGAACACAGAAGGAATGGCCAATCTATGCCATCCTTCCTCCTTTTCCAATCTTTCCGAATGCTCCTTCTCTTTAGAGAAGTTTACCAAGGTGAAAGAAGTCAAGTAACCTCATCTCAATGCCTTTATTTAATAAGCAAGAGAGGTGCTTTCCTCTAACCGAGACATTTCTTTTACAAAAGGTCAATCCCTTCTCGAATTAAGCTCCAATCTCAACATCATGCAAAGGTACTTCAAATCTCTGTTGCATTCCAATCCTTTTCAGAAAATCTAGATTCAAAACATGCTTTTCGAGATGCAAAAAAGATCCTCTCTAATTGAGTAATAAAGGCATCGATTTTTCTGACCCAAATTTCTCTCCTATCTTCTCTCTCTCCTCCTCCTCCTCAAAACCAAAGCCACCAAAGGAGAATTTGACTGGAACGAGAGGTGGATTCAGGACTTATAACACTACCAAACCAAAGATTGTGAGTTGTGTATGGGATCTCGTATTGAGATCATTTATTCCAAAAGTTTAGGAGGACTCCCTGACAAGCTTTGACTTGGATTTGGTTGTTGGATTTCTGACTATTCTTTTTATTTACCTTTCCTCCTTCTCGTCTCGTATTTGGGATCTTCTTTTAACAGCAAGCTTGGGAACCAAAGGTTGCTTCTCGTTCATAGACTAGACAGATCTCAACGACGAAGAGAGAACTGGCAGGTCAAGCGTCACCCCAACTCTCCTATCTGGCAATGTGATTCTTTGTTGTAATAAGCTTCTACTCTTTCGACGAATGAGATCAAGTTGAAATTCACAGAACCAGCCTCTCTGTTTCCATTGCGAGTCAAGATCTCGAGGAACGATCTTGGGCCTTTACGTCTCGATTCGTCCCCTTCTACCATTCAAAAATCACCCAGTCTCTGCCTTTCTTGTCTTGTCGCTGTGTGAACATCTTTGGAAGCAACTTTGCTTTTTGAAAAGCATGAAAGAGTACACCAGCGTGAGATTCGGCTGTGGGAGCATGCGAAGGCGCTAAAAAAGAGAAAGACAGCACAAGTCAAAGATTGAACCACACCATCCATCCATCCAATTCTCTTAAAGAGAGGAAAAAGAGTCTCGTGGGAGAAAAGAGGGTAGACGAGGTAATTAGAAGTGAGTAGAAAGATGAAGAGAGAGAGAGAAGGTTGAGTGAGGAGATATCGCTCTGATCGAACAAAGATCACGAAGGCTGAGAGAGATGTGCAATGAGAATGAATGGGCAATCCTCGAGCTCGAGTGGCATTCGCTTGTAGATGAAGGGAATGTCAAGTGTACAGGATAGAATGAAGATGAAGTAGAGATTGCAAGATGGAGAGATTCACAGTCGCAGCTTCAATCTCAAATTGACCCCTCAACCTCAACCTTGGTTGGTCTGTTCCAAGATCTGACATTCATCCTCTTGTTCTCCTTTTTTGATTTCTATTCGCATTCTGATTGATTCAAGATCATCAACTTATTCTCTTATTCCTTCTAATCACATTCAATTCAACGATCTTACGACTCTAATCTCATCAAGAGCAAATCTCATCCACTCCATCTACTCAATCATCCATCCATCCTCCTCCATCCCTCCCACCTATTATCCCTCTACGATCTACATCTCTTATCTCTTTCAATCTCATCAAAACTTTATCTCATTCGAACGCCAACAACACACTCTTTCTTTCCTTCTTGATCCCTCGAGATGGCAATCTTTGGAAAGAAGAAAGAGAAGGAAAAGGGAGCTGCAGGTTCAAAAGATGGAAATGAAGGTTCTCCAATCCTAGACCAACAAGGTGGTTCAGCTTCAGGTTCGGCTTCAGGTCATAACAATCCTTCTGCAGCTCCACCACTTGGATCTGGCAATGCAGGTGGTGGTCCACCTTCAAGTATGAGAGGTCCTGCTTCCAATGGTTCTCTCTCTCAACATGGTCCCAAAAGTAGTCTAGGTCAACAACAACAAGGTGGAATTGGTGGTCAACAACAAAGTCCACAATCAGCAATGAATGGCTTCAGTGGGTCAGGTCCAAACCCTTCCTCCTCTGGTTTTGGAGGTCCAAATTCAGCTCCTGGAAGTGCGAGTGGATTCAAATTCGGTGGTAATGGTGGGAATGCTTCCAATGGTCCTCCTCCTTCTGGAATGCAGAATGGTCCAGGTCCTGGTTCTGGAATGCCAATGCAACAACAACAAGTCGGAGGAGGAATGGGAAATGGACCTCCTCCTTCTTCCAATAATCAACAACAATCAGGTCCAAGATCTAGGAAGATCAGTGAGGATTCTTCAGGTTCTCATGCTGGTTATGGAATCGCTGGAAACGGTTTACCTCCTTCTAGTGGGAATGGATTGCCAATCTCTGGTGGTCCAGGAGGAGGAGCACCTTCTTCAGATGGACCTTCCAATGTCGGTGGAGGTGGATCTTCAACCGGTTCTTCTTCTACCAGACCTAGGACTCAACAAATAGTCTATCCTTGGTCTTCTAGACCTCTGAGTCTAATGCCACCTAGATTCTTGGACGAGACCAGACAAGCTCCTCCTGGTGCTCTATCTCCTTCTCCTTTCCCAAGATATGGTCATGCAGCAAATTCAATGGCTTCTACTAATGCCGAAGTCTACCTTTTCGGTGGTTTGGTTAGAGAAAGTGTCAAGAATGATTTATATATCATCAATGTCTCTGGAGTCGTTTCTTCTTCTACAACCACTTCTCCAACTACTTCTGCTAATTCACCTCCAAGTAACATCATCAACAATGGAGGAGTCAATGCAACTTTGGTTCAAACCACTGGAGAAATCCCACCTCCACGAGTCGGTCACGCAGTGGTTCTAGTCTCTAACGTTTTGATTCTATGGGGTGGAGATACTAAAGTCAGAGCAGATGATAGACAAGATGAATCCCTCTATTTACTGAATTTATCTTCAAGAGAATGGACTAGAGTCAGATCTCAAGCATCAGATTCCGGAGCACCAAATGCAGGACCGGTTGGAAGATATGGTCATTCGGTTTCTATAGTTGGTTCCAGATTCTACGTCTTTGGTGGTCAAACCGAAGGAATGTTCTTGAACGATTTATGGTCTTTTGATTTGAATTCTTTAAAAGGTACTCCAACTTGGGAAGTCATTAGACCTTCTACGACTGATTTACCTCCTAGAAGAACCGGTCATGCAAGTGTCACTTATAAAGATAAGATTTTCGTCTTTGGTGGTACTGATGGTCAATACCATTATAACGATACTTGGTGCTTTGATGTCACTACTAATTCTTGGAAGGAATTGAGTTGTATTGGTTATATTCCGGTTCCTAGAGAAGGTCATGCTGTCACTCTGGTCGATGATGTCATGTACATCTTTGGTGGGAGAGGTGTGGATGGAAAGGAATTAGGAGATTTGGCAAGCTTCAAAATCTCTAGTGAGTGTCTCGCAGCAGAGAGAGAAGAGAGAGAGAGAGCAAAAGAAAATGGGTGAATCGACTTCACTTCCCCTCGTCCTAAATTGATCTTCTGACCTTTGTTTCTTTTCTCTCTTCGCTCTCAAAGATCAACGATGGTACATGTTTGCCAACATGGGTCCTTCTCCTTCTCCTCGTAGCGGTCACGCTCTCACGACGCATCAGAACAAGGTTCTCGTTCTCGGAGGAGAGAACTTCACAGCTGGGAACAAACCTGACGATCCAACAGTCGTCAGCGTGTTGGACACGGCCAAGATTAAGTATCCTCCAGACAATGGATCGAAAACTCCTTCGACTCGAAAGTCAAACGTTCCAGGAGCTTCGACTGCTGGATCTACTCAGGCCGGTTCCAGATCGATGTCTCCAGTCTCTGAAGAACAAGCTCGTCGTGCAGCTTCTCCAACTCAACGAGGAATGAACCAACCTACCAATGGTCTCATCGGAATGATGCAGAATGGTTCATCTCAGCAGCAGCAGCAACAACAAGGATCCTCGCTTCAACAATCAGGACCTTCTTCGAGTAGCAATATTCCTAGGGCTCCAGGTTCTACCATCGCTGGAGGAGTCGAACCACCAGCTAGAGCCATGTCTCCTACTCAACAGACTGTAGCTCAACAGAGAGCTGCCGTTTTGCAAGGTGCAGGTCCAGCTCCGAATGGTATTCCCAACTCGAGCAGTAACGGTCAAGCTTCGATCTCTTCAGTTCAGGCTCAAGCTCAAGCTCAGAGAGCGGTCTCTCCTCCCACTGGAGCCTCTGGAATGACTTATACTGGTCCAAGAAGTCAGAGATCCCTGGAGAATCTACGAGCCGGTGCAACTTCACCTCCAGGACCTTCCGGTGCAATGCCTAGAGGAATCAATGGAACAATGGAACGTGGAGCTTCTCCTGCTTCTTCAATTCCAGCTCCCGGAGACGCTTTCCACTACGGAAGGAATGGTTCACCTCCAACTACTACCGGTGTCAATGGTTATTCGAAGAGCAATCTGGCTCCTTCTGCTGAACTCGAAGCCATGAGAAAGAGGGAAACTTGGATGAAGACTGCTTTGGCTATGGCCCAAAAGCAAGGATTCGTCACTCCTGAACAACTCTCTCTGCCAGATGGGACAAACATGGTCTCCAAAGATCTTCCGGAACTGAGTCTGGAAGACATCGACACTGGAGCAGTCGGAGCTGATAAAGAGAGAATCATCCGAGCTCTAGTCACTCTCAAGTCTCAACTAGCAACTGCAAAGAGTGCCATGGCTCAACAAGCTCAAGCAGAGGTGGAAAGAATCGCGGAAGCTGATCGAGCTAGAAGCGCTGCTCTCCAAGAAGCTGCTTTCTGTAGAGCCAAGGTAGCAGCTCTAGAGAGTAACAACCCTTCGGAAGCTTCTCGAATCGAAAGGGAGAGGACGATTCAAGTCGAACGACAGATGGCAAACACTCTTCGAGACAATACCGAACTGGAACGTCAAATCTCTACTCTCAAGGAACAGACTCGATTGGAACAGTCTTTGAGAGCTTCGGCTGAAGATCGACTTTCGGATACTGCAAAGAGAGCCATGGCTGCCGAAGCTGCTCAAATGAAAGCTTACGACGAACTCTCTGCTCTTCAGAAACGTAGCTACAATCATGAAAGCTCTCTGAGAGAACATCAAGAGAAGGTCACTACTCTTTCTAGCTTGGCTGCTCGTCACAAATCGGATCACGAGTCTGCAAGGTCTCAACTGGATGGAGCCAATCAAGCAGTGGACAAACATCTGATGGCATTGACTCAACTTCAAGCTGGTCTGGCTGCTGCTACTGCTAGAGCTTCCGAACATGAAAGACTTCACTTCCAACATCGGGATTTGGCTTCTCAACATCAAGAAACCATCGTCAGGCTCAGAAACGACCTAGACGCTCGAACGGTGGAAGCTGAAACTCAATCGAAGAGAGTCAAGGATTTGGAAGCTCTGGTCAATCATCATAGGAATGAAGCTGAAGCTCATCGATCTGCCGCTTCCGGAAGTCTGGCTCAACTACTTCAACACAACCAACAGAAGATCGCCTCGAGAAGTGCAGGCACTGATGGAGACATTCCGTCTCACGTTAGTGATAAGATCTCAGCTTTGGAAACTGAAGCTGAAAGTCTCAGAGCTTTGCATTCCGAATCTAGATCTTTGGCTGATTCCTCAACTTCTCAACTTCAAGAAATGAGGGAGAAGAACAACAGTTTGGAGAAGCAACATTCTGGTTTGAGATCGGAATTGGCAGCAATGAGAAGTCAACTTGCTATTGCACTTCAAGAGGTCGCTAGAATGAAAGATTTGGGAAGTTCAAAGGATATTCAACTCAGAGATAGTACGAGGGCTATCGAAGCTGCTCAGATCAAATCTAGTCTATTACGTCAATTCATGAGCGAGAGAGGTCTGGAAGTTCCTGGAGATGAAGAGTTAAGCGAAAGAGGTGGATTCGCTGACAAGAGGATCAGAAAGTTGGAAGAAGAAATCGATTCAAAGACCAAAGAAGTTCAAGATGCTGAACATAAACTTCAAGAATCCGATTCCAAAGTCGAAGAATTGACTAGAGAATTGGAACACAAGGTTTCTTCGATGGGTGCTGTTGGTTCCAGAGCTCTAGGAGGCTCCGATTCTGCTGATTTGGCCGCTGCTCAACGTAGAGCTAACAATGCAGAGAGAGAACTATCGGAAGCCACTGCTTCTTATAAGGAAAGAATGGCTCAATTGGAAAACGATTATCAAACTGCAGTCCAATTCGTCAAGGGAACCGAAAAGATGCTCAGAAGAATGAAAGATGAATTGACCAAATACAAAACTGAGAATGCAACTCTTCAATCTGAAATCTCATCTTTGAGATCCGGTGGTGCTTCTGGTGCCAATCAGAAATCTAGAGACGAAGAAGCAAGTGAAGCTGCAAGAGATATTGAAGCTTTGAGAAATCGATTGGTAGATGTCACTCAACAATCTGAAGAAGCTGCGATTGAGAATCGAGAATTGGAAAGAAGGTTGGCTTCTCTGATCACTGAACAGAAGGAAGCTAGAGATAAATCTAGAGGATTGGAAGATTCAAATACAGATTCTAACAAGAAGATTGATGAAATGGAGAATGAAATCAATAGACTTCAAGATACTTTGAATAATGTTAGGAAAGAATTACAGGAGACTTTGAGATTGAATCAACATTTGAGTAACGAATTGAGTAATGCTTCCAAAAGTGGTGGAGGTGGTGTAAGTGGGTCGGATCTCAATAGAGATTTGAACGCTGCTCAAAGTCAGAGTCAACAATTGAAGAATGAGAATGCTACTTTGTCTCAGAGATTGCAGGAGACGGAGGATAAGGTGAGTCTCCAGAGATGAAGTTTTTCGTTTGTCTCTTTTCGAATAAGAGTGAGCAAAGATCAGAATCCTGACCGACTTCTCTCTCCCGCTTTCAGGTTCAACTTCTCTTGGGACGAATGGAGTCCAATCATGGAGATGAACCAGTACGAGGATCTATGGGCTATGGAAGCATAACTTCCGAGCTTGACAAATGGGAAAGAGATCGAAATTTCGAAACTGATCCTTATAGCATAGGAGAGCGATCTGCTTCTCCAGTAGGTGCCAATGGATCGGAACTACAGTAGTCATTTCCCTCTCATTTTCTCTTCCAAAATCTTCCATCGACGACGCTCCCAAGAGATTCTTTGTTTGATCTCTTCGGTACCGCTCCGTCTGATGTCGTTCCCTAGATCCCATTTCATTTCATACCTCTTTTCTCTGCCGTTTCGTCGTTCTAATTTCCTTCTCGCATGTTCATGATTTTCCAACTCTTTTTCTAACTTTGCTCTCATGCCCAAATGTCAGACGCCTATCGTCGTTTTATTCCCCCACTTTCGTCTTTGTTTCCCTTACACTTGCTGCCGTCTCTTTTCTGCGTCTTGATGATCAGTCCTATGTTTACATTTTCTCGACTTAGCTATCTCTTTGTTTCCTTAGTTCTGTTTATTCTGAATCTTGATTCGGTGAATTGAAATTACTTTATGACTTTCGTTTCTTGGCTTGCTGAACGACAAGTGAACTGGAATTTTCTTTCAATCGCATCTTCTTCCTCGAACCACAAAATCGATTCACTCTTCCTTCTCTCAAGCATCAAACTATGGATTGGGACAGACTATCAAGAGATGTCGGACTCATCATCGTTGACAACATCATCGAATGGTCAGGACAGACTGCTTTGAATCAAAAGAAGAGAGAAGAGAGAAGAAAGTGAGTCGAAGAAGCAGTCCTCGAAAAGAGGTAGCTGCCTTCCCGCATGCAAAGCCATTCGTTCAAGAACACAGGATTTGCAGTTTCTCTTCAATACTGATCAGTTTGCACTTCCATTCATTCTTCTTCTAGACTCCGTGATTCCACTCTTTTCAACTTGAGTCTCGTCACTAAGATTTCGTCTTCATTTTGGCTTTCGAGGTTCCTTGTCAATATCACGATCCCTCTATCTCAAGTTGATCCTTTACTTCGTCAAATGCTCCATTCTTCGATGCCCTTTCAAAACACTCGCTCATTGAGAGTCAACAAGGACAAGACCAAAGCCGGGAGGTTGGAATGGATCGACTCTCTTTTGAAGCCGATCAATCATCCAGATCTCACTCCATTGAAGAGGGTTACCATGAATCTAATCAGGATTAAAGTTGAACATAAAGAAATACAACCATTCTTATCCACATTGAACGCCTCTTCATTCTCTATCGTTATCGACTGCATGCCCAGATTAGAGAGACTAAGAATCGACGGTTCTGCTTTATTCCACCTGGTCAAACTAGAGAAGAAGGGAATCTTATCCTACTCAAGACCTCTGATGGGCTTCTCAAATCTAAAAGTCCTTCACTTGGAAGATTGTGAAGACGACAGACCTTCAGTTAGAAATGGAATCTTCTTGATTACCTTTTTAGAAAGACTTTTGGAAGCTAAGATGGATCTCGATTTTGGATACAAAGATGACAAGTTCCTTCAAGATCATAAAGAGGTATTGACTGGCAGATCCAAGGTTACTCGTCTCGATTTGAGCTACCATCTTATTCCAGATAAGAAAAAGAAGTGGCCCAATTCTGGATCACCTTTCCAAATAACGAAGGAAGCTGCAAGCAAAGAGACTGATTTACTCAATCTGGTTTCAGGGGTCACCAAAGATCTAGTAGAATTCAAGTTCCAGAATCATCCAAGAGACAAGGCTTTGCAGTCTGGAGTCTCTCTCAGAGTAATAATGGAGAAGTTGCATGATTCGGCAGATTCACTCAGGTTCTTGAGTTTGATTGGACTCTTCCGACATTTGCCTATAGATTTCAATCCAGAGGAAGCCAACGATGATTCAGTGAACACCGTCTTGGAATTCAAGCATTTGGAAACACTTTCAGTAGACGAGCAATCGATTCTAGCTTTCAGACAGTTCAACACCAGTAGCAAGAAAGTCAGACTTGCTCTGCCTTCTTTGATTACCCTTCATTTTTTCGGAGGTGGTAAAGGTGGACCTTTGCAACGTTTCCCCGAAGCAGACATCATTCAATGGATCAAAATGTCTTCCTTTCCCAGTTCCATCAGAAACATTATCTGTTCAAGACGTTGCATCTGGATCGATGGTCAAGATGTGGCCTTGATAGGTCCTGATTGGAATGTGGTGGATGAATGGAAAATGCTGAGAAAGACTTTGAGAGAGCTTTGTGTCAAGAAGGGATTCACGCTTACATTGCTTGAAGACGACGATCAAGGTGAGTGTGATCAAGAAGGTTTCGCTGAGAAGGAATCTTGACTGACGTGTTTCTTTCTGCAATGCTTGCATCTTTTTCTCTTCCTAGTTACTTTTGGAACCATTCCTAGTCTAAGAATTTGGGCTTGAAAGGAGCTTCAAGGGATTGAATAGGGGCATGTCTCGCTTTCTCTGTATCGCGCGATTCAATTACAAAGGCGACTGAATGATGACAGCTTGGATGTGTGAATCCCGTACTCTGATTCAACTCTCTAAGGTATTTCTGTTTGGAATTTTCTCTTCAGTGATCGAAACTTCCCACTCGATGGTCGTTACGAGAGAGCTCAATCGTCTGCCTCGTCTCGAGTCCTCTTCAGTATCAGACAATCCTACTCAGAGCTCGACTGATTCTGTCAGTGTAAGAAATGGCTTTTAAGAAAAGAAACAGCTGTTTAGAAAGTATACAGGCAGTAGGGAAGAGTCAAATGTTCCAGGTTTCAACGTCGACTGCTGTCAAATTCACACCCGCCAATGCCATTCCAGTCTCTGCTCTCGATGACCCGCCTCTTCGGAGCCTACTGGTGTTTGCTTGGAGATTGGTAGAATCTAGATCAACATGAAACGATCCAGACGTTGACAGAGTGGGTCGATCTTGACAGTGATTTTTGGCCAGGCTGAAGTCAGGCTGGCCAATCCAGCCTGGCCAGAGTTGAGAACTCGACTATAAAAGAGAGCGCTTTTCCCTCGACTTTTCCTTTTCCCTCTCTTTACTTCTCTCACATTCTTTACAATCTCTACATTCTTTTGCATCATCGTATCGCCAACAACCAATCAACAAACCAACCACAACTAACAAACAATCTTCTCAACATGTCTAACTCTTCAGTAGCAGATTGCTCGTTTTCCAGCGAGGAACTCATCCAACAACTCCAAAAACTATCCGAGTTCTTTGCGTTGGACGACAGCAAGTATCAATCCATGGATTCAAGATCATCAGTATCGAGAAGTTCAGGTGAGTCGTCGGGAGTAGAGTTCCAACTGGTCATCTCCTCTCCAGAGATGGTCGAGATGGAACTCAACGAGGAATGGGTCAGGATGGAAATGGAGCAGGAGGCAAGGGAGGAGAAGTTGAGAAGGAGAAGGGGAATCGTTTGTTTCGAAAAGGTCGCCGAAATGGCTGATCAAAGGGAAAAGGAGACTTGTTATTCGTTGGGGATTTTTGTTGAGAGCAACTACTTCTAGTGGTTGCTCTCGCCTTGTCGCCTTGTCGCTTTGATCTTTCTCTTTTTTTCTATTTCCATTCATTTTTCATTCATTCGCACAGTATCGTCAAAAACACTAACTTCAAAAAAGGTTCCAGGTTTCAAGGTCACGGTCTTTCGCTTTCTTATAAATACTTCTTTCGTCTTCTTCTTTTTCTTCTTTGGGGATTCTCAAGGGTAAAAGACAGCGTCTGGATTCTCGAGTTGATGTCCTCTGATTCACATCAGAGTATTCGGTTTAGACTTCTTTGAGCGTGGCAATGAGTAAGACCTCGCACTCATCGATCTCTGAGTCGTAAGATGTCTCTTCAAAGTCCTTGTGCCTATCTTTTCGGAGAGGATCTCCTCTTTTTTTTTTGTCTTTTTTTTCTTTTTTGAATGAAACATACTTTGTTCTCTTTGATTCTTTCGTTTGTGTCGTTTGAATGTGATTTGCGAGAGACCTTTTCCGAGACTGAGTAGAATCTCGCTCAACAAAAAACACACCGAGAAAGAAGTGGACTGGGATACGAATAAGATTATTCATTTCGAACAACTCTAATCCACTGATGTCCAAACAACAGCGACATCACAAGCTCCCTTCTCACCATTACCAAGCATGGGAGAGAAAAGCGTTTGAACTGGGACCAGCGTGATCGCAGGCGAGGGAGAAGACGCAGATTCGTCTCTCAGCGGAAGGTTCTCCAGAACGTTGAGAACTGAAGAGTGACAATAGCAGAGGAGACGACAGGATTTATGTCAGAAAACTTAGTCAAATCTGAATGGCTCGAGAGTCAGCTTACCTTTCGAGGGATCAACTCCTCTTCGAGTAGAGTAAAAGACTCGAATTGAAAGAGCTCGAGACAATTGAGCTTTCAGATCCTCAAAAGTGGAATCTGAGATGGAATCAGACTCAAAAGTAAAGGAAAGGATTCCAAAAGCAGAGCGTCCGACTGCAGAGCCTCTCCAGGACCACTTTCCAACGATTGAAGGACTTGCGAGAGATATTGAGCCTGCGAAGAAAAGCGAGAACAGCATTCAGAGACCATAGACACGAAGCAAAGCTCAAGGTAGAACTATCAAGACAAAGAGCAGTCACTCACCCGACGACCCTTCCGGTACAGCAACTGATTTCTCATCTTCATCTTCTTCAGCATCAACGTCTCTTACTAGAGCTTGACCAGTATGAGCAGTGAGTTGCCATTCTACTCGAGCACCTCTAGGTAGAGCACCTTCAGGCACGGCAACAAACAAAGCTGGTATCGCTTGATTTTGATCTGAGGTCGACTTTGATTCCTGAC
Source organism: Golubevia pallescens (assembly GCA_001599655.1). Classification (NCBI taxonomy): domain Eukaryota; kingdom Fungi; phylum Basidiomycota; class Exobasidiomycetes; order Golubeviales; family Golubeviaceae; genus Golubevia; species Golubevia pallescens. The sequence goes on from BCHO01000015.1 coordinate 810,984, forward strand.
CTAACCAGCTTGAGTGCCACTCTTTCTCCAATTCTCCCATTTCTTCTTCTCCTCCTTCTTCAGAGTCTTCGAAAGATTCCGGACTGGACTGTATACTCCAAGCTGCTTGAGCCATCGATAGAAGCGAGGCAAAGCTTCGATCTTGATCAGTAGAGAGTGTTGAATCCGACTCCAATCCTTCTTCGTCCAACCAACAGATCATTCCTTCGATCCATCCTTTCGATTGATGACTTGACGCTAGAGAAGGAGATTCGTCTCTTCCCTTCTTGACTCCTTCACCTTCGAGAACAGCAGCAAAGATCCTTCGAGCATGTTGTAAAGAGAGAGCGACTTGCATCGAAGTCAACGGAGGTAGATCTAGACTTGAAGGGATCAGGCCAATCTGGCCAGCGATGGAGATTCGAGACGCTGCCTGTAGAGGAGAGAGAAAGCAAAAAGATGTTGACTTAGTGTTGGCAGCTGTGGAATACTCTTCGAAAGCGTCGTCAAACTCGACTCACAGTGACAGCTTGAGAATAAGGACCAATGTTGGCAGGCGCCCAATAACTTCTACCTTGGACGTGCAATACTTTTCGACTACTGTCTAGAGCATTCGAAGTGTTATCCTCCGCTGTTGACGACTCGTTTGAGTATCTCGTACCATCGTCGAAAGCTAAGACATCCATTCTCAACAAAGGATCCGAAGAATCAGAGCGGCTGATTCCAACGCAAGCTCTACTAGGTGGCGCCGATTCAAACCTTTGAGAGTAGATAGCATTTATCTTTGAGAAGAGAGATTGATCTGAGAGGTAGAGATTGATATGAGTGATGTGAGGTGTTGATAGTTTGTATCGAGAAAGAAGCTCTGATGTAGAGTTTGGACAGGGTGAAAGAAAATGGAGAGTTGAATCAGTCTCGCGCAGAAGGTCTATGAGCGTGAATCAAAGCTTTATAGAAAGAACTTACCTTCCAAAGAGTCAAAAGCGCTATTGACGTCAGTCTCAAGACTCGGTTCAGACGATTGACCTGACGATTGACCAGACGATTTGGGAATGATGTTTCCAACAGCGACCCATTTCCCAGAGCTCGAAATACTTGGGACAATCTTTGTCGAGTGGGATTTGGTAATAGTTGAAGAAATTTCGGATTGCTGGCTGACTTTGAGCAGAGCTATGACGCGAGAGAAAGAGTGGGGGAAAGAGTCGAGATCGGGGATCAGTCAGTCTGAATCACGCTGCTAGGTTGAAATCGCTTCTATGAGTTTGTTACCTTTCTTTGCTTCTTTCTCAGTAATACGAGATATGAAATCTAACTCGGCGGGTCGGGCTAGAGCAGACTTCGACGACTCCTGGTTCAGGTTCATCTGAAGTAAAGAGCTTTCAGATTCCAGAGACATCTTCTCTACCAGCTTGGCCTCTTTGATTCTGAGGTACGAGACGCTAGCGAAAGAAGCTTCTGAATGAATCACCACTTCGCTCTCTATACTAAGAATGGAAGAAGAGAAAGCAAGACACGGCGATCAGTCTTGGAACACGAGAGAGAGAGAGAGACAGTTCGACCTTGACACAAAGCTCAGTGTCATGTCACTCACATCTCTATTCGCTTGGTGAACAACGGACTATCAAGAGTCAGAGTCTCATATTCTCCCCCTTCCCCAGCGACATGAGCTCCATACATGTTGTTCTGAGATTCGAAAGGCGTGTGAGAAAGGGAATGGTCAGGATGAGCTTAATTGATGATCCAAGAGAAGTGCTTCCACTTTGTACTCACCAGTTTCTCCAATTTCGGCCTCATCGATCTCAAACTCTTTCCCAAATCCCTTTCTTCCAAACCGATTCCAGCGACTTTGATCAAGATGGCTTCCAAACCAGCCTTTTCCATGTCTATAAGCAATTGTCTCTGAGAGTGTTGCCATAGATAAGTCAATGGAGTAAGTCTCAGGTTAGGATGAGAAGCTACATGTTCCACTCTTATCCTCTGATAGTTTGAAAGGATAGCTCCTGCTGAAAGAGCGTCGATTTCAGGATGATGAGATTTGACTTGTAGTAGAAGAGAGAGAAGATCGTCCGTCTCGTCATGATCTTCCTCTTGAGGGATGTTCTCAGCAGAGGCTTGATTTGAGATTTGAGAAGTGGAAGGCTTTCTCCTTCCGTAGATTGAAGATTGATTGAGAGCCTTTCCAGTGATGGTTTGTCTGTAAAGTGGAAGTCCCATTGCCTGTGCTACGAGATGGACTGCGTCATGGCCAACAGTCTGATACATGTAAGAGTCGCATTCATCTGAAGTTAGAGAGAAGAGGTTCAGATTAAAGTCAGAAAGAATGGAGAAAGAAAGAGAGAAGACGAGCTTGAGGAAGGGAAAAGCAGAAGAAGAGAGATGAAGAATTCGTCACTGACCTTTGCCCTTTGGAGGAGTGAGAGTGGCTAGAGCTACGATTTGATGACCTTGAGCAACGCAGTGACAGAGGTTAAAGCAACTATCCTTTCCTCCTGACAAGAGACCGACTACCTTCATTTGATAGAGATAGAGATAGAGTGCTTCTTTGGAAGAACCAGTTGTGGGTCAAGCTGGAGAGATGGATGACTTTCTTCCCTCAACCTTATCATCTTCGAAATCCAACCATGACGAGCTCAAGTTATTCGGTTCAAGACATTCTTTCAGATTTGGACAAATTGCAAGAATGGGAATCATCAACAGCAGCAGCATCATCATCCACGGTCAATCCATCTCTTCATCCAATCTTAGAACTTGGAAGGTCAATCTCTAATCCGTTCGATTCACATTCAGATTCCTCTCGACTTGCTTCTTTAGACGACGAAGCTCAATCTCAATCCAGATTTGGACAGCTGTTGGATTCCTTCGATTCAAAGAAATCATCAACGTCGTCATCAGCAGCAGAGAGCAGCATTTCTGATCATGTCCAGCTAGCTTCTCTCTTCATTCAATCAGCTCAGAAAGCGCTTCAATTGGATCAATCTCAACCCTTCTCTGAGACACAGCTACCTCAGGATGCTCCTCAAGATTCTTCGAGGATAGAAACTCTTCATGGTACCATTGCAAAGCTTCAGGCTAGGGCAGAAGATAAGGAGAAGTCTTTACTCGCTGCTCTTCAAGCACTAGAAGCTCAGACATAGACTCATCAACGTTGATGGCTTGGTCTTAAGTTAGCTGTATAGATGTCTAGGAGATCGAACTTTGAGCTAGGGAAGAAGTTGGAACAGAGCAAGCGAGAAGTGAAAGATAGACACTCGAGAGCTCCACTAAGATGATTCCCATCTGTGCCTCTATCTAGTTCAGGGACTCGGTTCGAGACAACGTGAGTAAAAAGAATGTTGAGATACAAGGGAAAAAGTAGCAAGATTGGCTGGAATAGTGATGCGACTCATTGTGAAGCAAATCTAGCAATCTATCCAAACTAACTTCTCCATCTTTCTCCTCTCTTTGCTCTGACTCTCGCGCTTCTTCGTCGCAGGTCTTTGGATCTGATGCTTCAGTACTGCCTCGCCCTTTCTGAAGTCTAGAGGTCGCTCCTGCCGCTTTGCGTATTACTGGCAGGCATCACACGGAGAAAAGCTTCTGATCATCCATGTCCAGTTGTCCTTCCCGCTCTCCTCTGTTTCAAACCTTCCACAAGGAGCTCTGCTTCTCTTTTACTTGTCATTTTGGATACCTTTCAATAACACCAATGCCATTCTTGCAAAGTCATCGTCTGTCGGAGAAAAGTTGATCCTATCACAAGACCGTTGTTTCAGAAGGTCTTCTTCTTCTCTTTCTCTCTTTCTCTTCTTCTTCTCTTTCGACACCAACAAACTTCGTGATGACCTCACCATCTTACACTTTCATCTCCTATGAAGACTTTCCCTCAACATTGGCAACTCTGACTGAGCTCTCCAGCGTTTCTCTAGGTGGAAAGATTCTTTCTTGTTCAGATGAATGGTTTGCTCCAGCTAGCGACCTCTTGAAAGTTGGGCCTGCTCCAAGCATGAAAGGGTGAGCTACCAAAGATTGACCACGAATAGAAGGAGTGAGAAGAAGTGCAAGAGTAAGAAAGTAAAGCCACAATCTTCAAAAGGAACAGAAGGAAGAGCAGGTTCAAGAAAAGAGCTGATAAGAAGCTTCTTGTTCCCTCCTCTTTGCCTTCCTCTTCTCTCTACCATTCTTCTTTTCGAATTATTTTTCCTCCTCTTCAAGTCAATTCGGTCCGAAAGGAGCTCTGTTTGATGGGTGGGAGACTCGACGTCATAATCCAACTTATGACTGGGTCATTCTGAGATTAGGTCCAAAAGCTGGTGGTTTCGTCTCTGGATTCGACATTGACACTGCCAACTTCAATGGAAACGAAGCTCCAGAAATCCAAGTCTTTGGATTGAGCTTGAGTGCTGAAGAAGAGAAGCTGGGAAAGAATCTGGAAGAATCAGACGAGAGGGTGAGTAGAGATAAGAGTCTCGATAAAGATGGAGCACTTGGAAGAGGAACTGCAGAGAAGAGCTATCCAGAGTTACAGTACTCAATTCGTTGGAAAATAGACTCTCGAAAACCCTCGAACTGTTCATGATTCTCGACTTGAGATGCTCACAATAACTCTTCTCCCCATCTTCTTCTCCAGTGGGCTCCTCTTCTGCCTCGACTTCCTTGCAATCCTTCAGCTCGTCATCTTTATTCTCTCAATTCACCTTTTTCAACACCAACCACCCATATCAAGCTTCTTATGATCCCAGATGGTGGAATCGCAAGATTCAGAGTCTATGGAACAGTCCCTCCCCCACCTGTTGGTTTGGGAGTTTCCGAGCAACAAACCTCTCCAGACGACAAGTTGAACATTTTAGATCTAGCTCATGTCATGAATGGAGGACGAGTTGTCTTGTAAGTGGAATCAGAGATCGAAAAGCTTCGATGGAAACTTTGAACCTTGTTTCTTATTTTCAACCTTCTATTGTCGATCTCATCTTTCTCAACAGCACGAGCGATCAACATTTCGGAGTCGGAGCTAATCTCATTCTTCCGGGAAGAGGAAAAGATATGGGGGACGGTTGGGAGACCAAGCGATCCAGAGCTAAAGGTCATAAAGATTGGGTCGTTATCAAGCTGTGAGTTTTGATATCGCTATCGCTGTCATGTTCTTGACCTTTCTGACCTATCTCATCTGCATCCGATCTATTGATCATCTCTGTTCTTCTCAGTGGTGAACCTGGGTTCCTATCATACGTCGAGGTCGACACAGCTCATTTCTTGGGAAACTTTCCAGAGAGCTGCGAGCTTCACGCCACCAATTTCGATGGACAGCTCCCTTCGGACAATGCTGATTGGACTCCAATTCTTTCCAGATCTAAGCTCGGTCCTGGAAAGCAGCATTTTTTCAAACTGGAGAATGAGACAAAGAGCTTCAGTCACGTCAAGCTGACGATGCACCCAGTAAGTGCAAAACCAGACTCTCTATCTCTGTAGAAAGAGGGAGATATCTGACGATCAACTGTCTTTCATCGCTGATCCTTGTACTTTACAGGACGGAGGAATCAAACGTATCCGATTAGTAGGAAGAAGAGCTGCCCCTCTAGCCAATCACTCTGGAAATCTTCCTCCAATCGACGTCCCTGGCTCTTCGAACAAGGCTTTACCTGTCGAACCTTCAGCTTTCCAAGCCGTCACTGGAGCAGCTTCAGCAGCTTTCTCTTCTCTCTTGGGATCTTCTTCTACATCAGTTGGAGTCACTCACGTAGCTCAACCGCTTTCATCAGAAAGTTTCGCTCCTTATGGTCAAGTCATCGCTTCGCCTTCGGATCCTTCAGCTCCATTCAAAACAGTCAATCTCGGCACTGCAAAGAAGTATTCAAACCTAGCTATCTCCAGAAACCTTTTCAAGCCTGAAGATAATGCAAAGACTAATCTTCACGTTTACAAATGTCAAGGAATTGGAAAGTCTGGATTGCCTTTCCACGTTAGAATGTTGGAAAGACATAGATTCAGTGATCAGGCTTTCATTCCGATGACTTCATCAAAGAATTTGGGACAAGAAGGTTATCTCGTAGTCGTTGCGAAGAATGGATTGGGTAAGTTGAAAATATTTGACAAGGTTTGATGATTGGATTCGAACTGACGCTAAGTATCAATTGCTTCCTTCTCCTTACCTTTTCGCAGACGACAAGCCTGATCTTGGATCACTTGCTGCATTCTACTGCAACAGCGAACAGGCTATCTCGTGAGTTATCGACAGAAAATTCGTTCCTTCTTCGTTTGCCTGTTCTGATCTTGACCACCTTCGTCTCTTTTCTTTCACCTTTCAAGATACTCTGCTGGAACTTGGCATCACCCCATGATCGCTCTAGGATCTGCGGAAACAGACTTCACAGTCATAGTCGCAGATTCCGAATCCAACGAGTCTTTGAACTGCGACGAAGCTCATTGGGAAACAGACGTAGCTATCGTAGGATTATAGATCTTCATCTTTCTCACCTTCTTCTGCCAAAATTAACTCATAAATGCATGTATGTAGCTTTGGTCTTTTGACACCTTCTTCTTTACTTACAAAATGAAAAAGGACGGTAAAGACTCGATGAATACTGTCTGTTGACGTGACTTGGGTTATGATTAGCGTCGTCAACTCGAGCTCTCTCCTTTACTCTTTGCTTTATGCTGATTTCGAGAGTGACCTGTTCCAAAGAGCATCTTCTTCCAACGTTTCTTTCGATGGAAAGATTCGTCAACGAGCGGGAGTTGCTGTGCTTTCAGTCCACGCGTATGGATTCTCAGGTTCAGTCTTCGTGATGAGTCGGACTAGAGATTGAATTGAATGAAGAGAAATGAACTGAACAGATGAAGTAAAAAGTGTTATATATTACATTCGAGAACAAACAAGCCTTCAAACGAATTCCACTTTGACACCAGCAATTTTCGCTCGAGCCACGAATCGTTGCCGACTCTGTTCAAATTCAGAATCGTTGTAATCAGATTCCGGGCCGTCTTTTTTTTCATTGACTAGGCAGGCAGGAAGCTTTGGACTCCTTATGGAGTTCAGACTTTCAGGTAAGGTCCCTAACGGGAGGACCCGACCCAAGACGGCTTCAAAATAATTCATTCTATCAAGATAATCCATTGTGACCTCTTGAGGGAAATTCCCTAGACTCGTTTCACTATAGTTGCTTGCCATCTCTAATGTCTGAAACTTGAGCTTGATTGGGCTCACATCACGGATGAGACGGATCAGCCCAAACAAATCAGCTCTCACATGATCTAGACTCGTCATCCCTTTCACCACCGATCGGAACTTCTGCTTCTTGTCATCTATCTTTTCTGAATCTTTAGCCCATTGACCTTCTAGCGAAAGAGATTTTAAAGTTGGAGAGCTACTTCTCAATCCTTGAATGACGTCTATGGTTGGAGATTCCAATCTTTTTGACATTTGCACATCATGTGGAATATTTGGATCTCCAAACATCGGATCGTCTAGAAAGATTAAAGTGACATTCTCCAACTTTTGAAAAATTGATAAGAAGGTACTGAAGGTTGAATCATAATCAAAGCGCTGATGCTTTTTCTCTGGTAAATGCTGATGAACTCTGAGATACAAGTTTTTGACCTTTGAGACTGCTTTCTTGGACTTGATCAGTGGTGCAAGATGAGTGTTGATTACTTGAGCATCTTCGTGATTGAAAGTTACAGCAAGAGACACTGATTGAAGCGAAGGAAAGAACATTACCAATGCTAAAGCTTGTCTTAACGTCCAAATCCTTGCATCATTTTGATCAGGTTCCACCATTCTAATGCTTGTCAATCTATCGGAGAAGATAAATCGATGCGACTTTTCTAAACTTGATGGGAAATTGATTCCGGCACTAAACGTAAATCCTTTTAAATTCGAACACTGTTCAATTATTAAAGATGTTGCAAGTTGGATCAATAATCTCACGCTTCTTGGATCGAGCGGCTGATCAAGCTTCAACTTGACTAACTCTGGATGTTGTAGAGGATTAATTCACTTGCAATCTCTGCTATACTTGTGACATCGCCAGGCTCTCTCCTAATGAAGTTGAGATTACGAATCTCGGATCCTAACTCTGGATGCTTGAGAAGAAGGCGAAGAAAGGATGGAAGCTGATGTGTGTAGAGATTCACATTTTGGATTGAGATTGGAGTCCAGATGGAGTTGAATTTGCGAGAAACTAGCAGTAGCGATCGTAGAGCAGCCTTGCCAGTTCTAGAAGTAGAGAAGGTGGGAAGATAGATGGAGTGAAAGAGATGAGAAGTCGTCCAAGCCTCAAATTCGAACAAGTCGTTGGTTGAGACTCATATGTACTCACTTGATACCTTCTTTGTCATGCTGAGGTTCTCTGATGCCAAAGTGATGGCTATTCTCTCCTCCAGTCGTTGCTTGGATCCAACCGATGATCCTTCGTCCAATGTCGAAGAAGACGTCCTGATCTAGATCGTCTAGCCCTCTGAACTTCTCGTTCTTTGGATTTCCTATTCTTGATGGTTCTGAGTGAACGATAGCAGTCATGAGTAAAGAATAGAATGTCTTTGTCGGGGAAAGAAGTTTGGAGTGAGTGGTTGTAAAAAGGGGAAGAAAGATTTCGACTTTCAGATTTGACTTTCTACCACAACCATCGTTCAAACGTTTCTTCTATCTTCGATTCATTCTTCACATTGCAAGCTCTTCCAATCTTCAAGATCCAAGCATTGAAAGAAAAGACCAAGATCGAGCATCATCCACGCAATCTTCAAGCAGCTTAGCAATCTTCTCTTCGCAAACCACTCAAACCCTTCAAGATGGAAAGACTCTCTTCACATCTTCTTCTCTCCATCTTCAAATGGCTAGATTCAGTTCAAGTGGTGAAGATCATGTCAGTCTGTCAAATGTGGTCGGAAATCATAGAGGAGAATGGGAGTCTTTGGAGACGACCTGTTCTACCGAAAAGGAAAATTGGATGGAACTCCTCGAGACTAGAGCTGTTTGATCGCAAAAGTCGAAGGAGTCTGGAAGAAGTTTCAATAAGTCTGTCCAAAGAAGGACCAAAGGAGCCTGACCTTTTGGCAGAACTTCTGGGAAGGTCAAAGAGATCTCTTCGTTTTCTTTCCATTCAGTTCAACGACATCCAAAGTTTCCTTAATTCGCAGTCATCTATCTATGACCTTTCATGGATCCTGCCTCGTCTTACAGAACTTAGAATCTCATTTTCTGATCAGGAACGCCGCTCAAGGGTCAGTCTCAAATGGAATGAGGTTCAAGTCAGCAATGGATTCGGATCTGACCAAGATTTATCAAACCTCAAGGTTTTGTGGGGCTGGGAATTTTCCGTTTTATTCGAATCCCATCTGCATCTTCTCAATAACATTACGTCTTTGAGCGTGTCTAGGGCTTTGGAATCCTCTGAATGGAGAAGGATCTTGGAGGTTCCCTCGAAAACGCTCAAACATCTTCGCATGAGGGCTTGGGCTTCACCGGGTTCAGACAGGGCTCGACTCTCGACACTTCATTTTCCAAGACTCAAAGTACTCCAGACCTGGTCTAGTCGAAGTTCAGTACTTCCTACCTGGTTAAGTGTTCCTACGACGTCGATTCTTATTAGCGAGGTCAATTTGCCTCTTTATCTACCTTCCGTATCAACCCTTTGCATACCTCATCTGAGAGACATTCAAAGACTAAAAAGCAGGTGTCCTTTATTGGCGGAGTTGGAAGTGGGCGAGAGAAGTGATGAACTTATCGCTGAAATCTTTCCCGAATTGGTTAATGAGCTCATCTCGGTCTTGGAGGAGAGAAAGCAACAATCAGAAGAAGGATTTGAGGTAGATGGAGTCCAGATGACTTCACTGAAGAAGTTAGTCATCCCTCTTGAAGATCTCAATGCTGAACAACTCGAGGGATTGAGGAGTTTGGTGGAAGAAGTAATTGACCTGGAGTCGGTCTCGCCTTTTATCGAGATAGAAGTTTGAGTTCGTATAGGCCACTCCTTTTTGCAACCAGTGAGTATAATCGACTCGCTCGAGTAAGAGAAACTCTTCATTTCGCGCTTTTTTTCTCAATGATCAGAATGCTGGAGAAGAGAATCGCGTTTTTCGATGACGTTCATCACTTCGCTCTGAATGAAGACTTCGTTTCTGATCTTTCTTCTTTTTTGTCACCACGTCTTCTCTCTTTCTTTGCAATTCCCTCCAACAGATACGAATCAGATCACAATTTTTCGAAAAGCAAACGAGATTCTGTACTCTATCCGCAAACTTTTCAACTCTTGTTCTCTCGTAGTCATAGAGACTAGAGTAATGTCGACTCTTCATTTTTCTCTTGTATGTTGCTTCTTACTTGTCGATAACGACTCGATTCAACTCAATTCAATCAAGAAAAGAGACTGTCCCTAGTGCTGGGAACGAAAAGCTGAGGTTCCAATTTTCCAAGGTGGAGAGAGATTTTTCTTCGATCGCCACCTAAATAGTTTCCTCCACTCCTCAAAGCGAAGCCTCAAGATCAAACAAGATAGATTCTGAGCTTTTTTTGTATTAAGAAAGAAGCCTGCGACGGAAACGAGTCCCGAAGCTCGGCATTTTGAGAGTGAAAAAAGGGCAAGATTTCGACTTTCGGATCTTGACTTTCTACCACAACCATCCTTTCAGACTTTCTTCTATCTTCGACTCATTCTTCACATTGCAAGTTCTTCCAGTTCTCAAAGTCCAAGTTTTCAAAGAAGGAATCCAGAGAGAACATCATCCAAGCAGTAATCTTTTCATCTCTAGTTATTCTCTACTCAATCTACCTCAACTCTGCAAGACGAAGATGGACGATCTATCATCAACGATCCTACTCCCAATCTTCAAGTCGTTAGACTCGTTTGAGATTGTGAAAATCAGATCAGTCTGTAAAAAGTGGTGGGAAATAGCAGAGGAGAATAGGACTCTCTGGAGAAGACCAATTCTACCAAGAAGAGAAAAAGGATGGCCAGCTTCAACACTAGAGTTATTTGATCGCAAAAGTCAGAGCACTTTGGAAGAGGTACGATTCTCACTTCCAGAGTTCGAATCAGAAGAGTTCGATCTTTTGGTGCAACTTCTAGGAAGGTCAAAGCATTCCCTTCGTTTTCTTTCAATTCATCTCCCCGATGGTAGTCATTTCGTCAACCAAGAGTCACCTATTCATGATCTTCCATGGAAGTTGCCTCGCCTGGAAGAATTCAAACTCTCAGCTTCTTTTCAGGTAGATGTAACAAGGGTCCCTCTCAGATGGAATGAGTTCAACAACAGGAACGGATCTGGAACTGTTCAAAGTTTGTCGAACCTCAAGGTTTTGCGGGGTCTCACCTTTCCAACTTTATTCAAGTCTCATCTCAATCTTCTCAGTAGCCTCTCCTCTTTAAGTGTAACACGTTTCTTGGAATCCTCTGAATGGAGAAGGATCTTGGAAGTTCCTTCGAAAACGCTCAAACATCTTCACATGTCCACGAATGTTTCATCGGATTCAGACATTGGTCGACTCCCGAAACTTCAATTTCCAAAACTCAAAGTACTCCAAATGTCGTCTAGCCCATTTTCCATACTTCCTACCTGGTTAGATGTTCCCACCACGTTGATTCTTATTAGCGAGGCCAACTTTCCTGTTTATCTGCCTTCGGTATCAATTCTTTGCATACCTGATCTCAGAGAGATACAAAAGTTGAAAAGCAGATGCCCTTTGTTGGTGGAATTGGAAGTGGGAAGAAGAAGCTTCTATACCAATGCCGAAAGATACCCCGAATTGGTTGATCGACTCATCTTGGTCCTGAAGGAGAGAAAACAACAATCAGAAGATGGATTCAAGGTAGATGGAGTCAAGATGACCTCGCTAAGAGACTAGTCGTTCCTTTCAAAGATCTCAGTGCTGAGGACCTCGAAGAATTGAGGGGTTTAGTGGAAGAAGTTATCGATCTAGAGTCCGTTTCACCTTTTTTCTCGATAGAGGTTTGAGTTCATCCGGTTCTCTGCCGTATCAATCAGCGAGTAAACTTTGCTCGATCGAGTAAGTATAATTCTTAAGTTCTTCTCTATTTGTCGCTGAACAAAGCGCTCGAGAGGATAATTGTTTTGTCCAAAGATGTTCCGCTGAAACAGACGTCGTTTCTGACCTTTGAAATTTCACCCTTCTCCTACCTTGTGTTCTCTCTTCCCTACCTCCTCTAAAGGTCATACAGTCTGAAAAGAGACAAAAACATGAGAGAAGTCACCTCCCGTCTTTTCAATTCCCTCCAACAGACACGAATCAGATCATAATCTCGAAAACCAAACACATCATTTGCTCTGTCGCCACACTTTTCAACTCTTGTTCTCTCGTAGTCATATAGCAATGTCGATAAAGAATCGATCTCATCTCATCAACGAGACTGTCGAGTGTCGAGAAAGAAAGTCTTGTGCTTTCATTTTTTCATGATACTCCTATCAATCCGAACGATTAGAAACGAGATAAGATTTCAAAAAGCGAAATAAAAGAATACGACATAACTCCGACAGAACAAAGGAAAAGATTTTCAACAAGATTTCGAAACACGACAAAGAGTTAATTTCAGCACAGGAAAAAGAATCGAAGGAGAGAGAGAAGATTTTCGAGATGGAACGAAAAGATGTTAAGGTATAATATCCATCTCAAACCGAAGCAAGCAGGAAAAGAGAAAGGGATAGACATAGATTCAATTTAATGGTAAAGGAGCCTAGAGGAAGTGTTTGAAAGAAATATAAAGTTCATATTGTGCACTTTGACTAAAGATTTTTGATAGCATTTCCCAACATTTGATACCTAAGATAAACAAGAGCGTCCTTCTTTACAAAGCTCTTGGTCTTGAAGCAATAGTTTCATAAAGACTGAAACTAATCATAGCACCAGTCAAAAGCAATTGAGTAGTTGGGTTGATATGTTGAGATACGTGTTGATAACTCAACGAACCCACACCCAAACCCAATCCATTGGATTTGAAACCAGCAATGTTAGAAACGGCAGGTTCACCAGCTGCTACTCCAAGAGTTGAAGGTACAGCCGATGAAGAGAATAGAGAAGAAGTTGAAGATCCTCCCAAGATTGCCAAGTAAAGGATCGAGAAAAGTCGAACTAGACCAAAGGTTAGGACTGAAGCTTGATTTCTTCTGTCGAAAGTGATGAGATCTGGTTATGAAATTGGGGAGGCGGAGATAAGTGTAAGGTTTTGATGAGTAAAGAGAAGACGACATTGAAGCAGAAGAGAACGGAACATTCGTACTCTGAAAATTAACTCCCACAAATTCTCTTTTTGAGAACCTTTAATTCTCTTTCTCCTTCCTCTCCTCTTACTCACGAGCAAAGAACATTGGAATGGCCAAAGTCCAAATTCCCCAAAGCAAAACCGGTTGCCAATAAGCAACCGAAGCCAAAGCTCTTACATCAGGAAGAGTCAAAGCCCAATGAGGAATCAAACCTCTCGTTGCAGAACTTCCACCAGTTTTAACGAATTTGGTAGCAGACAAATGTTGAGTACCATTTGAGCTCAAAAGAGTAGTTGGAGTCAAACCTATCAAAAAAGTCAAAGCTTCAATAATGATTAAACTCTTTGTAATGTTTTCACTATCAGAAGCGAAACCTTGAGCCTGTTTGAATCGTCTACGAACTTTTCTTGCGAAAAAGTTATATCTAACTTTTAATTTATGAGTCAAAGATGCCCCGGCTTGAGAAACTTCTTGAGATAAATCTTCAACTTCATCCCTAGCTTCTCCTGCACCATTGACGAAAGCTTCTCTTAAACCTTCAATGGATCTACGTGCTCTACCTGCCAATGCTGATGAGAATCCACTTGCATTCTGTAATGGAGTCGATAATGGAGTTTGGTTGGTCAAGGAAGAGAGTCCATTGGTAAAGGAACGTGAAGTAGAGGAAGCTCTACCTCCAGAATGTTTCCTTGGAGAACGAGAGGAGTTCTCTGGAGAATCAGAGACGTCGGATCCTTCCCTGCTGGTTCAAGAATGACACGAGAATTAGAAAAGGGAGAAAAGAAAGAAGAGATTAGCAAGTCTGCTCGCATGACGATCGGGAACCTGATTCCTTCCTTCCTCGTTCCCTGCCTGAATCGATCTCTAGTCGATGAAGACGCGCTACACGTGATAGCCTTGAGAGGATAAGATGAGAATGGTCTATAACCTAGACTTTCATTCGCGATTCAGGGGAAGGGAGGTAAACGTCGAGGTTGATCTGAGTTTTGAATCAGTGGAGCAGCCAGAGCGATGAGATGATGCATCCATCGACCTGGACCACGCTTCTCGACGAAAGAGGCTCGATTCTGGATGAATCCAATAGATCTCGATCCAAATCCGTGATTGTCCAAGCGCGACTAGCTGACTGGTCGAATGGATGGATGGATGGATGGGTGGATGCTGACGTCGAAGGATTGATTCTCTTTTGGCTCATTTCCGATTTCTGAATCTCGTCGACACCTAGACATGGATGGATGGAAAGGATACTAACGATTTGTCTTTCTTTCCATTTCCGATTCCTACCATGCTATTTCTCATTTGTCTCTTGTTCTCATTGTCTATGCTTTCATAGAGACCAGCCCATTGTTCTTGACCTCTCAATTCAGAATCGTGTTCTGCCAAATGGTCCTTGATTAAGACTTCGAATTCTTCTCTCTTGATACCACTGGGATGACCGCCTCTTGAAGCTGGAACCAAATCTATCTTGAGTGCTTCTGCAATTTCCAAAAGTTCCGACTTCTTCTTGTAGCGGATCGCTCCTTTGTAGATTGTGCTCATCGTCAAGGAATAGGTGGAGAACTAAGTGGATGGATGGATGGATGGATGGATGTGATGGAATTGAATTGAATTTGATTTCTTAGATTAGCCAGGTGCGTCTCTGGATGCTAGAGATGCTCGATGGATTGGATCGAGATGGTTTTGGGTTGAGAATTGACTGCATCCACTTTCTCATTTTAGTTCGTTCCTCAAACATCGGCCAGCCCAGTCCACAAATGCAACATCATTACTTAGATTTCAAACAGATTCTATTGCAGATAAGACTTGCTAATATATTAACGTAGGATTCCAGTGAGATGCCAAATTTCTCTTTCTCTGTCCGCCCCGTCGTCTCTCCATCTCACATTCCTTCCAACCACAAATGTCGACAAATAGCCAACCAGAACCTCTCCAATTCCACTTCTTCCTCTTTCAATTCCCTTTCCCTTCTCTGTTTCTCACTTTCCTTCCTTCCACCGTTTCCTCTCATTCTCCCATCGTAACCTTCTCTACCTTGTCCACCACCACCACCACCACTCGAATTCCATGATCCTATTTCTCCACCACCACCACTTCCCAATCCAAGTCTATCAGATACTTGTCGACTATTGACCGAAGCTCCATTAGCAAGGGATTGGGTAGAGGTCAACAGATTCGAATCTTCGAATGATGAATCTCCTCCTCCAATAACTCCCATTGCGCTCAATAAATCCCTTCTTCTTTTATTTGGAACGTCCCAGTTATAGACGTCATCTCGATCGCTCGGTTTCCTAAGGTTTGGATGTTTGATCGGAGTATCTGGAACGTCTAGAATCAGAGGCTCGTCTGAATTGCTGGCAGAAGTGGAATCCAAACCTCGGATCGATGATGATGATGACGATGATGATTGAACTTGGTTGGCTTTGGACTTCGATTCCATATGTTGAGCTCTATGCCATTGTAATTCTCTCCTCAATTCTCGAGCTTGAGCTCCTTCTCCCAAAGCTTCCAACCATTCGACATCTCTACGTAGTTTCATTTCCCTCCTTGAAGAATCAGATGCTTCTGCTACTGTTGAATTAGAAACGACCTTCTTTTCTTCAAGATCCCTTTCCCCAGGTTCCATACTTTCCTTGGCCTTGTCGGAATCGGTAGGAATAGTATCAGTACCGGATAAAGAAGATAAAGTGGTTGGACTTGGAGAAGAAATGGAACCTGGAGGTGGATCCAATTCTTCCAAAGTGGGTAAAGATCCAAGAGTCAGACCTAGATTACTTTCCTGAGAGGATTTCAACTCGTCAGCCTGTTGTTGAGAGCTTGGGGTTTCGTCGATAGAGATGCCGGCAACGTCACTACCTTGCCATTCGCCAACTGCATCTCCAGCTAGACTGAACCTTGAAGAAGTGGAATCATCGTTGGTCTCATTGAAAGGAGGGGTGTCATCATTATTGTAACCTTCTCTCCATCCTAGACCTTCGACTCCACCTTTTCTCAATCCGTAACCGTCTCTATCTTGGATTTCAGCTCTTCTTTCAGCTAGATCCCTTCTTTCTTGATCCCTCTCTGGCAATCGATCAGAGATCCAAGAGGCTACTTCCTTGATCAATTTGGAATCTGGGATCGGAGTTGCAGTCAAAGAAGTGGGTACTAGAGAGGATGGAATTAGAGAGTTGCTAGAATCAGGATTTGATGAAGTCGAAGATGAGGTAGAGTTCTGATTTGAACTTGGATTTGAGGTTGACTTGGACTTCTCGTTAGGAGTAGAAGAAGATCTAGAGAGGTCTGGGGAACCTTCATCAGAAGAAGTCAAAGAAGCGTAATTCTCCAAAAAGTTTTGAGCGATTGAAGCGACATCTGTAGAGTCCGAAGTTGCTGTCGATGCTTTCTTGAGAGATTCTTTACTTTCTGTTTCTGTAACTTGACTTTTCTTCTCTCCACTTTTGGATAACCAACTTCCCAGTAACTTATTAATGTCGATCCAACTTTTACCTCCATCTCCATTATGCCTCTCTCTTTCTCTCTCTTCTTCTTTCAATTTCCTACTCTCTTCTTTCTTCTTTTCCTTTTCCAATTTCTCCAAATCCTTTTTGTCTTTCCTCTCCGATTTCAACCTTTCCTTTTCTTCATGTTCTTCTCTGACTCTGCCAGTCTTTGGATCCAATTTATCATTTTTCCATCTAGGTCCACCACTTCCTCTCAAATCCCAATGATCACAACCTTCCATTACTCCCAAGAATTCTCCCCATTTAGCAGATTGAACATTGACCAGACCATCGTTCCCTTGCATTTCCGATCCCAAGGCTTCAGCCGATCCATCCGATTCTCCACCAATGGAACTCGATTCTGCAGCTGCGTCTAGGACCAATTTGGGTAACCATAAAGGATGATAAATTGCTAACTTTCTAGTTCTAGCGGCTATTGAATAGTATTTCACCGAGGGAACATCTGGAGTTCTGGGATTGAAAACTTTCGACATGTATCGAGTTGATAGCATTGCATAAGCTGGCTGATCTAGCAGAGACAGCATGTAGGAGGAGAAATTCCCTGTTAGAGATGATAATGCAGAAGCTATGGTGGAGAATCCAAAAGGTAAAGAAGATGACTTTGACTTTTCGGATTTCGTTTCTTTCTCTTTGGTTGAGGTTGCTAGATCTTTTGCTTTGGAATAAGAATCTGAGTCATTCTCCGGTTTGGTAGTTTCACTAGAAGAAGAGTTCCGACTATCTCTGTCTGAATCCTTTGATGATTTCTGAATTGCATCGTTTCCAGCTTTTGAAATCTTGCTTGCAGAATCGATAGCATCTTGACTGAACGATTTCGATTCTCCCTTTTCATTCCCAACAACTTCGATTGATTTCTTTCCATTTTTGGGTCTCACGAAGAGAGGAGTCTTCAAAGTATAGGGAGGTCTAAGAATCTTCTCCTCTTTTTCTTCCACCACTTTCTCTTCGATCTTGAGATTAACACCCGAATAAATCGGATCCACTTTCTCACCACTACCACTCTTGTTCTTGACCAAAATTTCTCTCTCCTTTTTCCTATCTTGTACGAATTTCCTCGCTCTTTCTCCCAAGACGGCCCCATTTCTACCTTCTCTTTCTTCTCGGATCGCCTCTTCGACCAAGTCGTTTCCTACTCCTACATTTGCGTTGCACCAATCCATGAAGGGGGAACCTCGATGAGGAGTCGAGATTGTGGTCAAAGACATTGGAATGTATTCGGAAGGTAGAGGTTGAATGTGTGAGAGAAGATGTCGGACCTGTTGGGCAGGGAGGCAAAGCAAAGCGTCGTTTGGACAAGAGACATAAGTAAATGAAGTGATCTTGCTTGTATCCCGATCTCTGGCATCCCAGATTGGAGATTATCAACTCCCACTCACGTCGAGCCCACCCATGGAATGGGCAGCAAAGTTCAATCGTTTCCCTCGAACTCCAGCTTCTGGAGAACAGAGGTATTCGTGAAGAGATTCCGCTCGGGATTGGATTGACCCGGTGCTGAGGGGGGAGTGAAGAGAACGATAGAACAAAAAAGAGACGAATAACATCAGAGAAAACGCTTTGTTGCAACGAATCATAGGCTTGCTTTCTCTCTCTTCAAGCTCGAAAACTCACCCAGGTACACCTCGAACGATGACTTCAGCTCCGACTTTCTTCCTCAGGATATCCAAAGTGGCAGCCCAATAATGGATTTCTAGACCGAAGAAAGGACCTCTGACATCGAACCCATAGAGACCTGTAGAGGTGAGATTGAGGAGGATTAGAGAAGAAGAAAACAGATTAGATCTCTCGATCATTAACACAAGAATTGGGACGTTCTGTTAAAGTCTGGCTTCTCCTACTACTGCAAGTTTAATCTCTGATCATGAAGAGTATCTCAAAGGAAGAACTTTTTGATCAAAACGAGCGGAATCGCTGCTATCTTTGTCTTGTCCTTTCCCTCGATAACTATCCTCTCTCTTAAATATGTCCTCTCCGACTCGAAGTGCTATGTCTTCTTCACTAAAGGTGCTCCCGCCTCTGCTTCGGTCCTAGTTTGACTCACCGTGACAAAGGACTATGGGATATCTAGGAGCTCTGACTGGAGAATAAAGAGCTGGGTGCCTCATCAATTCATGGATCCTACCAGTCCCTTTTCCTCCTTTATGAGGAGGAGGAGGAGGGGATGAAGAATTCGATGAAGAACTAGAGGAATTTGATTTGGAAGAGGAAGAAGAAGGAGCGGAATGATGATTTGAAGAGGAAGAAGAAGTTGAAGGATTCGAGGTGGAAGCTTGATTTGAGGTTGAGGTAGGCGTAGATTGGGAGCTACCAGTAACTGAATGGTTGAGAGAGGTTTCTGAATGTTTGTGATCTTTTGAGGATGAGTTGGCATCAAGAGAAGTATCTGAAGAGGATAGATTGAAGCTGCTTGTGCTGGATTTGACTGAATGAGGATCCAGCTGTCTCTCCTTTCCCTTTGTAGCAGCATCATTCCCATCCAAGCCCTTGCCTTTGGATATGATTCTATTGTTCCACCAATCCAACACTTTCGAAGGGGAGGATATAGAGAGAGAAGTGAGTCTAGAAGTGATGAAATTGATCGAAGTGGAGCTGAAAGAAGAAGAAGAAGCAGAACCAGTCCGACTTGTCGATTTCAAGCTGGATTGTGATGAAGTTGAGAAAGATCTACGAGAGGATAGATTGAGATAGTTGGTATTACTGGTAGAAGATGAGAAGGAGTGATTTGAAGTAGAGTTGAGAATCGAGGCAGACTGGATCAAAGAGAATGATCTGCTGCTGCTGCTACGTCTTGAGTTACAAAAGGGTCGACTGATTTGTAGAGACAGTAATCGTTTCATTTCTTTCACTTCTATGTCTGACTTTGGTTTAGAGTTGAAACTTGACGTTGCTGAAGAATGACTGACACTTGTACTGAAATGCAGAGCTACGATTGTGGAAAGCAGAGCTACGAGTCCTTTCCTACTCGTCACTCTGACATTCCCTAATTCTTTAGTTGTCGAATTGATCCGAGATGAAGCTCTTGCATCTTGTTTCCGAGTAGAGAATGATGGTTCAAAGAGTGTTGAATGGAAGGATGAACGTGGGACAGATGAGCTGCGAAAGTTCTTCATTCCGAGATCCACATTTATAATTACTTGCTAAGCGAAACTTTAAAGAAGATTAATCTTGATCAAGTCAACCTGAAGAGAGAAGAGGTAAAGCAGCCAGCCCTGGACGGTTTGCAGTGAAAAGAACGTTGTGGTTGTGGAGAGAACAGAAGAAGTTGAGAAATCTCTCGTCTCCACCTTGAAACCTCAGCTTTTCGTTCTCAGCACTAGGTAGGGACAGTCTCTTTTTTGATTGAATTGAGTTGAATCGGATGGTTATCGAGAAATGAGGAGGAACATACAAGAGGAAAATGAAGAGTCGACATTACTCTAGTCTCTATGACTACGGGAGAACAAGAGTTGAAAAGTTTGCGGATAGAGTACAGAATCTCGTTTGATTTTCGAAAAATTGTGATCTCATTCGTATCTGTTGGAGGGAATTGCAAGGAAAGAGAGAAGACGGGGTGACGAAAAAAGAAGAAAGATCAGAAACGAAGTCTTCATTCAGAGCGAAGTGATGAACGTCATCGAAAAAGGCGGTTCTCTTTTCCAGTCTTCTGATCATTGGAAAAACGGCGCGAAATGAAGAGATTTTTTCGCTCGAGCGAGTCGATTATACTCACTGATTGCAAAAAGGAGTGGCCTATACGAACTCAAACTTCTATCTCGATAAAACGCGAAATCGACTCCAGATCCACAACTTCTCCCACCAAACCCCTCAATCCTTCGAGTTGATCAGCACTGATCTGCTCAAAAGGAATGACCAGTCTCTTCAGGGAAGTCATCTGGACTCCATCTACCTTGAACTCATCTTCTGATTGTTGAGTTCTTTCCTTCAAGACCGAGATGAGTTCATTAACCAATTCAGGATAGGTTTCAGCAGGAGTGTCAAAGCCTCTTCTTCCCACTTCCAATTCCACCAACAAAGGACATCTGCTTTTCAGCCCCTGAATATCTCTGAGATTAGGTATGCAAAGAATTGATATAGAAGGTAGACGAACGGGAAACTTGAAGTGACTAATGAGAATCGCCGTGGTAGGGACACTTAACCACGTAGGAAGTATTAAATATTGACTGAACCACGTCTCGAGTACTTTGAGTCTTGGAAAATGAAGTGTTGAGAGTCGACCACTGTCTGAAACTGATGAAACCTTCTTGGTCATGCGAAGATGTTTGAGCGTTTGCGATGGAGCTTCCAAGATCCTTCTCCATTCGGAGGACTCTAAAGGGCAAGATACGCACAAAGACGTAATATTATTGAGAAGATTGAGATGGGACTTGAATAAAGTTGGAAAGTTAAAACCCCACAAAACCTTGAGGCTCGATAAGTTTTGATTAGATCCAATCCCGTTGTTGCTGTCCTCAAACTCATTCTATCTGAAAAGAATCCTTGAATCAGATACTCCTTCGTTATCTAGAAACTTAAACTCGACCAGGTGAGGCAACTTCCATGGAAGGTCATGAGTCAGTGGCCCTGGACCGAAAGCTGTCATGGTAAGGAAACGAAGCGATTCCTTTGATCTTTCTAAACATCCTGCCAGAAAGACTTCCTCCTCTCCTTCCAATCTGCGACTCAACGGAAATGACACTTCCGTCAGAGTGCTTTGACTTTTGCTATCAAACAGTTCTAATGTTGAAACTGGCCATCCCTTTCTCTTTCTTGGTAGAATCGGTCTTCTCCAAATACTTCTGTTCTCCTCTATGATTTCCAACCACTTTTGACAAACTGGCCTTATTTTTACAATCTCAAACGAGTCTAACCACTTGAAGATGGAGAGAAGAAGATGTGAAGAGAGTCTTTCCATCTTGAAGGGATTGAGTGGTTTGCGAAGAGAAGATTGCTGAGATGCTTGAAGATTGCGTGGATGATTCTCGATCTTGATCTTTTCTTTCAATGATTGAACTCTTGAGGATTGAAAGAACGTGCAATGAGAAGAATGAATCGAAGTTGAAAGAGTTTCTGAAAGATGGTCGTGGTAGAAAGTCAAGATCCAAAAGTCGATTTCTTCCCCTTTTTCTTTTCCCAAAAGAGAAGTCCAAAGCTCTTTCCCCGACAAATACATTCTATCCTTCACTCATGACTGCTATCAATCAATCAGAACCGTCAAGAGTAGGAAACCCAAAGAACGAAAAGTTCAGAAGCTTAGAAGAGATGGATCAGGATGTCTTCTTCCACCTTGGACGAAGGATCATCGATTGGATCCAAGCAACGACTGGAGGAGAGAATAGCCATCACTTCGGTATTAGAGAACCTCAGCAAGACAAGAATGGTATCAAGTGAGTTAACAAGAGTCTCACTAAATGACTTGTTCGAGGTTTGAGAGTTGAACGACTTCTCATGATCTCATCGTTCTATCTTCCCACTTTTTCTCTAACTTCCAGATCTGGCAAGGCTGCTCTACGATCACTACTGCTAGTCTCTCGCAAATTCAATTCTATCTGGACTCCAATCTCAATCCAGAACGTGACCCTCTATACGAACCAGCTTCCATCCTTTCTTCGTCTTCTTCTGAGGCATCCAGAGTTAGGTTCAGAGATTCGTACTCTCAACTTCATTAGGAGAGAGCCTGGCGATGTGACAAGTACAGCAGGGATTGCAAGTAAATTGGTCACATTACAACATCCAGAGTTAGTCAAATTGAAGGTTGATCAGCCGCTCTATCCAAGAAGTGTGAGATTATTAGTCGAGCTTGCAAGGTCTTTGACAATTCAACAGTGTTCGAATCTAAGAGGGTTTACGTTTGGTGCAGGAATCGTTTTGCCATTGAGTTCAGAAAAGTCACATCGATTTATCTTCTCCGAGAGACTGAAGAGCATTAGAATGGTGGAACATGATCAAGTTGATGCAGGGACTTGGACGTTAAGACAAGCTTTAGCATTGGTAATGTTCTTCCCTTCACTTCAATCAATGTCTCTGGTAGTAGATTTTGACCATGAAGATGCTCAAGTAATCAACACTCATCTTACACCACTGGTCAAGTCCAAGAAAGCAGTCTCGAAGGTCAAGAACTTGTATCTTAGAGTCCATCAGCATCTACCAGAGAAAAAGCATCAACACTTTGATTATGATTCAACTTTCAGTACATTCTTATCACTCTTCAATCACTTAGAGAATATCACTCTAATCTTTCAAAAAGATCCGTGGTTCAGAGATCGAAATATTCCACGCAGTGATAGAATGTCAAGAATTTCTGAATGTCCGACCGTAGACGTCATTCGAGGGCTGAGAAGTAGCTTTTCTACCATCAAGTCTCTGTCTCTAGAAGGCCAATACCCTTTCCACAGTGAGCACAGAAAGAAGGAGGATGTAGAGCAGAGGTTTCAAGATTGTTTGATGGGAATGACCAATCTAGATCATGTGAGGATTGATTTCGCTGCCCTCATGTATCTCATGTTCCGCAAGGGTGGGGAGAGTCCACTTAAGTTCCAGGCATTGGAGATGGCAGAGAGTTATAGTCGACAGAACCGTCAAGCTGGTAGAATCGAACATTTCGAAGCGATCCTGGCTCGGGCAATTCAATTAAAGATCTTATCTGGAGCTCTGAATCTCTTCAGAACTCCAAAGGAGCCCATCTGCAGTGTCAATGAAGAGAATCCTAGGGAGTGTGAATACGATGAATCTCGATGGAAAGAGGCTCTACGATCCCTCTTGACTGCAGCGAATGATGCAGGAGTCAAGGTGGAATTCGTTTGAAGACTCGTTTGTTTGATTCACCGTTTTCTCAAATCTAAATTCTTTTGGTTTATCTGTTCAATTCGATTCTCTTCATTCAATTCAATCTCTAGTCCGACACATCACGAAGATTGAATCTGAGAATCCACACGCGTGGATTGAAAGCATAGCACTTTCCGCTCGTTCACAAACTTTTCCATGAAAGGAAAGGCTAGAAGAATACGATCGCTTGCCTGAGTCATTTTCACAATCGGCATGAAGTGACGAGCGAATAAAGGAAAGCGCTCGAGTTGAGGACGTCAATCATAACTCAAGACAAGTTAAGCCACATTCGAAGGTTATCTCGTTGGAGGATGTTCTCGTTCCGCGACTTTGCCAGTCTTAACCTTGTCGTTTTTTTCTACCTTTGTAGATCTTTGTCGAATTTTGATTGTATCTGCGGATGAAACAAAGGTCGGCTGAGGCCTCAAGGAGGCCCCTCGTTCAAGAGAAGAGACAGAGGTAGATGACGACGACTTCATTCCCACTTCCACATTCTACTTGTTGACTGATGACTTGAAGGAGTGTGTAGGGAAACAATATTCAATCTTGACGATTTCGAGTTTAAACAAGAACGCTGTGGTTGGGTAAAGAGAGAGAAAAGAAATATAATCCTCTCCACCTCGGTTCGCTCCAGAACCCACGAAATACAAGCATCGAAGTAAAGATTGCAGTTACGATGTAATTGATGTAATTGATGAATTGCAAAAGAAAAAACAACGAATGAAAAAGGCATGCAATTGGGAGAGACGGAAAAAGATGAGATCTACTTTCGAGTTGAATTCTCTTAAGGCAAAAAGGTCGAGGAATCTTTTCCCTTCACAAAAAGTATTGAGAGGTCGATAACCGTGAAGGAGTTGTTCGTTCTTGATCAGGAACTAAGGGAAGAGGGAAAGGTAAAAAGAGAGGGAAAAGGTGAAAAGATCGTAAGGCGGAAATTTCCTCGATATGAAAGGGAAACAGCGGAAAGAACAACTTACCAGCTTCAAAGATTCTGAAATTGGCTTCCCCAAATTTGCTCTGTTTCTCTTGACTTGTCGTCTTTGTCTTTCCTGCAATTCCGGAACCTGTCTCTGATTGTGCTCCTTCTTCTGCAATTTCCTCTTCCTGACTTTCCAACGCCAATAGATCGTCGACTCTGAATACAGAGGCTACATTTCCACACCTATAACAATAATTGGGAGCTGACCATACCGTCACTATCGAATTGTCGTGCATCAATTTACTGTTAGAGAGAAACGAGATAGATGATGAGGAGGAGAGACGGAAGTGAGGTGGAGAGAAAAGAAAAGCGAAAGGAATAGAAATTAAAGAATCAGGTTTAATCTCTCTCACACTGAAAAGATCAAGAAAATCCTTGAGATCCTAACTAAAAAAGCAATGCTTTTCTCTCGTCTCTACTCACTATCCTTCCTGAACCAACTGATGAGCTCTAGCGATCAATTCCAATCCATTTACGAAATTGAATTCCTTCGTGACCTTACTTCCAAACAGCCAACCAGCACCTCTAGGACTGATAGACCAAGTGTCAATCTCATCTGGATCCGACCACATTAAATCGCAAAAAGCTCCCTCGTGAGGGACTTCCTGAGCTCTAGCGATGATTCTGATTTGATCCAAAGTCCTAACATCTGGAGATAGACCTCCATGAACGCAAAGAACCCTACCATCAATGATGGCAGCCAAGTTCAAATAATCAAAGACTTGACAACAGGATTTCCAAACGTTTGCATTGCCGTACTTGTGTTGACATTCGTCGTAGAAACCGTAGACTTGGGTGATCTGTCGGGATTCATGGTTGCCTCGAAGAAGAGTGATTCGATCTGGATATCTGTGGGAGAAAGGGCACGATGGGAAAGGAAGAGAATCGATTGGGATTTGTGAGAAAAAGGAAAAGCTCAAATGGCTCTAGATGGTCCAGGTCCACTCGAAACGAGTCTTTGAAGATGAGAGCGAGTCGGGAAAGAGTTTATGACGAGCAATGAAAGGATTTCGACGTTGGCCCAGCCATCCCCAAACCACTGACTCAACGTTGGAGAGACAGGAAAAGAAGGGAAAAGAAGAAAAGGGAAGAGATAACGAGAACTCACCTGGCTTTCAAAGCCATGAGTAGAGAGAAGGTCTCTAGAGAGAAGTAGCCTCGATCCACAAAGTCGCCCTGATCAATGCGGAATTTCCGGTAGAAGAGGAAAGAAGTCAGTAAGAGAGGAGATAGAGGAATGATTGACTGTTTCCATGCAAACTTGCCTCTCCTTTGAGACGTCTCCTTCTCTTACTCCTCTTTGCACCATTCCTATGACATGAAAGGGATGAGATCCACAGACTAGATCTATCTATCCACAATGACCTACTCTCTCTACTGCACTCACCATAAAGACATAAGCCGTCTCTGGAGGTTGACCACCGATCCTCAACAGTTCCAAGAGGTCCCAAAACTGACCATGAATGTCGCCACAGACGGTGACTGGACTGGAGACTGGCTGGATGTTTGATTCCTCTATGAGGATATTCCTGACCCTGTCGCACAGAGACTTCATTTCTGATTCAGAGAGATATCTACATTGACGCAGTTGATCGATCCAGGCGTCAGGACTAGAAGAGGAAGAATTGGTAGTAGTAGTAGAAGTAGTAGTAGAAGTAGAGGCCATGGAATGTGGAATCGATAGATGAGATAGCCAAGTAGTTCTTGATGGTATAGATTAGATTCTTGAGATTGATTGATAGTTATTGATGATGATGCTGATGGAGGACAAGCAGCAACTTCTCTAGAATCTCTTTCTACTATTTACCCATCGCACCAAATCCACTTCTGCCTCTACTTCTACTTCTCTAATCTCTATCTATCAATCTCCCTTATCTCTCGCTCATGTCTCTAGCCAATTTCCGCAAGATTGACATTGATCAATACGACGAAGAGGTGGTTCAGGAATCTGAACTCTACGATCCAGATCCTCGTTCTGCGACCGAAGTGACTAGCATTGCAAAGGAAAAGAGTCAACAAGTCAGGCAACTCATCGGTAGAAGCGACGGTCTGGCTGCAATCAAGTTGGCAGTCAGTCAACCTCCTTACGGAGATGCAGTCGAGGATGCAAAGGTGAGAAGAACAGACAGATAAGAGATAGAGATAGATAGATAGAGATAGAGATAGATGGCATGGATTAGAACGACTGCTCATCCTTTTCCCTTCTCTCTCAATCCCGTCTATTGCATACATTGGCACGTAGAACACAACTCTATTGACAGTCTTGGAGATCCTCAATTCTACAAAGTCTTCGGAAATCTCTCCACTCGTAAAGGCTTTGGACGTCTCTGAACAGGACAACCTCATGAAGTACATTTACAAAGGTCTCAGCAAACCAGAGATGGGAACTAGTGCTGTACTATTGGCTTGGCATGAGAAGGTGAGTCTCGTCTTCTAGAGTCGAAGAACAAGTCAAAAGATTGCATGAGGGTGGGAAATGGAATCTCATTCGGATTCGAATCCATCAAGGATCTCTGTCTGCCTTTGCTGGACGTTCCACAAACGTTGCTTCTCTGGAACTGTACAGAAGCTTTGGATCTATCATGCTTTTCTCAATGAAGCCAGCTCTGGTAGAGGAAAAGAGTCGTAGCGGAAGCAGAGAAGAGGATACCACCCCCTCTCGCTCTTGTTTGCTTTTCCCCCAAAATCATTTGGGATAAGCTAAGATCTAGAAGGATATCTGAAGCATAGATCTCCGCATATTCTCGTTTGCAAGTCGCATTAAAGATGGAGAGGAGGGGGGGGGGGGAAGGCTTTCAATCCATCAATCCAATTTGAACCTCTATCAGATCTCTCTCCCTCTCTAATGAGCTAGACTCCTAGAATCTCACTCGAAACTCGACTTGTTGGAAAACAAGAAGTGTTCTCTCTTTTCCAGATACTGGAATTTTTGAAGCTGACAAGGTTTCCTCTTCCTCTCTTCTTTGTCTTAATCTCTACTGCCTCTTTCCACCCTTTTTACCTCCTTTCACTTTTCACTCTGCTTAGTTGACTGAGGCTGCTGGAACTGGATGCATCGTCAGAGTCATGTCTGATAGACGGATAGTCTAGGTGGGAGCGAGAAGTAAAGGAAGGGCAGGGAAGAGCAATCGAGAGAGAGAGAAGAAGAAGATCTCCAGTGGGGTTGGCTTCCTTGTTGGATTTCACGACTTTGTTCTCTTCCTCTCTTTGAAGGTAATGGATTTATCCTTGATCAATTGGCTTGGAAGTGGAGAGCCTCTTTGTAATGTGTGATTCTTATCATTGGACGATTCAGTCTGAGCGTCTAGAGACTTCTCGATTGCGCTTTTTTTGTGGTTGACAGGTTATAAAGAAATTCAGTAAGGCTTGAGAGAGTTGGAGGCCGATGTAAAAAGCGAGAGGTAAAAGGAGAAGCTGTTTAGAATTGACTTTTGGAAAGTGGAAGCTTTACTTTCTTCTTACTTGAATCCAACTCACTCTACTCGACTCGAGGATGCTTCGACCAGCAGCGTCAGCTCTACATGGCAGAATCAAATCTTCAAACTGGATCCTGAATTCAGTATCGATTCCTTCTACCTCGTCTACTACAACTTCTACTTCTACTTGTACTTGTCGGTGCAACTTCTGCTCATCATCTTCATCTTCATCTTCTTCTAATCATCAACCTCATCCTCAACGATCTTCTACCTCCTCTTCTTCTTCCTCTTCTTCTTCAAGATTCGGCTCACCAAACCGATCGGATCGGAATCAGAGCTCATCGACGAGGAATAGAGCATCAGAATGGACAAATGGGAGTGGGAATGGGAATGGTCAGCAAAGTAGAAATATGAGGAAGTCGAATGGAAATGGCAATGAGAGATTCCGAGATAGGAATAGTCAAGGTCAGAAATCATCATTTGGTAGTAACAGACAAGGTGGAAGTGAGGATAGAATTGGTCAGAGTAGCAATGGCAATCAAAAGTTGAATGGGAATCAATCTTCCTTAAACGCTTTCTCTAATCAGAATCAGAATCGATTTAGACAATCAAATTCTAGTACAGCTTCGATATCTGCATCGAAAGACTCAGAAGTTGTCGAAGAAATTTCAGAGGGAGAGCCATCGATGGATGCAGTGCAAGATTTTCCAGAGACAGATTCTCCTTTAGAAGATTCCAAATCAAAGAGAAAGAAATTCACTTCTCATTCCAACAATCCATCATCTTCTAAAAGCAAGACTTCATCCAGCTCCAACGATAGACCTAGTAGATCGAGATTGGAGGAGAGTTCGAAAAGAGATGGTCACAGAGCAGTGGGAATCAATTCTTCTCTTTTGAACAAGAAGAAGGTCAAGAAGGATGATAAGGAGACGACAAAGGTTAAAAAGGAACCTAGAGTCAGAAAGGAAGTCTTTCTACCCAACTTCATAACCACCAATAACTTGGCTAGATTGTTGGGAATCAAAATGAGTGAGTAGAAGATCGAGAGATAACCTTTACCTCTTTTTGGATATCGTTGATCGACTGATTAGTTTTCTCTTCTGACTCTATACTTCCCTCTTCTTCTTTCTTTTTTTTACTTTCTTGATCACTCAGGGACTCTTCAAAACAAGATGACAGAGATAGGTCTTACAGACACTCGACCCGATCTACTTCTCTCCTTTTCGGATTCAGAACTTCTAGCCTCGGAATACGATTTGACGGCAATCGTAGATGAAGAAGCTTCCTTCGACATCTATCCTAGACCAGAACCGACGAGTTCATCCGAAGAAGCAACCTCAAGACCTCTTCGACCTCCAGTAGTGACGATCATGGGACATGTAGATCATGGAAAGACGACTCTTTTGGACAAGTTACGAAGCACCTCGATTGCGATTGGAGAAGCTGGTGGAATCACTCAACACATCGGTGCTTTCTCTGTTCCAGTGGGAAGTGCATCTGGATCTTCCAAGTCTACGAAGGAGAAGAAGAATGATGGAAACGAAGTCAAGACGATTACCTTCTTGGATACTCCAGGTCATGCTGCTTTCGCTGCTATGAGAAGTAGAGGTGCAAGTGTCACTGATATAGTAGTCTTGGTCTGTGCTGCCGATGATGGTGTAATGCCACAGACCAAAGAAGTCATTCAATTGGTCAAGGAGTTGAACGAAGAAGCTGGAAGTAAGAACTCTGATGGGAAGAAGTCTGGTGGAGTTCAATTGGTGGTCGCTTTGAGTAAAATCGATAAACCAGATTCCGATCCTGATAGAGTCAAGAGAGAACTACTTTCTGCAGGTGTCGAATTGGAAGAATTCGGTGGAGAGATTCCTTGCGTACCAGTCTCTGGAAAGACGGGAGAAGGTTTAGTAGAACTAGAGGAAACCGTCGCTGTTTTGTCTGAACTTTCTGAATTGAGATCTGAAAGAGAAGGTCTGGTAGAAGGTTACGTCTTGGAGTCTAGGATCGAAAAAGGTAGAGGAAATATAGCAACAGTTCTAGTCAAACGTGGGAAACTCAAAGTGGGAGATTCGATAGTAGCAGGTTTAAGTTGGGCAAAGGTCAGATCTATAGTCGACATCAACAACAAGTCTTTAGGAGAAGCTTTTCCTTGCGATCCAGTCTTGATTACTGGCTGGAAAGATCTACCTTCTGCTGGAGACGAATTACTAGGAGCTCCAGACGAATCATCAGCAAAAAGAGCGATTGACAATCGAAAGAAATCCGAAGAAAGAAGGAAACTTTTGAAAGATGTCGAGAATATCAATGAAGGCAGAAGGTTGAAAGCTCAAGAGGATGAAGCCAAGGAGATAGCTGAATTCGAAGAAAGACAAAGAAGGAGAGCTTTGAGACAAGCTTCAAATGATGGAACCGTTGCTAGAGATCCGGTCACTGGTGCTCCTCTTCTCAGTGACGAAGAGATCGAAATGGAATTGAAGAAAAAAGAATTGGAGGAAGCTGAAGGAAAAGCCGAAGTCCTGGAATACAGATTGATCATCAAGGCCGACTTCAGTGGAACTGCCGAAGCTGTCATTGGTGCTATTGAATCGATTGGAAATCAAGAGGCTAAAGTCAAGATTGTTAGTTCTGGCGTCGGAGACGTGACTGAAGGGGATGTCGCCATGGCTCAAGCCATCGGAGGTGAGTGAAAGAAAAAGACGTGGAAATCTCATCATCTTTGGGACTCTTTATTGATTCTTGATGCCTCTTTTCGTTCTCTTTTCACAGGTCACATTCTGGGATTCAACGTCAAAGCTCCACGATCGATTCAACAACAAGCCTCTCGCCTCCAACCTCAGGTCGAGATTCATTGTGACGACGTCATCTATCGACTAATGTCATACACTACAGATAAAGTAGCGGGTCTATTGCCTCCAAGAATTGAAAAGAGAGTGACTGGAGAAGCTCAAATCGCTCAAGTCTTCCCAATCAATGTCAAGTCTAGAATCTTCAAAAACATTGCCGGTTGTAAAATCACCAATGGAATCGTTTCTCGTAACACGATGGTGAGAGTCCTTAGGAGTGGAGAAGATCTGAATGAAGGAGATGAAGAAGCGGCGGGAAGAAAGGTCGTTTTCGAAGGGAAATTGGACACTTTGAAACATTTAAAGAAAGACGTCAATGAGATGAGAAAGGGTACTGAATGTGGAATGGCTTTTGATGGATTTGAAGATTTCAAAGTTGATGATGTCGTTCAGTGTTTTAATAAAGTCGAAGTACCTAGAACTCTATAATTCAGACTCTTCATTCCCTTTTTTTGTACTTATCACTGTAACTTCTACCACTCATTACTCTGCATAGATTGAATAACATACTCCTTTTCACCATTCTCTCCATCTAAACGCCTGATTGATGAGACCAAATTAGATATCGAGTTCTTCTCTGAGAGTCGTTTCTTGAACAATTCCTGTTTCCTTGAATCTATCTCAGCCTTCTTGAGATCGCTAGAATGAACGGATGTAGAACGTTGGAAAAAGGAGACGTCAGGTCTCTTCAAGAAGTGAGAAACAGGTCTGACTCGCTTTCTCTTGAATTTGAGAAATCTAACTCAGACTCTTTCTCAAATGACTTTGAAACTCAAGATCTTGGGCAAAGACCTGAGAAGGAAGATCCAAGGAAGTTCAAAACAATCAAAATTCGATCCTAGAGTACTCTTTGTCCCAATGTCATTCAATTTCTTTCTCTTTCAAGCGAGAAATCGATCCATTCAAGATGCACTGTGTCTCTTTCATTGTTGAACAAATCTTTCTGTAACCTTATCTAGCTGTTGAGGTGGAAAAGGTGTCGTCAATCTGGGCTCTCCAGATCCGACTTGGAGATACGAGAAGCGTTCTTGAAAGTCAGAGACGAGGCCAGAGCCAAAATGTTGTTCCCGCCGCGGGAGCAACATTTTGGCTCAGAAGTGATGGGCTCTCTCTGTGGGACCAACGCTTGCTCGTCTTCTGTCTGTTTTGACCTCGGACCGATCTTTTGAGCTCTGGATCTAGTAGGGATCAATGTCGTGCCTGGAGGAAAAAGAGTGAAGAGAGAGCTCGAGTGAAAGAAGAATTGAACATGGCTGACTTTCTTCGAGTTGGATTTTAAAGAGACAAACCTCTCTAGCCGGACAAATCGTAGTGACCGAAACGAAAGTGGGGCAGTATATCCAGCCTTACAAACCGTCAAAAGGACGAGAAAGAGACTAAAGGACGAGAAAGAGACTGCGACCGTTTTATCTGTCCAGTTCTCTCCAAGCCACAGGCCAAAAAATCGCCTACAGGCAAAGAGAGGCGACTCGAGGCATCACTCTCTGGCCTAACTCTACTCTGTTGCCGTTGTTTTGAAGTTCTAAAGGTCTGAAATGAAATCTACTCTTGTTTTGTCAACGTTCACGGTGCGTCTCGAGGCGATGCAGAGCTTGCCTCGGGATTTGCGTCCCAAGGTCCAGTTTGAAGAAGAGTCAGTCATGCTTCCCTAGCGAGTCGGTTCATGCGTTCTGCTGCCTACAAACCAAGAGACGAGAATCCCCCCGGTCTTCACACCTTTGAAGGGGTCAGGAAAAGAGAGAGTAGAGAGAGAGAGAGAGATCAGAGAATGGTGGCACACAGATGGCGAGACGGATTTTTCACCAGTCGATGCCCTCTACGTCGAGAGAAATCGTGATGACCCAGGAGATATTTCGAAAGTAAATACAGTTTTCAGATCCAAAAACAAAGCGCAGAGAGATCGCAGCCATTTTAAGTCCAATTTCTGTCCTGACAACTCCCAACCAGAGCCAGAGGATCCCTTTGAAGGGCTGCGATCCGCGCTTCTGTTCACTTGAATCTTTGATCATCCGAGAAAAAAGAGAAGGAGTGACGGCAAAGCCTAATGACGGACAGATGAAGCGGATAGAGAGAGAGAGGGGAGCCCACAATAGATCCCTTGGAAGGGTCAACAGTCGACGCTCAACTCTCAGCTCTGTCTGTGCCATGATGATGTAGAAGGAGTTAAATACATAACTAGAAAGCTTATTGCATCTCAGATTGAGCTCAAGGAGGTTAAGGATGAGCAAGGAAAGCTGGTGACGTTGAGTTTATGCAGGCCAGAGCCAAAAAATGTTGCTCCCGCGGCAGGAACAACATTTGGCTCTAAAGTCTTTCACTTCTGTACGGCTTGCCCTCCTCTGGATCCTCTCTATCTTGATCCTGAGATAGATTTTTGAGCTCTATTCTATCGGGAAATTCATTTCTCTGCTCTTCAATCAAGCAACAGAAAGAGAGAGACTGCAAGAAGGAATGAGCGTGGCTGTAAAGCTTTGATGTGGATTTTCTCAGGGTCAAGCCCTCTGCTTTGAAAAAATGCAATGGACCAAATCAAATTAGAGTGGTTAGATCTTGTGAAAGAATGAAGGTCAGGAATGGGGAGAGATGAAAATAACTTCACAGATGAACAAAAGCTTTTCAACTTCAAACAGATAGTGTGGGATGCTTCGCTATTTATTACTCACCCTGACGCTCAGAACCTTGGAAATAAGAGAAAAGGTTGATTGAATTGATAGAAATAGTTCAAAAAGAAGAGGAAAGAGGACAGGCGGTGGAAAACAACACAGACACTGAGTGTGAAAAAGGGTGATGCGCAGAAAAAGGGGAAAAGATGACAAGCCACAAAAGCAACAAGATTTGAAAGAAAGAAGCAAAGCAGAAACCAAACAAGACAAAAGGAAAGGATAAAGATGGAAAGAGAAAAGGAAGCAACAGAGAGAAGAAGACTAAATCGATAGAGAGACAGAACGTGAAGAGTTCAATCAAATTGAGTGAGAACCGTAATTCAGAACAATTCAAATGTTTAAGTTGAATCCTGTTGATTTTGAGGGGTTGCAAGGACTATTGACCAAAACACTTCCTTCTTTAGACCAGCCCCCAACAGCTCATGATGGACATCCACTTCTTGATCCAATTCCCCATCCGTTCCTTTCACCTTTATTATACGCTTGTTAATAGTATTTTTTCAGTATTTCCACCGACTCTTTCTTGTAGAATTTGACAATCTTGAGCTGAGTCTCCTGAGTTTCGTTGCCTTTGCTGTCTTTCTTTGTAACTTCCCTTCTATGAGTTTTGCTGCCGCAGACAAGACGGTATTGAGCTCCATCCCACTTAAAATTTGAAAGGTTACCCCTGTACCTCTTGAAATTTTTAGGGTTAAAAGGATTTTCACCCTCAACATCAAGAGAGTGACCGCATACTGTAGGGTTACCAAGTTCCTCCAGGCCGTCATTCTTCAATCTCACTGGGTCAGGGCAGAGGACAAAACCTCTCAAAGCTGCCATGACCTGGTAAAATACTTTCTTGTCTTTGAGACCATTTATATGAGGGACAAGGTATTGCGACAGAACAGTGGGACCACTAGGGAGCATGACCAGTTCTTGAGAATAAGGTTTGTTGATGTCAAACTTATACGTCTCCAAATCCAGCGGACTAAGATTGTTGGTGCATTGTTTAGGTGGAAAATCCTTCTGCATCCCTGCAATTTTTTCTGAGGAGGTGAGGAGAGAGTGGGACTCAAGGTCAGAGCCAGCCCGTGCTCAGGCCGGTCAGATCCGACTCTGCTGAGAAGTTTTTCACTCACCTTCGAGTTCAGACTCGGTCAGAACATGGTCTCCAACCCATTGCTCTCCTTCAGCTCCTTCAACAGCTGCAAAGCTCAAAAGTGGGTTTGCTAGAGAGCAGAAATGAAAAGAAGGAACTTCTCAGTTGGCCTTGTGCATGTGTTCCTTACCCCTCAACCCTTTCACAAACCCCATTGTTTTCCCTTGTTTGACCCTACAACTCACGGAAGAAACTTTCAGCAGAATTCCCCTCATCATCTGAATTCATCACCATTTGCCCTTCTACTTCTTGTTCATCTATTTCTTCTGATCTCGAAGTGGTTACCCTTGCATTGATGTGACCACTGATGCGGGTGGATTGAGAGGCAGGCATCACCAGTGGCTGAATTGAGAAAAGGATGGGTCTTTGAAGGCAAAAGAGAGTGGGAATGAAGTTGAAGAGGGGAAAGAAGAAGTGGATGTTTGAAAATGAGGGATACTTGTGGAAAGGATGTTGGGTGTTTGGATGCAGATGGTTAGAGCTGACACTAAATTGTCGCAAGCCCGTTCGAGTCTTCCCTTTGCGCCAATCGGAACTCACCAAAGCGGCTGACCTTTGCTGCCAGTGACATCACTCGAAAAATGGACAGCTTTTATTCAGGATAAAATGATCTTAAAATCAAAAGAGATTGTCTGAATACAAGTTCTGTCTGGAAAAGAGTCAAATCCCGAGGAAAGAGTCATTTTTGGCCGCAATTAATTCTGGCTTGCTTTGCTTAGAATTTGGGGCGGAATAGATTGCATGATAAACCACATCATCTCCTGAAATGAACATGTTACTGGATCTACCAGGCCAGGTTGCTGGCTCAAAGGGAGGTGAAGGTGCGTGCGAGCGAGCGGTGTTGACTCCAATGTTGCTCCCGCGGCGGGAGCAACATTTGGCTCTGAAAGCTCTTTCATCTTTCTACGACTTCCACTCCTTTAGACCCTCTCTAATTTGGCTCTGAGATAGTTCTCTGAGCTCTATTTTATTGGGAAATCCATTCATCTGCTCTTCAATTAAGGAATAGAGAAAGAGAGACCGCAAGAAGAATTGAGCAAAGCCCAGCTTTGATGCGGAATCTTAAGAGGGTAAAGCCCTCTACTTTGAAAAATTGTAGTGAACCAAATCAGATTTTGATATCTCATCTCACTGTTAAAATTCTTTGGAAAGAGAAAAGCCATGGCAGTCTGTTTACTTTGTTCCCTTAAAGCTGCAGAGCCAGGGATCATTCAAAGTCAAGAGAGGTTGCAACACGAGAATCACCCTTAGAATTTGGAGGGAAGGAGAAACACAAGGTGTGAGAAGTTGTGGGCCACCTCATAATGGATCCTTGGGAGGTAGGATCCTTCCGTGGCTAGAGCCGGTTATCAGCCAGCAACGACGAGAGCAGTGAGATGTCAGAACGAACCTTTGACTGCAACCCAACTCTCAACAAACTCTCTCGAGCATAGAATCACAATAGAATCACATGGAGTCACATGCCATACTTCCATTTCTGGCGTCCACTTTGAATTGGACTAGTTCAATTCAAAGTACAAACCATCTTTAGGTTGATTGTCTTTCAAACAATCCAAGTCATTCAAACTTTTCAATCTTCACCATCTCATACATTGATTGATTCACTCAAATTCAAGTCTGAGAGTTTCAATCACTTCATCTTCATCTTAATCATTATCATCATCATCATTTGAAAACAAACAGAAGTCCAATCATTTGATTCATCACCATCAATCAAATCATCTTCATCTTCACCATCACCATCACTCTTCAATTGAAAATCTCAATTCAAAAAAGTCTCAAGTTCAAAGTCATCTTATCAATGTACAACACAATCATCTATCAAGTCTTTAAGTCTTCTCAGTCTTCTCAATCTTCTCAGTCTTTCATCCCCTGTCTCTAGTTTCTTTCTGATGTGTTTCCAGAAGTCTCTTTGCTATTTTCCCCTCTTTGTCTCTACCTTTTAGTATTTACAATTGTCCTGTCTAGATCCTAGATCTAGACCATCAAGATTCCAATTTGTTGGAGCCGTATTGATGTAAACCTATTTAAATTGAAATTGAAATTCCATTTCTGGCAAACTCAGGACGGGCAATCAACATCTGAAGCTTTGCCAGACAAAAAGGGTCTTGCCGATTTGGTAGGTGAGTTACAGCATTCCTTCAATCTTTCGGGTCTTCTCTCTTTGATGAGAGGGCAAAAGGGATGTAAGAGAGTCTGTACTTGTTCAAGCACTGGTACTCCAAGAAAGATGGGCAAAGCAAGAGGAAGTGGACGAACTAGAGATGAAAAAGATGTTGCTCCAGATCGCTTTCCTTTCTCAATCATCACCGCACCATTCCTGATCTCTTCCTAAGTGCCATTCCATCTCTTTTGCAAGCATTCTCAGCTGCACCTGCAATCCTGATTGGACCACCTTCAAAGTCGAGCTTCTATCTTTCAGACACTAACCCTACTCTGCATGCCTACTCCTCCCCCTTTCCTCCTTCTAACTCGTGCTCCAGATTCACTCAACTTCTCTTTCAAACTGGATTTGGGGTAAAGGATCAGCGTTAAAAGGCAATCAATAGAGTGGGATCGGCAAGTGGGAAAGCAGGGGGACATTCGACCAGTGAGTTCCCTGCAATCTCCATTTAGAAGCTGGAAAGTAGTAAAGGTTCGGAAGTAGTAAAGGTTATAAGGTCAGGAAAGGGGGATGATATCGACACAGGGGAGCATCTTATCCGACTGAAACTGCTCGACTCAAGGAATAAGAATCATATCACACGATGCGGATTCAATTCAACGCAGAGCATTTAACTCAGTTCTCCTGCTTTTCATTCTGCTTCCCTGATCATCGCTAGATCGTCATCTGTTCTTCTCTTCAAACCTTTCAGAGCTCTCTGAAGATCAGGAGATCATATCCGAAACCTAGATAGAGCAAGACTGCCCCTGAGGGTGGGAGGATCCTAGTACCTCTTCTTTCTTTCTCTTTCTCTCTCTCTCTCTCTTTCCGGCGGTCATCTCGATTGGTCTGCTCCTTCTTAGACTCTGCAAGGACGACGTGGAACTTCTCGTTGCGGTCTCCAATCAAGCATAACGTCTAGGAAGGAAACGGTCAGACCTGATGAGCGTTTGGAAGAGAGAGTGAGAATTCAGAGGGAAAGATCTTCTGCCTTTTCTTTCTCTCTCTCTTTGCGGCTCTGGATGAGGATTGAACTGTTTTCATCTTCTCAATCACTGGTCTTGAAGGGAAAGCAGCCAGGCATTGATTTCTAGACGCTGGC